>JXCR01144397.1:48833-91251 GCA_002079205.1 Phalaenopsis hybrid cultivar
CCCCCCCATCGGGGCTGGTGAAAGTAAATACTAAGAATAGTTTTTGTGCTTCTCATGTTGGTATAAGGGGGTTTTTTAGAGACAGTGATGGTGTTTGCCTTTATTTCTTTCATTCTCCTGTTAAGGCGGAGGACCCTTGGAAACAGAAGCACAGGCCATTTTCTGGGCCATCTCATTTGTCAAGAGGTGTTGTATGAGGAAGCTTTGGGTTGAATCTGATTCCCTCATTCTTATTAATATACTGAATGGTTTTTTGAGTAGTCCTTGGAACCTAGTTTGTTGGTCTACTAGCATCTACAAAATGGGGCTGGGGTTGAGCATTAAATTTTCTTATATCCCCAGGGAAGGGAATAGACCAGCTAATTGGTTAGCTAGATTTGGGCTTCACTCTGAAAAAGCCTGAGCTAGAGTTTCTTTTGAGAGGAGATTGTTTGTCTCTCCCTTTTGTTAGAGCTTCTTATGTGTAATTGGTTGTTTTGGTGTGGGATCCCCCTTTTTTAGGATCCCCATTAATTTTGTAGTTTTTTTTTCCTTTTAATGAAATTTGGAGCTGCACTAGCATATAAAGCATCTCCTGCTAGCAAAAAAAAAGAAGAGGGGGTGGGGAATAAGAAACAACACTCTCAACAGATGACAGACCATTCCTAGCAAGCCAATTGGCAGGTTGGTTCCCTTCCTTGTAAATAAAAGCTAGTTGAACCTTTAGAGTAGGAAGCATGGGCATAATATTGCTAGCCCATTGTACATGACACCAAGAAGCTTGTCTTCCATCTTGTAGCATCTGTAGAAGTACCTCTGGGTCCCCCTCAAGAATTAAATTATTCCAATGATTCATCTTAGCAAGAGTGATGGCCCAATATACAACAATTAATTCAGCTTAAAAAACATCAACAACACAAACAGGAGCCTAAAAAAATAGAATGCAGTGTCCAAGATGGTTTCTAAACACACCTCCCACCCCAGCCCCAAAGGAAAAAAAACTGCCATCAGTGTTAATCTTAATGTATGGGTAAGTAGGTGGGAACCAGTACACTGTAGTTACTCTATATGAAATGGATCTATCTAATGGAGGGGGGAGCAAATGCTAGGGAATTTTTGGTAATGTATAATTTTATGCAGATAAGAGAGACAATGCCTGGTAATTTGCAAATGTGTGCTAACCTGACCATCAAATTGGGCCTTATTCCTAGCCATCCAGATGAACCAGGCCACCATAAAAGGGACAGTTCCAACCTTAGCAGCCTTCCAGCTCTTCTAGCAGTGATAAATACTGGTCCAATCCAGTTGCATAGTATTCAGTGTGATATTGTGGGAGAGTTCAGTCCAAACCTCTTTAAAAAATATGCACATAAAGAAGAGATTAGGAATAGATTCCTCCATCTCCCCACAAAGGTAACATTTAGAGGGTCCTCTCAAGCCTTTGAATTGTAGAATATCATCAGTGGGGAGCAGGCCATTGAGAATTCTCCAACTAAAAAAGGACATGGAAAGGGATAAGCTTTCTGCCACATGAGTTTCCCCCAACTCTTTGTCTTCCAAGTGTTGAGTTTATAATAGATTGCTTTAGTAAGAATATAAAGATTTGATCCCTAGCAGCTAATTTGTCAGCTCTAGAATTGTCAACCTGAATTCTACTAACTTGGATTGGTGAATGGGGTTGTATAATGGTTTGGAGAGTGACCATTGGTTTCCCTCCCAGTAGTCAACCACAGTAATTTGAGTATTAATCTGGTTATTGATGGGTTGTAAGGAATCTTTAGGACACCAGGAATCAAGCCAAAAATTAAGCTTCCAATTTCTAATATCCCATAAAAAGAGGTCTTCAGTTTGTTTTCTGACTTTCAGTAAATTCACCCAAACTCTGGAATCTTCAGGCTTTCTACACATAGTGTTAAGATGATAATCCTTACAATACTTACCCAGCATGAATTTAGCCTAAAGTGAACTATGCTCTCTAAACTTGATCCACATCTTGCACTGATTGACTTGTAATAAGTGTTGTAGCCCTTTAAAACCAATACCCTAGCCACAGTTGGTTTAGCTGATTTCTACCAGCTAGCCCAGTGAAGTTTTAGCCTTTGACCAGCCCAAATGAACCTATTAAAGGTCCTTTCCATTTGCATGTGAGTGCTTTTCTTCATACTAGTCATTTGGAGAATATAGGAGGGGAAATTTGTAAGGATGTTTTTCAACAGTGTGATTCTCCCTCCATTGGAAAGAAAAGAGTGAGTCCAGCTTGAGAGAGTGGCAGAGATCTTTCCCAAAACATCCTCAAATTGTGTTTGTTTAGTTCTTCCTTTTATGAGTTGGACACCAAGATACTTGATGGGCAAGGTAGAACTATTGAATATTGTATAGTCAAGAATCCAAATTATTTGCATATTTGGGGGATTTTGATTGAAATAGATATTTCATTTATCTGAGTTAAAAGATAGACCAGAATGGCCTTAGAAGATCTGTAAGCACTTGATGACTTTCTTCACTACATTCTTATTAGTACTAGAAAACACCATAATATCATCTGCATAAACTAAATGTGAGACAGGCAGTTTAGATTTGTGATGGTACCTGGCATAGTTTAATGGGAGTAGTCTTATGTTCATCATTTTGGATAGGTGATCAAGTGCCAATATAAAAACAGTTGGAGATAATGGGTCTCCTTATTTAAGACCTTGGGAGGTTTTGAAGGAACCCCAAGCTTGACAATTAATGAGAAGGGAGTGAGAATTATCCCTGAGCCACCTGTGTATGAGATTGTAGAAATCAGCTTGAAACCCGCTAGTGGAAAAGACTTCCAGGATAAACTCCCAGCAAATGGTGTCATAATATTTTTTTATATCCAATTTATAGATTAGATTTCCATTCTTGCAGGATCTATCCAGATCCAATAGAAGCTCTTTGGCAAGGAGTACATTATCAGTGATAGATCTGCCCTTGACAAAGGAAGATTGATTTTCACATACAATATTACCAAGATGAGGCTGAAGTCTGCCAACAATGTTCTTGCTAATTAGTTTACTGATGATAGAAGTAAGAATAATATGCCTAAAATCATTCCAGGTTTTTTGAACAGTAGATTTGGGAATGAAAACAATACTAGTGGCATTGAAGTAATGGGGGATGGATGAGCCTTGAAGAAAACTTTGAATAGCAGCAATCACTTCATTTTTATGATTTCCCATGCTTTCTTATAAAAATCACTTGTAAAGCCAACAGGCCCAGCAGTTTTGGGACTATCTATACCTTGAAGAGCTTGCCAAATTTCAACCTCAGTGGGAGGAGAAGTCAGATTTAGATTGGAAATATAGTTAATCTCCTCAGTGGAATAGAAATTATCAATATAAGATCTCTGGAGGTTTGAATTCGTTAATATCTATTGGAAATGAGCAACACCATCAAGGGCAATAGAAGCATTATCAAAAATCCAAGTTCCATTAGAATTCTAGATCTTATGAATTTTATTGCATTATCTCTTATATTTGATGTAGGCATGGTAGAAATTTGTGTTCCTATCCCCATCTTTGAAATGGCTAATAGAGGCTTTCTGTCAATTTCTTTTGTCTATCAATGACAAGGAGTAATTTTTCTTGAGCATCAAGTACGAGATTCTCCTCCCCACCATGCTTCAAAGCTAAGGTCTCCAGCTCTAAAACTTCTTTTTCAGCAGCTTCCACAGCTTTAAAGACATCCCCAAAGGACTTACATCCCCAAGCTTTCAAAACTTTGCTAACCTTCAAATGCAGGAAGACCAGTTTAGACCAGAGATCAAGATTCACATTAGATTGCCAAGCACCTGCCACAGTGTTGAGAAAAGAGAGGTGATCAAACCACATGTTGAGATATCTGAATGGAGAGAGAGGGTGTAAGATTCAGAGGCAGTAATTGAAATAAGAAGGGGTATGTGCAAGAGTAAGGTGAGTAACAGCAGTAACAGCAGTGTGCAAAAAATACTGACACCAAGAGTTATTAACCAGAATCCTGTCAAGTCTTTCCCATATAATACCCCTCTTCCAAGTGTACTCTGGTCCCTTATAACCAATATCAAAAAGATAAGCTTTTAAGATATTATCAGAAAAGAGGTTCATTTTAGCTAGATTTGGGGGTCTCCCACCAGTCTTCTCTGCAGAATGAGTGATGCAATTAAAGTCACCACCAACTAGACAACAAGAATCCAAATTTTGACTAATGTCATGTAGGTAAGCCCAGAGATCTCTCCTGTAAATTTTGGAGCACCCAACATACACAAAAGTGGCAAAACCAGTATGCCCACTAGTGTTGAAAGAGAAGTGCACAAACTGAGAATGATCTATCAGCACTTCCCAGTTGATTTCCTATCTACAAAATATCCAGATTTTATTATTCTAATTAGCTAAATGAGAAAAACCAATAAATTTAGAGAGGATCTATTGTGGATGTTTGTGAACTAAGGGTTCTAAAATGGCAATACGCCAAAGTTTGTGCTTTTTATTAAGATAGCAAATTCTTTTCAAGGAAGAAGGGTGGGAAAAACCCCTTACATTCCAACAGAGAAAATTGATAATGTTGAAGAGGGTGGGTGAAAAGAAGGCTGAGATCTTGATCTAGTCCTTCCTCTATTAAATTGGATGGGTGACTTTTTAAGAGGAGTTTGGGAGTTGTCCTTCTTGTACTCTTATGTCAAAGCCATCTTTTCTTCCACTGTGGATTTCTTTTTCTTTTTTGCTTTCTGAACTTGCCAATCTTTTTCAAATACTTGATTCATTTCCACCATTAGGTCTTCAGTTGGAACCAGAGATTCCCTTGGGGTGACTGAAAGCTCACCCATCTATTTTTTAGGAACTTTACTTGATGGAGAAGGAACAACAGTATTGCATTCTCCCTCTTCAGTTTCTATAGGAGGTATAAGAGTTGGGGTAGATTTAAGTGGTTCTACGAATGATTGTTGTTTTCTGGATGGGGCTTGATTACTTGAATTTAATTAAGGTTCTGTTCCCAACCGAGCTGAAGAGGGGACTGCAATCCCAGGGTTTGTGTTCCCAACTGTGGAAGTAGTGCCATTCACATAATTATTAATAGCTTTTTTTCTTGTTGGTAGGATGCAACCTATAGCATCTATCAATTGTATGCCCAAACATCCTGCAGTGAGGGTAGTAGTAAGGTTTTTGTTCCATTAATATTTTTTTCCAATGCACTTCATTTCTGGATCCAATCCAAATTTCCTCAACCTCAGGGAGAGTAATATCTCTCTCTACTAGAATTCTTACCACAGATGGTCTAGAGATTTAATGTAGGAAAATCCATCTTTAATGGACTTCCCAAAGTAAGGCCAATGTTAAACAAAACTTTATGATTGAAGAAATGCAGTGGAAGCCATAAAAATTTAAACCAAATAGGAACTATGGGGGGTTTTGCTAGGATCAAAGTTAGGTGTCAACTTGAATATCTTCATAGGGATTCCATCTAATAGAACTATTTTCTTACCAAATAATCTAGCATAATCCTCCTCTAAAGCCAATTTAATCATGATATGTCTACCATCCACCAGCCCCAACTGTCAGGCACTAGTAAATGGAAAACTATCAAAGAATTTTCTCACTGTTTCTATTTTAGGATGCCCAAGCTAGAATTTACCAATGAAAATAAACTTGAAATCTATCTTTAGAGAAGTTAACTCCTCTTAATTATATAAAATAGCAGGTTTTCCTTCTTTAACCTTTAACGGGTTAATAAGAGGGCAAGATTCTTTACCCAAAGCAGCATCAAGGAAGGATTGAGGAAAGACCAAAATTTCAGCATCCTGAGAAGAATCCAGCCCTTTACCCACCACCCCAGCATAAGTTGCCTTGGTCCAATGTGAGTTAGTTTAAATATCAATAGAAGTATATTCAGCCATGTACTTCTTAGCAAAGAAGCAAGCAGAGGACAAAACATAGAAACAGAAGGTTCCAATCAATGGAACAGTAAAGTTTAAAAACCAGCAAGCCCAGGACATATATATATATATATATAATTGAATATTGTTTAGTTGTAACACTCTAAACATATTTTTCTATCATTGTCCTAACACTGCCCCAATAGCATAGCCACTTGCATTGCACATTAACTCACATGGTTTCTCTCAATTAGTCAAAATAATAATAGGAGAAGCGACTAACTTCTCTTTCAGAGTATTAAAGACATTTACGTATTTATTTTCAAAATTAAATAGACCATCATTTTCTAAGAGATGGCATAAAGGTTTGGTGATTTTAAAAAAAACCTTAATATATCGTGTATAGAATCCAGCATGTCCCAGAAAATATCTAACCCCTCTCACATTAGTAGGTGAAGGCAGTTTTTTAATAACTTTAGTCTTTGTTGGGCTCACTTCCATCCCTTTTTCAGATATTATTTTTCCTAACATAATACTTTCAGAAACCATGAATTGGCACACCTCCTAATTGAGAATAAGGTTGGTTTCTTCATAGTATTTCAGCACTTTTGTCAAATGAACCAAACAAAAGTCAAATGAAGGGTCAAGCACTAAAAATTCATCTATAAAACCTTCTATTCCCTTCTCAATTAGTTTGCATAAAGTAGACATCATACATTGCTGAAACGTAGTCAGTTCGTTACATAACTCAAAGGATATTCTTTGAAAAGCAAAAATTCTCAGGAGGACTTATGAATTTTAACTTATCTTGATCCTCGGAAGCAATAGGTATCTAATCATACCCAAAATATCTATCTGAAAAGTAAAAATATGGATATCCAGCTATCATATCCAACATCTTATCTAGAAAAGTAAGGAAAAGTGATCTTTCCTAATGGCAAATTTAATTTCCTATAATCTATACATGTACACAACCCAATGGCATGTCCAATGGGAATTAATTCATTATTTTCATTTATAGACATTTTCACTTCTCTTTCTTAGGAATGTAGTAAATAGGGCTAACCCAGGAACTATTTGATAAAGGACAGATAATATCTGCATCAAGCCAATTTAAATTTTTCTTTTTAATTACTTATTTCATAATTAAGATTAATCTCCTTTGAGGATTTGTCTAGGGTTTATGATTACCTTTCATCAGAATCCTATGCATACATATAGAGGTACTAATCTCCTTTATATCTGCTAAGTTCCATCCGAAAGCCTTTTTATAATTCCACAAAATATCTATTAATTTATCCTCTTGCAAATGAGTTAAATCTGATGATATGATAAGTTGTAATGTAGATGCCTTCCAAAGTAAGCATATTTTAGGTATTTAGGAGGCACCTTCATCTCAAACTTGAAGGATTCCTCAATAGAAGGAATAACAGATTTATTATTTTCTATTGAATCTAGAATTTCAAACATCTTCCGAACAATTTTTAAATTCTCTTCTACTAGTGGAGCAAATTCATTTACAGAGTCTATTGAGTTTCCCTCATTTAATTTTGGCTATACTATTTTGAATTCATAGTTTTCTTGAAAATGGCTACAACACAATTAGTCAATTAAATCCATCTGAAAAAGTGCATCTTCATTTCCTTCAAAAGGATACTTCATAGATTTTATTACATTAAACATAACCTCCTTATCATTTATCCTCATAGCTAATTCACCTTTTTGTACATCTATCATGGCTCGTCCAGTGGCTAGGAAATGTTTAACTAATATTATGGGAATTTCTTTATCTTCATCCATATCTAAAAAAAATGAATCAAAGGGGAAAATAAATCTATCCACCTTTACGAGAACATCTTTTATCACCCCCTTGGATAAATGATTGATCGATTAGCTAGTTGAAGGGTCACAACAGTAGGAGACGCCTCTCTTAATCCTAGCCTTTTGAAGATAGACAGTGGCATAAGGTTTACACTAGCTCCAAAATCACATAGCACTTTGCCATAAAATCTCTCTCTAATTGCACAAGGGATAGTAAAGCTCCAAGGATCCTTAAGCTTATGAGGAATATTCTTCTAAATGATGGAACTACACTCCTCACTGGTGTCACTTCCTTATAATCTTCTGACTCCCTCTTTTTATTAAGAATGTCTTTCACAAACTTTATATAACTAAGCATTTGCTTTAGAGCCTAGGGAAAATAAATATTAATATTAAGCTTCTAAAATACTTCCAAAATTCTCAAAAAATGATGATACAATTTTTATTTATGGAGTCTTTTAGAAAATGGAGGTTGTGTTCTATATAAATTAATCTTAGTCGATGAGACTATTTTTTCTAGGTCTTTAGAAATATCTTCCATAGGTTTTTCGGGCTATATATTCTCTTTCTCCAAATCTAGTTCTTTTTGAACTACCTCCTCTAATTCTCTTCCACTCCTTAACTTAACATCTTTCACATGCTCACTACTCTTCTCCTTAGGATTAATTTTAAATTTTGCTAGGAAGAGTTCCTTAGGGTCGATTGCTAAGTGAGTTAGTAATCTATTTTAACTAGTTTTCTATGCTCCTAATTATTGCACCTTAACTTTGGTTGATTCCCCATCTGTAGTATAGATTCTTCCCAAGATAGCTTCTTTTCCTTGAATTGTGGGTTTGAGTAAATTCTTGGAGGATATGAAAATCTATAGTTGTTGTTACCCTGGTTATTCCAATTTTCTAAAAGATTTACTTAGTTAATTCCCCAATGTTAGTTTTCCCACCAGAGTTGTTGTTTCAGTTAATGTTAGGATGGTTCTTCCAACCAGGTCTCTAATGATAAAGTATTAGCATCAATATTGTTTGATGAGTTTTTCCTCATTTGTTGGAGATACTTGAGGTTGATTCATTTTAAATTGGTCTAACTTCCTAGATATGGCTACTGCCTGAGAAATTAGAATCATATGCACACCAGTGTCCAGTACACTAGCTACCTTCCTAGTATTTACTCTCTTAAAAAGTCATTAGAAACTATTAGTGGCCATCTTCTCAATCAGAGAATAAGCCTCATCAAAGGTCTTTGACACGAGTAATCTGTCAGCGAGTGCATTAATAACAGATCTAAAGCATCCTACTAAACCACTATAAAAAGTGAGAATAATTAGCCAATTAGGGATTGAATGATGTGGTCACTTCTCAGAAAGCTCCTTAAATTGTCCCCAAGCCTCATAAATTGTGTCACCTTCATGTTATTAAAATAAACTATTATCATTCCATAGTTTAGCTAATTTTGAAGGTGAAAAATACTTAGCTAGGAATTTTTGGATAAGTCACCCCAAGTCTAAATTGATCCAGGTTCTAATGATTTAGCCACATTTTTTCTTTATCCTTCAAGGAAAATGGAAAAACCTAAGCTAAACAGCGTCATTAGATACACCATTATAGCAAAATTTAGAACAAAGTTCTAAGAAACTTGCTATGTGTAAATTTGGATCCTTAAATGGGGTTCCCCCCAAATTGGTTGTTTTGCACCATTTGGATGATATAAGGTTTAAGTTCAAATGTTTTAGCTTCTACGATAGGGTTTGAATACTTAATTTAATTTCATCTGTAGCATTAGAGTAATCCTTTAATGTTCTATGTGCATTATGATGATCACTCATCGATTCCTGGGTATCTAAATTAATTTGTTGATTATTCATTATTTTTTTCTACAATGTCATTAAGTCTTTTCTATTTTCTAATCCTTCTAATAGTTCTCTCAAGTCCTAAATGGTAAGGTTTAAGTCTTGTAGGTTCTGAACTACACATTCACTTACTTAAGACTCAGCTAGTAGGTTCCTCACAAACACATTAAAATATTTTTAGAACTTTTATTTTTCAAACAAATAAGTAATTACACACAAAGACTAACAATATAGATTTCCAAGTATAAATCTAAATGCTTGATACACCTAAAATATATAGTGTTTTTAGACACATTTTTATATCTATTTTTTAGAAATTACGCTTTAATGGAAGGCATTTTTGTGTTTTCTTGCAGATACAAGTAAAAATAAAAAAAATGCTTAAAAAAGTGAAAAACGATCAAATTTGGAGCAAAAAGGTGAAAAATTGTGCAAAAGAGTTTTGGTGCCTAAGCGTCAGATCCGGTGCTTAAGCGTCAGATCCGGCGCTTAAGCGCCGGTTAAACAGAGAAGGCTGCACCTAAGCGCTGAGACCCTGCACTTAAGCACCAGTGGCAGTTACTAGATGAGTAAAATCAGTTTTCACAAATTTCAAAGAGGTTTTTTACGCACCCATTGCCTTAATAGGTGGTTGTAACCACCATGGACAAAAATTGTCACGAAAGGATGCGTCTCTTGGGCAAATACATCGAATCAAGACACATTTTGAAGAGATCCCAAGGAACCTCTTGGAAAACTATAAAAGAAAGAAGAGAGGACTTAGAAAAGAGTCCTGAAAAGGTCCGAAAAAAGTTGGAGTCCTGAAAATATTGGCATGTTTTGAAACTTCTTCTCTGGCGAGTTAGTTCGGAGAGATTTTCAGGAACCACTTTTTATTTACTCTATTTTTTTTGTTATTTTCTTTTGAGTGATTGTAAAAGAGAAGAGATTCAAAGGAACTTCATGAGTTTGGTGGAGGACTTTAGATAAGTTTTTATCTTTTTGTTTTAGACTACTTTTCATTTTAATCGAGATTTGTTGTTGGTTTGACAATGATTTTTTCTTTTATACTAAAGTGTGGTTTTCTTTTCTCCATGGATTGTGAGTAGTTTTCTTTATCTTTCTTCTTAAAATGATAAGTAATTAAGTTTTGGATTGTGGAGAGTATTGATCTTTAATGTTGGAAGAAGTTGTGATAATTTAAATCCATACACTTCATTTACTTCTTGATTTGGCCAATCCAAATGTTAACATTTGTTGTGAGAACATGTAAGAATCGGGTTGGTATTGTCTCATTCAACAATTGGAAAGAATCACATGAGGTTGATGGGTGTAGAGTTCTGATACAAGAATGTTAGCCCCCAGGTGGAAGAAATTGAGGGAACTCTAGAGCGAGAGCTATTATCCTCCCTGCCTAGCCGGTCTTCAGAATTATTCAAACTTTAAATTAGCCAATGTTCTTTATAGCAATCTCTAGTAAGGGCCTAGCCTGTCTTCAGAACTATTCAAACTTTAAATTAGCCAATGTTCTTTATATCATCTCTAGTAAGGGTAAAGAATATTATTACTCATATTTGGCACAACACAATTTGCATACTTCCACAACAGTAAGGGTAAAGAATATTATTGCTCCTATTTGACACAACACAATTTGCATACTTTCACAATAGAATTCCTATACATGGTATCTTCCCTACCTATCTGGTCTTTAGAACTATTCAAACTTTAAATTAGCCAATGTTCTTTATAGCATCTCTAGTAAGGTCGGTCTTCAAAACTATTCAAACTTTAAATTAGCCAATATTCTTTATAGCATCTCTAGTAAGGGCCTAGCCTGTCTTCAGAACTATTCAAACTTTAAATTAGCCAATGTTCTTTATATCATCTCTAGTAAGGGTTCTGCCTAGCCGATCTTCAGAACTATTCAAACTTTAAATTAGCCAATGTTCTTTATAGCAACTCTAGTAAGGGTAAAGAATGATATTTTATTTGGCACAACACAATTTGCATACTTCAACAACAGAATTCCTATACTTATTACTGATTCATGATAAGAAGTTTTCATATTAAGTACTTTTCTTCTACAAAAACTTTAGTTATCTTTTTAAATTGTTATGTTTCGTTAAAATATCAAAAATACCAAAATATACTTTCACAACAGAATTCCTATACTTATTACTGATTCATGATAAGAAGAAAGATATTTTCTTTTAAGTACTTTTCTTCCACAAAAACTTTAGTTATCTTTTTAAGTTGTTATTGTTTCGTTAAAATATCAAAAATATCAAAAATATTTAAATTTTAAATTCCTACAAAATTCATTTTTAGTTTAAATAATTATCTTTTCAAAAATAGAAAAACTTTCTAAAAAGTGCCTATTGAATAATCTTTTCTGTGGGTTTGATATTCAGGTCTTAATCAAAAAGTCATATATTACTTGATAATGATACACATACTTGTGTAGTATCCCAATATAAATATATATAAATTAAGAAGTTAAATTCTTATTTTTCTTCAGAATCAAGTTTTTTGTTTTGTTGCAAAACAAGGAAATATAAGTGAAAAATGTCATCAGAACTATTGTTATACTGTGCATAAGTATTAAGTACGGGATCAATGCTTCAACAAAAAAATTATTCTAAGTTAACTACACTGTCACTCCCCAGCAACGATGTCAAAAACTTGATATGCCCTATTTCCAAGTACACTAGTACTCAGGGTCTCACGCAATTGTGCATGTCATTTCAATAATATTAGATTTTAAGTCTAGAATATGGATCCCAAAGGGAGTGAGGAAATTAGACTTAAAAGTGTTCTAGCTTATTAGGTTTTTTTCTTAGCCTAAAATTGAAATTGAGTAAGGGTTTTACAAACTACTCCTACTGAATTGTAATTTTTGTTTAAAGGTTAACTCTTATAGAAATCTTACTTATCCTAATTGATTTGGTGATTATCTAGCTATAAAGCTACCTTCCCTTGCAATGATTTAAGTAGTAGTGTATAAAATGTGAAATGTCAACTGTGAATGTGGCTAGTGACAAATAGGAGCAACTCTTTTCTTTACCCTCCTTCAAGTGCATAAAGAAGGTCGGTTAAATTAGTTTTAATTTCTTAAACCTCAACTTGATCCCATCAAAGAATTTATTCCTAAATTTTTCATCTTCCTGCAACGTGCTTGCACCATACCCTATAAACCAAGATGAATAACCTAGTCATTGTACTAGTTGAACCAAACTTCTTTATGCAGTCGGTAAAGGGTAAAGAAGATAATTGCTACTATTTATGACTTACAACAATTTCAATTTATTTCATTCACTATATATACACCTCTTATACCATTACAAACAGCTGGGTAACCTTATCACATGATTTCCTCCAAATTTTAATATAATTAAAAGAATTGTTAATTAAACTAAACCATTAGTATAACCTTAAAACTATCAAGACTTCTAAGTTGAGAACTAGTTTAGTAAGCTAGAACTTNTGTGAGGAGTGTGATACTCTGTGGATGTTGTGACAAATTTATGCAAACAAAGAAATTCGTGCTATGAAAAGAGAGAGTGAGAAACCTTAAACTTGAGAGGAACAAACTCAATAAATTTATCAATTTTCTTGTTGTCCTTATCACATTTTATTATCATGGTAGACTTTTCAAAATGTGATTTTCATTGATTGATTTTTTTCAAAAATTTTAATTATATTTTTTATCAAACTTTTGTTTCATTGTTCTTTGTTCATTATAATTTAGGGCCAGCGTATGGTTATGCAGCTCCTTATTCATAGCACAAAATGGGTTTTTTGACAAAAATACTAAAATCAAAAAGAATTTTCATTAAACTGCTTCAAATATGTGTTACAAACTGAACGCATGCTGAATATGTCAAAAGATAACACATCAAATGCATTCTAGAGAATCTAGTACTGATTACATATCTTATACTGAATACAACCAAAACATTTCATATCATTTTTTCCATATCCAGATGTAGTCCAAAAATTGAGCAGAAGCATCTATCTGTCTTCTGTGGCAAGCTTATGATCAAGATGACCTTCTATGCCACGCTTTGTGACAAGAATTCCTTTCGTGTATGCCTAGAGGTACAAATATCTCATAGCTGGTACGAGGGTAGCTAATCCAATTCTGGGTCCGAAAGGAATCCATGCAGTGTCTTGCTATCATCTATTATTCTTAATGTCAGAGAAAACATGTGGTGTCGTATTATACACCTAAAATATATAATATTTTTAGACACATTTTTATACTTATTTTTGAGATATTCAACTTTCATGGAAGGTATTTTTGTGTTTTTCTTACAGTTACAAGTAAAAATGGGAAAAAATGCTTAATGAAGTGAAAAAATGATCAAATTTGGAGCAAAAAGGTGAAAATTTGTGTAAATGAGCTTTGGAGCCTAAGCGCCAGATCAAACACTTAAGCGCCTGTTAAACAGAGAATACCGCGCCTAAGAGCCGAGACACCGCACATACCCCGTGCTTAAGCGCCAGTGGCAGTTACTAGACAAGTAAAAAAATTTTCACGAATTTAGATGAGGTCTTTGAGGTGCCCATTGGGTTAGGTGGTTGTAACCACCATGGAGGAGATTTATCATCAAAGGATGCATCTCTTGGGCAAATACATCAAATCAAGATATATTTTGAAGAGATCCTAAGGCACCTCTTCGAAAACTATAAAAGAAAGAGGAGAGGACTTAGAAAAGAGTACTGAAAATATTGGCAAGTTTTGAAAGTTATTTTTTGGGGAGATAGTTTGGAGAGATTTTCATGAACAACTTTTTCTTTACTTTAACCTTTTTGTAATTTTTTTTGAGTGATTCTAAAAGAGAAGAGATTCAAAGGAACTTCAAGAGTTTGGTGGAGGACTTGAGATAAGTTTTTATCTTTTTGTTTTAGACTACTTTTGGTTTTAATCTAGACTTGTTGTTGGTTTGACAATGATTCCTTCTTTTAAACTAAAGTGTGGTTTTCTTTTTTTCATGGATTCTGAGTAGTTTTCTTTATCTTTCTTCTTAAAATGATAAGTAATTAAGTTTTGCGAAAGTTGTGGAAAGTATTGATCTTCAATGATGGAAGAAGTTGTGATGATTTAAATCTATGAATTCTGAGTAGTTTTCTTTATCTTTCTTCTTAAAATGATAAGTAATTAAGAGACTTGTAAAGAATATTGATCTTTAATGTTGGACAAAGTTGTGATGATTTAAATCCATGCACTCCATTTTCTCCATAGATTATGAGTAGTTTTCTTTATCTTTCTTCTTAAAATGATAAGTAATTAAGTTTTGGATGGAATAACGGAGAGTATTGATCTTTAATGTTGGAAGAAGTTGTGATGATTTAAATCCATGCACTTCATTTTGAGAGTATTGATCGTTAATGTTTGAAGAAGTTGTGATGATTTAAATCCATGCACTTCATTTACATCTTGATGTGGCCAATTCAGATGTTAAAATTTGTTGTGAGAACATGTAGGAACTGGGCTGGTATTGTCTCAGTCAACAATTAGAAAGAATCACATGAGATTGTATGAATGAGAACGTAGCTCATATGATTGAGTGAAATAAATAAGGAAATATTCATTGATGGGTGTAGAGTTAGAGGACTTTAAAGTGACAGGTTAGTTCATATGATTGAGTGCAATAAATAGGGAAATATTCATTGAAGGGTGTAGAGTTAGAGGACTTTAAAGTGACAGGTTAAGAAATAGTCATTGATGGGTGTAGAGTTAGAGGACTTTAAAGTGACAGGTTAAAGCCCCCAACTTGGTTTAGAAATAATTTTTGAAGGGTGTAGAGTTAGAGGACTTTAAAGTGATAGGTTAAAGCCCCCAACTTGGTTTATTGTTTAGGTTCTGATACGAGATGTTAGCCCCAGTGGGAGGGAATTGAGGTAACTCTAGAGTGAGAGGGGTGTAGAGTTAGAGGACTTTAAAGTGACAGGTTAAAGCCCCTAACTTGGTTTATTGTTTTAGTTCTCATACGAGAATGTTATCCCTCAGGTGGAGGAAATCGAGGGAACTCTAGAGTGAGAGCTAGTATCTTCCTTGCCTAGCCGGTCTTCAGAATTATTCAAACTTTAAATTANAGTATGGTATTATCTTAGTCAACAATTAGAAAGAATCACATGAGGTTGTATGAATGAGCATGTAGTTCATATGATTGAGTGCAAATAAATAGGAAAATATTCATTGAAGGGTGCAGAGTTAGAGGACTTTAAAGTGACACGTTAAAGCACCCAACTTGGTTTATTGTCTTAGGTTTTGATATGAGATGTTAGCCCCCAGGAGCAGGGAATCGAGGGAACTGTAGAATGAGAGCTAGTATCTTCCCTACTTAGCCGGTCTTCAGAATTATTCAAACTTTAAATTAGCCAATGTTCTTTATAGCATCTCTAGTAAGGGTAAAGNAAATATTATTGCTCCTATTTGGCACAACATAATTTGCATACTTCCACAACAGAATTCTTATAATTATTACTGATTCATGATAAGAAGAAAGATATTTTCATATTATGTACTTTTCTTCTACAAAAACTTTAGTTATCTTTTTAGTTGTTATTGTATCGTTAAAATATCAAAAATTCCAAAAATATTTAAATTTTAAATTCCTACAAAAATCATTTTTATTTTAAGTAATTATCATTTTTTAAAAATAGAAAAACTTTCTAAAAAGTGCATATTGCATAATCTTCCCTGTGGGTTTGGTATTCAGGTCTTAAAAAAAAGTCTTATATTACTTGATAACGATATGTATACTTGTGCAGTATCCGAATATAAATATATATATATATATAAATTAAAAATTTAAATTCTTATTTTTATTCAGGATCAACTTTTTAGTTTTGTTGCAAAATTAGGAAACATAAGTGAAAAATATCATCAGAACTATTGCTATACTGAGCATTAGCATTAGGTATCCAGGGATCAAGTTTTTGGCGCCGTTGCTGGGAAGAAAACTAAGTAAATTTCTACTTTTTGAATGTCTTATTTAAACTTTAAATATTATATCTTATTTTATATGTTTTATTTTATTTCGTTTTATTTTATGTTAGTGTATTCGTAGTTCAGGTTCTGAAAGACTAGTGCCTTACGATTCTGAATTAGAAAGAACTATTACAAAAATCAGAAAAACAAATAAATTAAAAATATTGAAAAATACCAAAAAATTACAAAAATGGCAAACCAAAATAATCAAAATGATGAAATTCATCAAGGGTTTAGACCTTTAAGAGATTATGTCAACCCTACTGTAGATGAACTTTGTTGTAGTATTAAAAAACCTATTGTAATGGCTAATTCATTTGAGCTTAAGCTTGTTATTATCCAAATGGTATCAAATAATCAGTTTGAGGGATCACCAACTGAAGATCCGAATTTACATCTTACCAATTTTCTAGAATTGTGTGCTACATTTAAATACGATGGTATTGCAGATGATGCCATAAGAATTAGGCTATTTCCTTTCTCATTGAGAGATAAAGCTAAGATGTGATTGAAGTCGTTAGCACCTGTATCTATCAGAACTTGGGATGATTTAGCACAAAAATTCCTTGCTAAATATTTTATACCATCAAAAACTGCAAAGCTTAGAAATGATATTACATCTTTTAATCAATTTGAACGAGAGTCTATTTATGAAGCATGGGAATGATTTAAAGAACTCTTAAGAAAGTGTCCACACCAGGTTATACCATATTGGTTAATAATTTAAACCTTTTATAAAGGAATGTCATTGCTGGTGGTTCATTGATGTCAAAACCATTTCATGACGCTTAAGCTTTAATTGAAGAGGTGGCTACCAATAATTTTTAATTGCCTTCTGAGAGGGTGAATCTAAAGAAAGTAGACAATATTCATGAAATTGATGCATTTACTATGTTAGCAAATCAAGTTGCTGCAATTTCAAGGAAGTTAACCAATTTGGAATGAATTTTTCTCAACCAATTTCCATGATTAAAGAGAATTCATTAGGTCAAAGCCAATTTGGAATGAATTTTTCTCAACCAATTTCCATGATTGAAGAGAATTCATTAAGCCAAATGTCTGATGCATTTACCATGTTAGCAAATCAAGTTGCTGCAATTTCAAGGAAGTTAGACCAATTTAAAGAAAGTAGACAATATTCATGAAACTGATGCATTTACTATGTTAGCAAATCAAGTTGCTGCAATTTCAAGGAAGTTAGACCAATTTGGGTGCAAGTATTAACCTTATGCCATTATCAATATTTAAAAGATTAGGATTAGGAGAAGTAACCCTACTACTGTAACTCTGGAATTAGCAGATCATTCAATAACCTATCCTAAAGAAGTTATAGAAGATGTCCTAGTGAAAGTTGATCAATTTATCTTTCCTATTGATTTCATTGTGCTAGATATGGAGGAAGATAAAGAGATACATATCATTTTGGGCAGACCTTTCCTAGCCATAGGAAGAGATTTGATATATGTGCAGAAAGGGGAATTAACATTGCGTGTCAATGATCAAACTGTTACTTTTAAAATTTTAAAATCAATGAAATACCCTACAAAAGGTAATGATGATTAATGCCATAGAATAGATGTTCTAAGATATCAGAGCGAATGTCATTTCAAGACTTCTTATGAAGAAAAATCTGAAGAAAAATATTTGGAACCCAAGCAAGAAGAGGAATTAGATCAATGTGTAAACCTTTCTAAGGAAGATTCAAGTTATGTTCAAGAAAGTTTTGAAATTTTGGACAAGATAGACAAAGACAAATCATTTTGTCCATCTATTAAAAAACCTCCAGAACCTAAGTTAAAATTATTTCCTGAACATTTAAAATATGCCTTTTTAGGAGATTCCTCTATTTTATCTGTTATAATTTCTTTGAAGTTAACAAAGGAAGAAGAAGAAAAGCTGATGAAAATTCTATAAAATTTTAAAATTCCTTTGGATGGACAATTACTGATATTAAAGGAATCTGTCCTTCAATTTGTATGCATAGAATTAATTTTGGAAGAAAACTACAAACCTAGGGCTGATCCACAAAGGAGATTAATTATGTTATGAAAGAGGTTGTAAAGAAAGAAATTTTAAAGTTGTTAGATGCTGGAATTATCTACCTATTTCAGATAGTGCATTGGTTAGTCCAATTCACCGTGTCCCTAAGAAAGGAGGAGTAAGTGTAGCGAATATGCACTGATTATAGAAAATTAAATCTTGCCACTAGGAAAGATCATTTTCCACTACCCTTTTTAGATCAGTTGGATAGACTAGCTGGGCATAAATACTTATGTTTTTTGGATGGATATACTGGTTATCACCTAGACTAGCTGGACACAAATACTTTTATTTTCTGGATGGATATACCAATTATCCCCAAATTCAAATATCTTCTGAGGATCAAGAGAAAACAACATTTACCAGTCCTTATGGTACTTTTGCTTTTAGAAGAATGCCCTTTGGTTTATGTAATTCCTCTGCTACTTTGTGATTTAATTGAAAAAGGGATTGATGTCTTTATGGATGACTTTTCAGTGTTTGGAACTTCATTTGACTCATGTTTAGAACTTTTATCGAAAGTTCTTAAGCACTTTGAAGAAAAAAATTTAGTCCTTAACTAGGAAAAATGCCAATTTATGGTAGGAGGAGGAATTATATTTGGTCATCAAATATCAGAAAATTGTATGGAAGTAGATCCTGCTAAAATTCAAGTGATTGCTAACTTACCTTATCCAACAAATGTAAGGGAAACTAGGAGTTTTTTAGGACATGCTAGATTCCACAAGGAATATATTAAAGACTTTTCTAAGATTGATAAGCCTTTATGCCATTTACTGGAGAAAGATGCAATTTTCAATTTTGATGAGGAATGCCTAAAAAAAAATTAATCACTGCACCAATTATAGTTTCACCAAATTGAGAAAATCCTTTTGAACTTTTGTGTGATGCAAGTGATTATGCTATTGGAGCTGTTTTTGGAAAAAAAATAAGATAAAATTTTCAAAGTTATTTACTATGCAAGTATTACTCTAAATTAAACTCAAATTAATTATACAATAACTGAAAAAGAGTTATTAGCAACAGTATATGCCTTTGATAAATTTAGATTATATTTTATTGGAACTCATTGTATAGTGCATAAAGATCATTCTGCTATTAAGTACTTAATGAAAAAGAAGGATACTAAACCGAGACTTGTAAGATAGATTCTTCTTTTACGAGAATTTGATTTTGAAATAGTAGATCGAAAGGGAACTGAAAATCAAATTGTTGATCATTTGTTCATGCTTGAATTAGAAAAATGACTTTATTTTGAAAATGAAATTAATGAACATTTTCTGAATGAAAAATTGTTCACTATAAATGAGTGGCGTGTTCTGTTGTATGCCGACATTGTGAACTATATTGTTAGTGATCTTAAACCCTATGGAATGACATATCAACAAATGAGAAAATTTATTTCTAAAACTAAGATTTAATTTTGGGATGACCCATATTTATATAAACAAAAAAAGGATCTGATCATTCGAAGATGTGTACCATTAGAAGAAACTTATGAAATTATCCAAAAATGTAATAATTCTGATTTTGGGGGACATTTTGGTGTTGATAAAAAACCATACAAAATTTTACAATCTGGATTCTATTGGCCTATAGGGGACATTTTTGTGTTGATAAAACAACATAAACAGTTCTAAAATCTGGATTTTATTGGCTTACAATTTTTAGAAATGTTAATGCTTATATAAAAAATATTGATAGATGTCAAAAGTAGGCAATATTTCTAGAAGAAATGAGATGCCCCTCAACTATATTCTAGAAGTTAAAATATTTGATGTTTGGGGATTAGATTTCAAAGGACCATTTATACCATCTTTCAGAAATTTATATATTCTATTAGCAGTGGACTTTCTATCCAAATAGTTATAAGCTATTGCTTTACCTCAATGTGATGCTCAAAGTGTTAAATTTTTTTTGAAAATGAACATATTTTGTAGATTTGGGATGCTGAGAGTTATCATTACTGATGGGGGAAGTCATTTCAGAAATGCCATTATGAAAAAGTTATTAAAGAAATATCATATAAATCATAGGATTTATACTGCTTGTCATCCTCAAAAAAGTGATTTGGCTGAGTTTTCCAATCAGGAAATTAAAAGAATTATGGAAAAATCTGTGAATCCAACAAAAATGGATTGGTTAGTCAAACTTGACTATGCTTTGTGAACTTATATGACTGCATATAGAACTCCTAATGGAATGTCCACATATAGGTTAATATTCGGGAAAGCTTGTCACTTTCCAGTTGAACTTGAGCATAAAGCATATTGGGCTATTAAAGAGTTCAATTATAATTTAAAAGATGCTGGTGAGAAAAGATTGTTACAATTAAATGAGCTTGAAGATATACAAAATGAATCTTTTGAGAGTGCTAAGATTTATAAAGAAAAGATGAAAATGTGGCATGATCTAAAGATTCTTACTAAAAATTTTTAGCCATGGAAACAAGTTTTGCTATATAATGCAAGGTTAAGATTATTTCCAGACAAACTTAAGTCCAAGTGGATGGGCCCATTTGTTGTGATAAAAGTTTATCTTTATGGAGGTGTGGATATTAAAGATCCCAATTCTGAGAAAATTTTTAAAGTGAATAGAAATAAACTGAAACCTTGTTATATAGAGGATAATAATGGAATGATGTTGGGTCAACTGGAATGAGCATTGGTTACGTCGGGCTGATGATGTAAAACGAAATGCTTTGTGGGAGGCAACCCATAATTATCAATATATTTTTGCTTTAATTGTTGCTTTGAGTTTGATTAACAAATTTGGGGTAGTATTTTGAGATTTATTATGTGCTAGTAATGATTTTTTGACTTTATTTAGTGACCTAGACCTGTTAGAATGAGAATTTGGATGTTAAGTTGACTGGTGCAAAAATGTGCACCGACGCTAAATCGCCAGATCTGGCGCTTAAGCGCGGCAATTTAATCACATGTACAAATTTTGATTTCTAATGGTATAACTGCAATTTAGTTGGAATAAACGTGTCTTGGTAGTTTCTAGTCATGCCTAGAAGTTATGAGGGGGACTAGGCTTATAAACAAAATGGGTTTGTGAAGAAATTTCACCCCGAATTATTTTTAGCCCTAAAAGTCTAAGAAAGAGAGATATTTAGAGAAAATGTCTTCATGGGAGGGACATTTGAAGAGGAAGGAAGAATCCATGAAGAAGAAGTTCATTAGTCAAAGTGCACAGAAGATGTATAACAGTATCTTAGCCGTTAGTATTGATGGGATATAAGAGAAGATCAACAAGATAGAGAATGTTATATCTGTATTAGAGACTAAGGTGCTTGAATCGCATGCTCATCTAGAACATACTGGGTGGCAACTTAAGATGCAATTCAACCATACCAGTTATATAGAGGAAGTGGATAAGGCGATGTTCCATAAGCAAAAGTGGATCAAAGATGATAGTGTTGGATCTCGTCACCACCGTCCGTTTTATGAACTTTATTTTCCTAGAGAGACTACTGAGAGATAAGAATTTGTTCCTTCTAATGAAGAGTGGCATTAAGTTAAGTGTTAGGAATTTAAAATGTGTGTTAAGTGTTTTGTACTTTAGAAAATTTCTCATCCAAGACTATTTGGAGAGAGAACTAGGTGTTAAATGTGTTTGCACTTGTTTGTGAATGAATATAAGTTTGCTTTTCTGAAACTTTTTGTTACTTTAGCCTCAAATTGAATTAACTATTATGGAGAATTTTGAGAGAGAAGGGAGTTATAGGAAGTAAAAATAGGCATTTAAGTGCTATGAGGCCATTTAGGGGTGGTTTACTTAGGCTTATAATGCATATTACTTAAAATTAAAAATTTAAAAAATTATGCACTAGCGCCTAAGCGTCACATCTCATGCTTAAGTGCGAGCTAACCCGAGAGGTAGGCGCATAAGTGCCACTTACCTGTACTTAAGCACCGGTTCATGAAAACCGGTTTGTGAACGGTTAAAAGTGAATTTTAAGCCTGAAAATACCATTTTTAACACCTCCTATCATCTTCCCCAACCTAAGTTTGCAATTTGAGGGCTAGGGCAAGTGGAATTTGAATATTTCTTGGTAGAATTGAGTGAGATTTGCTAGATCCAAGTTCCTTAAGGTAAGAGCTTTACTTCATATGCAAAAATTTTGGATTTTCACCATATATTTTAAGCACATTTGGATGATTTTGAAAATTTACTATTCATGGTGAAAATTGAAGAAAAATCTATGAAAATCACTTGGGAAGTTTAGTTAGTGCTTTTGGAAGTTTAGTTTAGTGTTTTAAACTAGATTTTTAAAGTTATTTTTGGAATTTATCAAATTTGCAGAATGACACCAAGAATGAAAAGGAGTAGAGGAAAGAGCCCATTTGATTTGAGCAAATCTATCGGTTCAAAAGCTCAGGATCGATATAGTGACGCTCTACAGTCACAAAAATATATTTTGGAGCAATGTTTTAAGAGTCCAGGTGGAGAAGTGAAAGACCTTATAGTCCACCGACAGAGGGAACAGTTCTGTTGTTTCTCTCCCATCACAGTGATTTTTGTTGTAATGGAGTTTTATGCAAATCTCCCAGAGGCTGAGGAAGATCAAGTTATGGTTAGAGGGAAGTTGGTACCCTTTACTCTAGAGGTAATCAACTTGTTTTACCATCTACCACCGAAGAATTTATGTTTTTATGTGAATTATAGTCCTAGTGAAGTGAAGTTAGATGAGATTATTTCATATTTGACTATTAGGAGAGGACTTTGGAAGATTACCAATGAGAGGAGAGTAAATTTCCCAACTTCAAAGTTATGTGCACTTTGAAGGCCTGACACTATTTCATTTCTACTTGTCTACTTCCAGCCCATCATCTCAGGGAAGTGACTAGAGAGAGCAACGTTGAATTATTGTATTTAGGAGGGAAAGCCCATCAACATAGGGGATTTGATCTATCACACTATCATCAGTTCAGCTGCTGCTGCTACTACTGTAGGTATGTGATTTGCTTCCTTGATATTTTCTTTATGCGAGCAAGATGGAGTAAAGTATGATAGTTGGAAGGAAGCTTTGTTACCTCTAAAGGCCATCACGAAGGTGAATGTGAATACTTATTCTGAGCATTCAATTTTTGCCTAGAGAGAAGGATTTTCTAGGAGCTATGGATTAGAGACGTCTGGTGCATCTACCTTTGTTGCATCTTCATCTAGACCATCTACTTCACGTTCTTCTACATCTAAAGGTGACACTAAGACTTAAGATGAGTTATTGCAGAACATGATGAATAATATCAATTTTACCATAAATAAGGTACAAAATTTAGAGCATTTTGCAAATCATACTAATGGTTATAATAGAAGGAAGAGTGATTATGAAGAGAAATTCCACTCATCTTTGGAGAGCCTAATTAGAGGTGAAACAAGAGTGCAATTTTCTCCATCTCTTTGATATCCTGATCATGAGCTTGTACAAAAATAGTACAGCGGTGATTCTGAGGATGAAGAGTAGAGCTGAGAGATTCATTTTATGATTGTAATTTGATGTGAACTATGTGGTCTGAGCTTGCTACATTTGCATCTGTGTGTTGTTTTGGACTATGTGTATTTTGGACATTTATGTTTTATTATTATGATGTTTGTGGTAGTTAATATTTTATTTTTAAATTTTAGGGTAGTAGCTGTTGTTTTGTATTTAATACTGTGATTTAGTTAGATTAGAACTTAACTTAATTTCATATGTGTTATAAAGTAGAAAATACTGCTAGCTTAGATCTTAAACTTGAAATTCAGAAACTGCTGCCTTTTATTTTTCTTTTATCATGTTAGTGTACTGTTTACTTTTACGCCCACTGTTTAGAAGTCTATTGAATCTCTATTTGTTAAACTAATATAAAATGATAGAAAATTTGATCAAAATTAATTTTACTCATATCTTTAGTTTTATACATGTATAATTAGGATGTATAAATTCTTGTTATCATGTTATTTAAATTTTCATTCCTGCTTATATATTATCTGATGCTAAACTGTTTAATCTATTAAAAATTTATGTTTGGGGGGATGAAAAACATTTTCAAAACTAGAATTTTATTTGTTCTCAAATGTACTATAAGTGAATTTTATTTTAAAAGAAAAATTGATTTTGTATATGAAGTTAAATTATGGAAGTAAAATTTGATTTTAAAATGACTAAGACTATCTTTAGTAAGAAAAATTGTATTTTTGAAAATTTTAGATAATTTAAACTTTTATTTTTAATACTTAAATCTTTAGTAAGAAAAATTATATTTTTAAAAATTTTAGATAATTTAGACTTTTATTTTTAATACTTAAATTTCTTTTAATAAAATAATTTTCGAAACTATTACTATATATATAAGTAAACGTATTATATCAAGACTTTACTATAGGAAAGGAGAAGTGGAATTCAAAAATCATTAAATGCCTATCCAGATATAGTAATTCTTGCCAGAAAAAGAAAAAGAAAAAGAAAAAGAAAAAAAAAAGAAAAAGAAAAGAAAAAAAAAATTAAGGGAGGAGAAGCTTGAGGATTAGTGCCTAATAAAAAATTGGTTCTACATTTGATCTTTTTAAAGTATAAGACTTAATAAAATCTTACCCTTATAAATATAATATAGTAAGTAAATTTTTTTTAATAAAATTTTTAAGTAAAGAAAAGGAAAGAACTAAAATCTAAATTTAGAGAACTTACAATATTTCTGAATTAGATAGAAACTCATATTTTCATAGATTCTAACATTAAAAATTTTCAAACTTTAAGTTGGTCTCTGTCGGTGTTATTTTGGGTTGATTTGTGGGGTTGTTCGTAAGAAGTTATCGGTCGCTGGAATCGAAACCCCGTCGCCCGCTTCGGAAGGATGTTGAAGTATGAAATCAAACTGACCCCATATTTTTCATAATTTAAAATGAAAGAGCACTATACCTCAAATCCTATATCTATCCCGAAGGATAAACACAAGAAAAAATGCAAGAGCATTGTACCTCAAATCATGTATTTATCCCGAAGGTTAAACACAAGAATTGAGGATGAGGCTCGATCAAATAAACTAAGGAAAGTATGAAGTCTGTTTGGTCTGCGAAACCTTTGTATTTGCCGATAAGTTCCCCTATTATTATAAAGAATTAAATAGGGTTTATATTAAGCTGGGTTCGGACATGCTTCCTTGAAGGGCAAGCCCCTATAGTTAATTACATCTTAAATGACCAAAGTCACTTAAGAAGACTCTCGATAAAAATAAAGAAAAATTATCTTCAAGAAATTTCAAAGGATGGGACTCTTCAACGAGATTAGACGTAGAGGTGCGAAAGGGGATTGGTTTGAATTTGGAACATTTTATTGTAGAATCTAAAGGAATAAGAACTAGGGGATGTCATGGATCCAGAGGAGAACCTCGGTGACTTCTCAAGCTATCCTAATGTTTTGCTTCAGTTTTGAGGAGAAATATTTAGGTATTTCATCCTGCCAATTTTATTAGTTAGGGCTTATATTCGTGTGAAATGATCACACAAATAGCCTGAAAGATGTGAGGGTTTAGGTAGTGACAAACGACAACCTCGGAATCCTAAGACGAGTTAGGGCTTATATTGTATAGCAGGGCTAGAAGATGTGAGGATTTAGGTCATGACAAACGATAACCTCGGAATCCTAAGACGAGTTAGGGCTTATATTGTATAGCAGGGCTATTAACAAACGACAACCTCGGAATCCTAAGACGAGTTAGGGCTTATATTGTATAGCAGGGCTATGCGACAACCTTGGAGTCCTAAGACGAGTTAGGGCTTATATTGTATAGCAGGGCTATGCAAAGGCCTAAGAATCCTAAGACGAGTTAGGGCTTATATTGTATAGCAGGGCTATGCAAAGGCCTAAAGATAAAATCTCGAAATCCTAAGATGAGTTAGGGCTTATATTATATAGCAGGGCTATACAAAGGCCTAAAGATAAGTCCTAAGACGAGTTAGGGCTTATATTGTATAGTAGGGCTATGCAAAGGCCTAAAGATAAGGTGATTTACGTTGCATAAGCAAGCAACCTCGAAGTCTTATGGCTTTGTTGTTTAAGTCTAAAGAATGAGTTAGGGCTTATATTATATAACAGGGCTATACAAAGGCCTAAAGATAAGGTGAGGATTTATGAGTTAGGGCTTATATTGTATAGCAGGGCTATACAAAGGCCTAAAGATAAGGTGAGGATTTATGTGTTAGGGCTTATATTGTATAGCAGGGCTATGCAAAGGCCTAAAGATAAGGTGAGGATTTACGTTTAGGGCTTATATTGTATAGCAGGGCTATGCAAAGGCCTAAAGATAAGGTGAGGATTTACGTTTTAGGGCTTATATTGTATAGCAGGGCTATACAAAGGCCTAAAGATAAGGTGAGGATTTACGTTGCAATAAAAACAACCTCAAAGTCCTATGGCTTTGTTGCTTAAGTTTAAGGAAGGAAGATTGGTTTAGCTATCAAAGTCCTATGGCTTTGTTGTTTAAGTCTAAGGAAGAAAGATTGGGTTAGCTGGGGAAGAGGTCCTATGGCTTTGTTGTTTAAGTCTAAGGAAGAAAGATTGGTTTAGCTGGGGAAGATAGGGTTCGGCTATGCAAAGGCCTAAAGATAAGGTGAGGATTTACGTTGCATAAGCAAGCAACCTCAAAGGGTTTAAGTCTAAGGAAGGAAGATTGGTTTAGCTGAGGAAGACAGGTTTTGCTGTTGAAGATGAGTTAGGGCTTATATTGTATAGCAGGGCTACACAAAGGCCTAAAGATAAGGTGAGGATTTATGTTGCATAAGCAAGCAACCTTGAAGTCCTATGACTTTGTTGTTTAAGTCTAAGGAAGAAAGTTTGGTTTAGCTTGGGAAGACAGGTTTTGCTGTTGAAGATGGTCATGCTGCCCACCATGCTAGTTCCAAGCTCCTTGCCGCGATAAGTTTGAGTTATCTAGTGTGTCAAGTTATAATATCAGATCAGGTGGCCCTATGGATGAAGTTATTTAACTTTTATGAGGGCATATTAAAGTTGATTAGAGCGACAACGGTTAGGATCCTACGGTTCCTTCGTTCCGGCATCACTATTTTCTATTGGATTCACTTAGTCCAAATGAACTTACTACCCAACTTAATGAGTTCCATAATTTCATTTACCGTAGGTTACCTCCTCCGAGGAATTCCCGATTATCCAATAGAGACATCTTAATTTAGTTGAAGTTGTAGTTTTATGTAATGTTTGTGATTAAATTTTGTGTTGTTTTATATTTTGAATGTTGTGGCGGTGAATTTTATCTTGGTTGATTTTAGTTTTGGTTTTTTTATGGTTATAGTTAACACGCAAGTTTATGTAGGTAAATGCAAGCATGAAACATGTAAGGAAAAGGTAGAAGAAAGACGGTTACTAAAACTCTAAAAGCGTACCTGGCAAGTCTTCTCGTTCCACCACCTGAAACTCAAAATGCATGTTAGGGCNGAGGGTATTTATGAAGAGCAAAAAAAGTAGAGTTCTGAGGGGTTTTCCTAACTTCTATGTTGTATTTTGGAAAGTTCTTAAAAGTTTAATTAACGATGATTTCATTAAGGGAAAAATATTAAGTTTAATAGGCCTCTGAGGTATCCAACAAGTTAGTAGAGGAAAGCAGGTCCATGCCTCCCTCTCATCTATTAGTGAAAAGCCTCGAGTCCATTTAAACTTATAATATTGCTTAATGGTTCATCTTGTAAATATTCTTAATGCTCCGTGAACATTGATGTCCCAATTATCGCTAAGAATAGGGTGATTAACACTTGTGATTCAATTTAAGAATCATGTGGGTGAAGACCCTTAAAGGGGCATGTTAGTGTAATTTGGACACTTAGCCAAATTTTAATCCTAATTAGGCTTAGTGGTGTTTCACGGATGTTTGATTTAATTATGTTTATTTCTCTAATCCTCATTTAGTAAATTTTTATTTTAGCCTAACTCACTACTAAGCCCTTTAAGACTTAGGTGAGTGTCTTAATTAGAGGGTTAAGTTTTAAGTAGTCATGATTCATGATTTGAATTTTATTTGAATGTCAACATAGGGGTGTTAAATTGATTAGTTATTGACTTCAGAAGTCATACCTCTAAGTCCATGATCATTTAATTTTAATAAGCTTCCAAATTTTGATAATTTAGAAATTTTGTTAATCTTAATTAAGAAAGTGAGATTGGTTTCTACCAATTAACCCCTTTGTATTTCNTCTGATCATAAAGAGCTCAAAAAGCTAAGTTTCATAATTTTTTGAGTTATATTTTGATTTTTAAAAATCATTTAAATGTTAAGAGTGGTATTTATCTTTAAAAATCATTTTAATTTATCAAATGAACTCAAAATATTTTGAAACTTTTATGATGGGTTCTCTGGATCATAGATCACCGTGGAGATCAAAAATCAAGTTAATTAAATATTTTTATTTTTCAAAATTAATTATTTTAGTGATTTAGTATTCGGAAAATTTAATAATGTTTTAAATGACTTGACCCATGAAATTATTTTCAAAAGCTTCGTTGGTCATGGTGAACCCTCCAAAATTTTCTTTAGATTTAATAAATAATATGCTAATTTCATTAATTATTTTAAGGAAATGATGTGAAATAACTTGTAAAATATGGATCTCTATATAGGAACCTTCTCTGACTTTGGAAAAATCATAGAATATTTCCCCTTATAGAGGCTACAACATGTCAAAATTTCAAGCCAAGGTGATGTGTCAATATGCATGGAGAATAAAATGATTCCAAATAGTATTTAATTAATTAAAAATATTTTATGTGTCAACTAGACTTGAAATTTATTCCACATTATTCTCCTCCGTTCACTGAGCAAGAGGGTATTTTTATTTTATTTTTGAGATTTTTCTACACAAAGTTATGTATTTTTAAAGTTAAGGGTATTTAAATAAATAGGAAAAAGCCCTTTTTATCTATTTAAACAGCGCGTACTGACTAGATCCTAGGCAGCTCCTAAGGCGTGCGTGGCGCGCTATGGTTGGACGCTGTCGTTCATGTAGCTGCTGACTCGGCCCGCGATTTATGTCCCGAAGCATTTTCCAGCTTGATCTCCCCTATCCATTTGATACACGCTTGATCGAACGACTCCTCGTCATCATCCCCGATAGAATGATCCCGTGCCCGTCCACACAAAAAACCTAAGATCTCGGCCTAGACTCAACCAAATCACTTGGGGTTTGATCCTATGGACTCGTCTAAGTGAGACGAACACATCCACATGGCTAAGGTACAATGAAATCAAACTTAAGTAAATGGAGAATTAAAATAAGCTCGGGAGGAGGAGGAGTTTTATACCTTTGCTCTGAGAAGGGAAGCTTTGACCAAAGGCACTCGGAACGTTTGTTGGGGTCCAAGGAGGCTAAGGATTGAGTCCCTAGCCTTGGTGTAGGGTCTAGGTATGAATTCGACCAAGCTCGATTTCAGGTGTTGGTCTAGAGCTATGGTAGAGGCCTGTAAGTCTAGGTATGAATTTGACCAAGCTCGATTTCAGGTGTTGGTCTAGAGCTATGGTAGAGGCTCTGTGGGAAGGGAATTCGATGGGGATTTGGCTTCTCTCACTCTTGTGAGGGTGTGGGCACAAGAAATTGACGTTTGGTGAAGTGTGGAGGTGTATTGGGTTCTGTCCTGGTTTCCGGCAGGATTTCAAGCTCAAAATTAAGCTCCGACAATGGGAATGGATGAGGGAAAATGGTTGGGATGCACTGAGGGGATCTTAGGGAAGCTCTTTGTGAAGTTTGGAGAGGCCTCTCTGAGAAAATTTCAGCACACCTCCCATGGCTGTGGGAGGTGAGTTTTTATATGAAGTTTGGAGAGGCCTTTAAAAAAATTTCAGCACGCCTCCCATGGCTGTGGGAGGTGAGTTTTTATAAAAATGGCCATGGAGAGATTTTCATCACTTAGATCAATGGCCATGGAGGTGGCCTTTTATAAAAATGGGGTTATGGTGGTAGCACACCTCCCATGGCCGTGGGAGGTGAGTTTTTATAAAAATGATCATGGGGTGGCTCTTAGGGCATAAGTTTGGGTGCATCTCCTTCTCATGGCCGTGGAGGTGGCTTTTTATATAAATGGGGTTATGGTGGTTGTCATGGCTCTCCCATGGTTGTGGGAGGTGAGTTTTTATAAAAATGTCCATGGGGTGGCTCTCAGGGCATACATGGGAGGTGAGTTCTTATAAAAATGGCAATAGGGTGGCTCTCAGGGCATAAGTTTGGGTACATTGTGGTGCTTAGGTGGAGGGCAAAGGAGCTCTTCAATTTGATTTGGATGAGCTGGCCTCTAGGTTTGATNGTAGGTGATTTCATGGTGTTTGGACTGGTCACTAAGTCCAACTAATGGTTGTGGTGGAGTTAATTTAGGTGATTTCATGGTATTTGGACTGGTCACTAAGTCCAACTAATGGCTGTGGTGGAGTTAATTTGGTGATAGACTGGTCACTAAGTCCAACTAATGGCTGTGGTGGAGTTAATTTGGTGACTTTAGGGTGGTTAGGAAACATTTAGTGTATGGGTCCAAGTGGGTGCAAATGACCAAAACTTGGGTTTGGGCTAGGTTAGCACATGTCAATTGGCTCAATTGATTGATCAAAATTGTGTAGATGATTGTTGTGAAGATTTTTGGTGAAGGGATATTTAGTGTATGGGTCCAAGTGGGTGCAAATGACCAAAACTTGGGTTTGGGCTAGGTTAGCCCCAATTGGCTCAATTTATTGTTTCATTTGGTGTAGATGATCACAAGGAACAACTTTGGTGAAGAATGGAAACTCAATTGATTGATAAAAATTGTGTAGATGATTGTTATGAATATTTTTGGTGAAGGGTTGAAGTCCAAATAATTGTTGTATTTGGTGTAGATGATCACTAACGAACAACTTTGGTGAAGGTGGAAGTGTTTTTTGAGCCAATTGGAGGGTCAATTTGAGGGAATTTTGAACTTTAATTAATTTGGTCATGTGTTTTTGAGTTCATTTGGTGTAGATGATCACTAACGAACAACTTTGGTGAAGGTGGAAGTGGTTTTGAGCTCAAAAAGGGTCAATTTGAGGGAATTTTGAATTTTAATCAATTTGGTTATGTTGGGCTAGGCTTGGGTCTAGCTGGGGGTCAATTTGAAGGAACTTTGAACTTTAATCAAATTGGTCATGTTGGGCTAGGCTTGGGTCTTGGTCAATTTGAGGGAATTTTGAACTTTAATCAATTTGGTCATGTTGGGCTACGCTTGGGTCTAGCTAACTTGAAGGAATTTTGAACTTTATTCAATTTGGTCATGTTGGGTTAGGCTTGGGTCTAGTTTGGGTTAGCCTTTTGATAATTCCAAATTGATTATTGTAAATGGTCAATAGGGACCTCATGAAGAGTTTCCAACATGAATTGGACAAATTGATTGTTGTAAATGGTCAATAGGGACCTCATGAAGAGTTTTCAACATGAATTGGATTTAATTTAGAGGTTAAGGTAATCAATTGGGTGAAATTTAGGGACTTAGCCAATTTGGCGCTAAATTTGGGAATTTTGGATTTATGCCAAAATCAAATGGATTTGAGGCTTCACCAATGCCAATTGATGTTTGATTTTGATGTATAGGAATGTTATAAAGATTTTGCAACATTAATTGAGGCCAATTGACTAGGCTATGTGTTTAATTTGGTGAGATTAGGTCATGTGGTCCAAATTGGGGTTTTGAACTAAATCAAAATTAGGCTCAAATCATGGACCAATTGAGCTTGGATTTGGTTTAGTTTGTTCATATAAGAAGTGGATTTGAGTTTAGTATTGGAATTGGGGTCAATTGAGACCCAATTGATGGACATTTGAGTTGGATTGGGGAAAATTTGGGTTTTTAAAGGGAAATTTGGGGATTTTGGTTAAAGATGGTTAAATTGGACAATTTGGATCATGAGGTAGTTGAGAGAAATGAAATTGGGAATATTTAAGATTTATTTGGATTTTCTGGGAATTTTCAGAATTTTGAGCCCAAGAGGGGTATTTTGGTAATTAGGGGGTGTTTTAGGGGTAAAAGGTCAAGATGGGTTTTTGGTAGAGTGGACCAATCATCACCAATAAGCCATGGACCAAAGGAAAGCCCATTTTGGGTCCTCTACATAGTGGTCTTAGCCAAACCATAGCCCTAGGGCCTGTATGTTTAGGGGACCATCTACATGAGTATCCCAAAAGATCAAGGGATCTAGGCAAGAAATTTGAGTTTAGGGTTGTGAGTGATTGTGGGTGCAGATAAGTGTAGTGAGTGCCTTAGTTCCAGACCAACACCTACGGTCAACTCTAAGGTCGAGCAATCCTAAGGGTGACTCATCCTGAGTTTCCCCCACAGTGACCCCACCTACTACGTGTTTAGAGTTAGGACTAATATGTGGAACTTCAAGCTGAGTGGAGAAGGGTTTGGAATTTCTAGTGGTGAGGATTCCATGTCTAGTTTTCTAAGAATAGTCAACAGGAAAAGTCCTATGGCTAGACCCTAGGCTACTAAAGATGAAAAACTAAACCTCAACCAAAAATGAGGTCAACAAATGGACCCCCAATAGGTGTGGTGTGCTGGGCAAGCACACCGCGTGTATTGGCGTTGACTGATGAGATTAATAAAAACCAATATAGACTCCTAAGTCAACAAACCCAGAAGTGCGTGTAAAGTTGTGTGTGTGATTTGCTTCTGCCAGGGAATTAGCAGGTGATCGTCTAGTTGAAATCAAGGAGTAGGGACTCTCGCTGGGGATTGAAGAGTGGACTTTGAGTTATGAAATTTCAAATATTTCCAAAGGATGGGAGTTAAAATGTAAGTGTTGACCCCGAGGTAGGAATTGAAACTCAAATATTGAATCATAAAGAGAGAGAGAGAGACAGAGAGAGATAGAGTCAGAGAGTATGGACCGACCTCGAAGGTAATGAATCAGAGATGTAGGATTGATTCACAAATGAGAATTGAAATATAGGTCAATTCTCAAAAGAAAGTGTCGGATTGTAAGGACCGACCTCAAACGTAAAGAATCATAAATTTAGGACTGATTTGGAAATGAGGATTGAAATGTAGGTCAATTCTCAAAAGAAGATGTCAGAATGCAAGGGCTGACCTCAAATATAAAGAATCAGAAATTTAGGACTGATTCGAAAATGAGCATTGAAATGTAGGTCAATTCTCAAAAGAAAGTGTCAGATCGTAAGGACCGACCTCAAATGTAAAGAATCAGAAATGTAGGACTGATTCAGAAATGAGAATTGAATGTAGGTATATTCTCAAAAGAAGGTGTCGGAATGTAAGGACCGACCTCAAATGTAAAGAATAAGAAATGTAGGACTGATTCGGAAATTAGAATTAAAATGTAGGTCAATTCTCAAAAGAAGGTGTCGGAATGTAAAAACCGACCTCAAATGTAAAGAATCAGAAATGTAGGGCTGATTCGGAAATGAGGATTGAAATGTAGGTCAATTTTCAAAAGAAGGTGTCAGAATGTAAGCACCAACCTCAAATGTAAAGAATCAGAAATGTAGGACTGATTCGGAATTGAGGATTGAAATGTAGGTCAATTCTCAAAAGAAGGTGTCGGAATGTAAGGACCGACCTCAAATGTAAAGAATTAGAAATGTAGGACTGATTCGTAAATGAGAATTGAAATGTAGGTCAATTCTCAAATGAAGGTGTCGGAATGTAAGGACCGACCTCAAATGTAAAGAATAAAAAATGTAGGACTGATTCGGAAATGAGAATTGAAATGTAGGTCAATTATCAAAAGAAGGTGTCGGAATGTAAGGACCGACCTCAAATGTAAAGAATCAGAAATATAGGAATGATTTGGAAATGAGAATTGAAATGTAGGTTAATTCTCAAAAGAAGGTGTCGGAATGTAAGGACCGACCTCAAATGTAAAGAATCAGAAATGTAGGACTGATTCGGAAATGAGAATTGAAATGTAGGTCTTCAAATGTAAAGAATCAGAAATGTAGGACTGATTCGGAAATGAGAATTGAAATGTAGGTCAAAAAAGGGAGCGTCGAAATGTAAGGACCGACCTCAAATGTAATGAATCAGAAATGTAGGACTGATTTGGAAATGTCGTAAGGACCGACCTCAAATGTAAAAAATCAGAAATTTAGGACTGATTCGGAAATGAAAATTGAAATTTAGGTTAATTCTCAAAAGAAAGTGTCGGAATGTAAGGACCGACCTCAAAAGTAAAGAATCAGTGTAGGACTGATTCGGAAATGAGAATTTTAGGTATCAGTTTTAAGGAGAGAGTCAAAATTTAAGTATCGATCTTGAAATGTGAGAATTGAAATGTAAATATCAATTCGTAGGTGAAAGGATTGAAATATAGGTATCAATTCAAAGATATGAGAATTGAAATGTAAGTATCAGTTAAAAAGATGTGAGAATCAGGATTTAGTTACTGATTTGGAGATGTGATTTAAAATTTACATAGAGCTCATGATGTTGAATTTGCGGTAGTGTGTCATGCGGAAATGTTGATTTTATTGAAGGAGATTTGTAAAGCTTTGTGAGTTTTTATGTAGAATGTGACATTCTGCGGGGATGTGCAGAGAGTTAGTGTAGATAATGATGGTTGTGCTGCGCGCACAAAGAGTAGGAAATTCCAAAAACGGAAGAATCCACTCAACAGGTTAGTTTTATTTTCTTGTTGTTTTCATCACAATTTAATTTTTTTAAATTTATTTTTAAAGTTTTAATTTTAATTGGTTGATTGATTTTAAAAGAAATTTGTTTTGTTATTCGCTCATTTATGATTATCTTTCATTTGTGTTTCATTTATTGCTGAAGATTTGTCATTTTGTTCTTTATTCATTGGAACTCTGAACCATTGCATGGTTCACGGCTTTCATCCATCGCACAAAAGGCAATTGACAAGAAGGCACAACTTTAGAAAAAATTCCATTAATCTGCTTCAATAAAGATGCAACAGATCAAACATAGGCTAATGCCTCAAATAGAGTACATCATGTAATACATGCTGAAATGCATTGAGAGTCATCTCAAGATATGAGTACATCATAGACTGATTACATCAGATACATGTCATGCTTGTTAAAGGAAAGCAAGTGAATCCTCTACGCTTGCTATATCGAGCTCTTGATCAAGCAGACCTTCTGAGTCATGCTCTAGGAAAAGAGTTCCCTTTGCATGTATTCAGAGGTACAACCTTCTCATAGCTCGTAAGGAAACAGTTCCTCCAACTCCGGGTCTTGCTGGAATCCATATAGTATCTTACTGTCATCCATCCTGCGGAAGGTCATGGACACCCTATGGTGTCGTACTCCTGGAATGCAGTGCTTGGCCACATCTACACTGTTGCCCTTGAGAACTAGTACTAAACCAACTGGGAGAGGAATCTCCACAGCTCCTCTGAATTCATCAGGGCCGATTACATCGATTTCTTTTCCAAACAAAATATTACTCTTACTCATGAACAAGACCGTGCACAAAGGCCTCACAAAGTCATGATGGTCAATGTGTGGAGGAATGCAATCACCTTCTTCATAAATGTTGATGATACAACTGTTAGGAATGCAAGTGGCGGGTAGGATATTCCACTTGACCATTCTCTTTATCATCCAATTTATCATCGGGGGTAACGGATCCACTTGGTCGTATCTGAGGATCCCAGGCGGATTCCCCTGTCTGTCGTTTGTACAATTGTAGCAACATCCGCACTGGATGGTGATTCTTCCCTTTCCCCACATCCATTTCTTCGGCTCGGAGTACGTTCTTTCCATGAGAAGGTCTGCTCGACCTCTATCTCTTAAATCGAAGATGCAGTCTAGGATGCTTCTTTCATCGGTTTCAGAGAAAACCCTAGTATATAGCTCCACGCCTTCCAATATGTTGATAAACTTTCCTTGAACCTCTTCATAGAACTCAAATTCTCTTTTGTTTAACTTGCTTATTTTGTAGTATTCTACCATACCGGGATTTGGCAGTTGCCTGGGGCGTTCCTACCTCCAGGCCTCAGCAGGAGTCCAAACTGGCACTGGCCGATCTGGAATATGAGATTCAGGCTTGAGTGGGATGTATGATCCTGGACTCCGTGGTGCGCGCTGATCCGTTCCCAGTGGGACATACGGTTCATTTGCCACAAAATCTAGAGTTTGAGACTCATTGGTGTTTGACGTGTATTCTTCTAAGGTACTAAAATGCTGTAGATGTAGAACGTTGCAGTTCGGGCATTCTACAAATGCGCCCGTGACTGATGTCTTGGCTGGTATCTCGACATTGCATGTTGGGCAACCTCTGCACAAGATATCTAGGACCGGGTGTACATCTGATCCTGTCAGAAATCCTGACTCTTCATCTGTAGTGGGCAGGTTGGCAGAAGTCTCTCTCAGATCTGGATCATAAATATGTTCCTCAGCAATGGGGGTAAGAAAAACACTCACGTTTCTTTGGCGTTTGTGTTCTTATCGCAGAAAGACTCTCTGTTTCTTTCGACTTGCATTTCTGTGTTGCGTTTTGCGGAGTGGAGTATTTGGTAGTTGTTCACTGTGGGCAGCTATTAAGCCCCTTGCTGGAGTAGCTATCATGGAGGGCAGTCGGCTGGGTCCCTCCATCGGATCTTGTTCTGCTATCACATTTTTACCTCTACGTGACACTTCGTCTTGAGTGGTCACCCTCAACAGTGAAGGTAGTCCCTTCTTTTCTTCATTGCTGACTACGTCCATTAGAGGACCATCGTAGTCCATATCAATATGGTTGAAATCCATGTCAAAATCTATGACACCTCCTTGTGGCGTCATCTCTTCATTCAATGCGAGGTTCTAGCCGTCCTGGAAGGCAAAGATCAGCCTTTGTCTTGACATTTTTCTGCAGATGACAGAAAGAAACGTCAGTGGGCCGAAGTTTGGCATGAACAAGAACAAAACAGAGTATTTATTAAAGTAAATTTTAGTTTGTTTTGATAAAAAGGATTACTTATTTTATGTGTGAGTTTTGTTTTAATTTAATGGAATTTTTAAATCTAAAAGTAGAAAAGAGAACGTGTGAAGTTCAAAAATTTTCTCAAAATTTTCATTATATTGAGGTTAATTACAAAATTTGGACCCAGTCATAGACATATGACCATATAGATAACCCTAAAACAATCAAGGTTTCAAAATTTTCAAAGCAAATGGAGGCAAGCAGAGACAAGTGGCCTTAAGCAGCATCAGGTCTCGTAATAGGTTTTCAGGTATCGTCCATTTATCGGTAACATTGGTCTTTCACCCCAGATATCCACTAACTGGTAAGCTCCTCCTGTATAAATCTTCTCAACGACAAATGGTCCCTCCCAAGTTGGCTCAAATTTTCCATCTATTTTGCGGCGAGCAAGAATAGGTCTTTTGAGCACGAGTATGAGGTCACCAATTTTGAATAGCGGACCAATTTGTCATGGGCTTGTACCATCTTTGTCTGGTAGAGATCCAAATGTTGCTGTGCTTCCAATCATTTTGCCTCGAGACTCTCCAGTTCTTCAAGCCTAAGTTTTGCGCTTTCTTCTATGGTAAGTTGGTTGGCAACGACGACTCTGAGAGATGGTATCTGGATCTCTAGCGATAGCACGACCTCGGTCCCGTACACGAGCATATATGGTGTACACTGAGTGGGAGTCCTGAAAGTCGTCCGGTAGGCCCATAGGGCTTCTAACAACTTGTTATGCCAATCCCTTTTATTTTCATCCAGTGTTTTCTTCAAAATCTGTACTTCTAACAATTTGTTATGCCAATCCCTTTTATTTTCATCTAGTGTTTTCTTCAAAATCTGTACCAGTGTCTTTTAAAAGCTTCAGTCAGACCATTTGCTCTAGCATAGTAAATTGTAGAGTATCTCCAATCTATCCCATATCTTCTGACAAAATTGTTGATCTTTGTACTTTTAGAAGCTGTCCCATTATCAGAGATTATTCTTCACGGTACTCCGAAACGGTAGATGATTTGGTTCTTGAAAAATTGAAGGACGTGCTATGCCGTAACCTGACGTAACGGTACTGCCTCTGCCCATTTGAAGAAGTAATCTGTAGCGGCAAGTATGAACATGTGTCCTTTAGAAGATGGAGGGTCTATCAGACCTATTATGCCAGTGCCCCAACACTTGAATGGCCACGAGGCAACAGTTGGGTGTAGCACATTCAGAGGCTAGTGTAAGGCCACCCCATGCACTTGGCATTGGTGACATCTTCTGGCGGTATCCACACAATCGAACATCATTGCTGGCCAATAATATCTGAGCCTTTTAATCTTCATTTTTATTTTTGGTACCGACTGGTGAGCGCTACACAATCTGGCATGTACTTCTTTGACAATATTCTGTGCCTCGGCTCTACTCAAACACCGTAGCCACATTTGGTCGAACGATCTTCTGTTGAGAACATTTCCCACCAGGGCGTAAGACATGACCCTTCTTGTGATGTGGTGTGCCTTAGACTTGTCCTCTGACAGCTTTTCAGTATGCAAATATTCTATTAATGGCTTACGCCAATCTTTATTGATGTCTGCAACTGTATTTATTGTTTCTTCGTTTCCAAGCTTGTGTAGAGTTTCGAAGTTGCTTCGAGAAAAAACTCATCTTCCTTACATCGTGACTTCGATGGAATCCTCCAGGGGACACGCCATTTCCTTAGTGAGTTTTTCTAAAGCGTCGGCATGAGCATTATCTCCCTGAGGAATCCGGTAGAAAGTTACCTCAGGAATCTGCTCCAGGAGGTTCATCACATACAAATGGTATGCTGCTAATCTTGGTTTCAGAATTCTGTATTGTCCGGCGACTTGCTCGATGACAAGTTGAGAGTCACCATAAATGGCAATGTTCGTTATATCCATCGAAATTGCCAATTGTGATTAAGGTTTCATATTCTACTTCATTGTTGGTACATGGCTCCGTCGGGTGGTATGAGAACTTCAACATTCCCTTATATGGCGTGATAAAGATCAAACCAATCCCTGCCTTGCCTGGTATAACCATGCCTGATCTCTTGTCTTTCCTGGCTGACGAGGCACCATCGAAGTACATTTCTCAGTGCTGAGCACTGGAAGATTCCATTTGTAGTATCTGCTCATCTAGTAACTCTTCATTGAGAGAGGACCCAGCTGGCAGTGGGTGTGCAGCGAGAAAGTCTGCTAAAATCGGTCTCTTGATAGCACGAAGGGGCACAAAAGTTATATCAAATTGCAATAAGTTCATCGACCATCTCGCTAAATGTCCGGAGAGTATTGGTCGGGTCATCAAATATTGCAATGGATTAACTTTTGAAATTAGGGTGATCTTATGAGAAAAGCATGTAGTGTTTAAGCTTTTGGGCGGCAAAAGTTAGTGCCAGACAATGCTTCTCAATAGGTGGATATTTTATCTCCGTCGGTATTAGACGACGACTCAAGTAGTAAAGAGCATTTTCTTTTCCCTCTTCATTGACTTGGGCTAAGAGGACTCCAAGAGAGTCATCCAAAGCCGCAGTACAAAGTATTAACGGTTTTCTTGGGATAGGGGCTGCCAAAACAAGAGGTGTCATTAAATATTTTTTAACAACCTCAAAGGCTTGCTGGCATTTTTCTTCCCAAATAAATTTGGCATCCTTTTTAATTAATGTCGAGAAAGGCTGACACCTACCTGAGAGATTAGAAATAAAGCATCTCAGATATGCCAACTTCCCCTGGAAGGAACGTAACTTCTTCAAGGTTTTAAGGGGATGCATTTCTAAGATAGCTTTAACCTTATCTAGGTCGATCTCGATTCCCCGATGACAGACAATGAATCCTAGAAATTTCCCGGAGGTGACGCCGAAGGCACACTTTAACGGATTCATTTTAAGGTCATATCTTCGTAACCGTTCAAATACAATCCTCAAATTGTACAAATGGTCTATTTTCCGTTTACTTTTGATGACCAGATCATCCACGTAACATTCTACTTAATTGTGAATGAGGTCGTCAAAAATCTTTGTCATTGCACGCTGATATGTTGCTCTGGCGTCCTTTAGGCCGAACGACATCACTGTGTAGTAGAAGATTATAATCGGTGTTCTGAAAGCTGTAAGCGCTGCATCTTCAGGAGCCATCTTGATTTGGTTATACCACGACGATCCGTCCATGAAGGAGAAAATCTCATGTGTTGAAGCGATATCCACCATCATTTCTGAGAGTAGAAATTTGTTTTTTGGACATGCCTTGTTCAAATCTTTGAAGTCTACACAAAAATAGATTTGTCTTTTTTTCTAAACTCGTCTTTTGGACATGGCTTGTTCAAATCTCTGAAGTCGACACAAACGGGGATCTGCCCATATGTTTTGGACATGCCTTGTTCAAATCTCTGAAGTCGACAAAAACGCGGATCTGTCCATTTTTCTTAAAAATCTCATGTGTTGAAGCGATATCCACCATCATCTCTGGTATAGGTAGTGGAAACTCGTCCATGCCTTGTTCAAATCTCTGAAGTCGACACAAACACGGATCTGCCCATTTTTCTTCTTAACAAGTTCTAAAGTCGACAAAAACTCGGATCTGTCCTTTTTTTCTTTTTAACCGGTACAATATTGGCTAACCATATGGGGTACTGCTCTTCTTTAACAAAGTTGGCGTCTATCAACTTCTTCACCTCGGCGATGACTTGTTGTTCTATTTCGAGGCGCATTCTCCTGGGAGCATGTTTTACTGGGTTACATTCTTGTCCACCGCAAGTTTATGGACTGCAACCTCTGCTGACAGTCCTAGCATTTCGTCGTAGCTCCATGTGAAGCAATCTTTGAATTCTGCTAATAGTTTGACCAGTTCTGCAGATTCTTCGTCATTAAGTAGAGTAACTTATAAATGTAGGTTGGGGTCGTTCTTCAGTCCCGAGGTTAATCTCTTTTAATTCATCGATAGTGGATTTAATTTCTCTCTGGCGGAGCATCTTCTATTGGTTGATCAGCAGAGTCATTCTCTATATCGAGACAATCCTCTTCTGACTCACTAGTAACAACCATGCAAAATTTGGCCGGAGCATCTCCTATTGGTTGATCAGTAGAGTCATCATCTATATCGAGACAATCTTTCTCTGACTCAATAGTAACAACCATGCAAAATTCAGAATCATCGACTGGTCCAACTGTACCAAATCNCAACCACAATCCTGAGAGAAGGAATTTGCATTTCAAGTGAATGTACGGCCTCAGAATCATATAACAAAGCGAATAGTGCTAACCGTGTTGGTGTTCAGTATGTAGTATGATAGGTCCATAGAACTTCTATCATTTGTTAATGCCATTGTCTTGGGCTGTTAGTCATTGTCCTTTTCAAAATTTGGCTTAGTGTTTTATTAAATTGTTTCATCCAAACCATTGGCTTTGGGGTACTAAATTGTTGAATATCTCCAATCTATTCCATTTCTATGGATGAAGTTATTCATTTTTTTTATTTTTGAAGGCTAGTACATTGTCTGATATGACCCTTCAAGGAATTCCAAATCCGTAGACAGTGTGTGTTACAAAAAAAAGTGGGTAACTTGTTCTACTTTGACTTCTCTAAGAGGTAGTTCCTCTACCTAATTGGAGATTTAATATTTAGCAGCTAGGATGAATCGATGTCCCTTAGACGATGGAGGGTATATAAAGCCTANGCGTTTAAAAAAGTTGGGTTTTGAAAAAGATGAAGTCAAACTAACCCCATAATTTTCATAGTTTAAATGAAAGAGCGTTTTACCTCAAATCCTGTATCTATCCTAAAGGATCAACACAAGAATTGAGGGTGAGGCTCGATCAAATAAATTAAAGAAAGTTATGACATCCGTTTGGTCTGCGAAACTGATGTATTGGCCGACAAGTTTCCCTATTTAATATAAGGAATTAAATAGGTTTGTATTATGCTGGGTTCGGGAAAAGCTTCCTATAAGGGCAAGCCCCTATAGTTAATTACATCTTAG
>JXCR01144397.1:95066-125542 GCA_002079205.1 Phalaenopsis hybrid cultivar
TGGCCAATTGAGGGGTTAGCCCCACTGCTTAGGTGTCAAGCAGAGGAGCTCTTAGCTCAATTTGGGCTAAGGTGGCCTCTTGGCATGAGTTTGGGTTTTAGCCATGTGGGGGCTCACAGTTTTTGGGTTTTAGCTTGGGTTAAGGTGGCTAACCAAGAGTTGGATTATGATTAAAGCTTATGATGCTCAGTAAAAATTGCACCATAGGGTATGGACATGTGGTATGACAAGTACATTGATTTAACCTCCTTATTATCCCCTTTAAGAACTTTTCTCAAACATTTACCCATGAGATAAATATCAGGCCTAACCATGGGTTAATGGCTGGCTTTAAACTCAACCCTAGAGTCTAGGATGAGTCATGGCAAGGCTCATTTGACCATACCAAGCTCAATTGATTTGGATTTGACCATAAGTCCAAGAAGGTGCGAATGACCAAAGCTTGTGTTTGGACTGTAAGACATGTCAATTGGCCCAATTAAATATGGCATTTGGTGTAAGAGACCATGAGGAACAAGTTTGGATTTGGCCATAAGTCCAAGAAGGTGCATATGACCAAATCTTGTTTTTGGACTAGGTTAGACACAATTGGCCCAATTAAATATGTCATTTGGTGTAAGAGACCATGAGGAACAACTTTCATGAAGGATGAAAGCCATTTTGAGGTCAATTGATTAATCAATTTGGTGGATTTTTTGTTTTGGACCCATTTTAAGCATGTTGGGCTAAGTTTGGGTCAAACTTGGGCTAGCCTTGGGCTAAGTCCAAATTGATTATTGTGTTTGGTGTAAAACATCATAATGAACAATTTTGATGAATGATGAAAATTATTTTGAAGTTGATTTGGTGGTCAATTTGGATGGATTTTGATGGGTTTTGGTTACCCAAATAAGGCATATGGATCTAATTTGGGTCAAACTTGAGCTAGCTTTGGGTCAAGCTCAAATTGATTGTTGTGTTTAGTTACAAATGACTTTATAAAGAATTTTAAACAAAAATTGGATGCCAATTTGAGGTCTAAGGCATTCAACTGTTGAGATTTGGGGTGTTAGCCAATATTGGGGCTAATTTTGGGAATTTTGGATTAAGACCAAAATCAAAGAGTTTTAGCCAATATTGGGGCTAATTTTGGGAATTTTGGATTTAGGCCAAAATCAAATGGATTTGAGACTTAATCAAGGCCAATTGATGGTTGACTTTGATGTGTAAGAATGTTATAAAGATTTTACAATATTAATTAAGGCCAATTGACTAGGCTATGGGTTCAATTGAGTGAGATTAAGTCTTATGGTCAATATTGGGGTTTTGACCCAAATCAAAATTGTGCTCACATCATGGAACAATTGAGCTTGGATTTGGTTTAAATTAGTCACATATAAAGTGAATTTGAGTTGAGGATTGAAATTGGGGGAGATTGGGACTAAATTGATGGACATTTGAAGTAAATTTAGGGAAATTGGGCCTTTAAAGGCAATTTGGGGGTTTTGGTCAAAATGGTCAAACTGGTCAAATTGAATCCAATTGAAGGGTCCAAATGGGTTTTGGTAACATTTGGAATGATTTTAAAGGTTTTGGAAAAGTTTGGGGTGCCAAGGGTATTTTTGTAATTTTGGCAATTTTGGGGGTATATTAAAGATGGCTAAATTGAACAAATTGGGCCATGTGGTAATTGAAAGAAATAAAATTGGGAACATTTGGGATTTATTGGGACTTATTGGAATTTTATGGGAATTTTTAGGATTTTGGGTTAAAGGAGGGTCCCAAGGGCAGTTAGGTAATTTGGGAGTGTTTGGGGCAAAAGACCCAAGATTAGCATTTCAAGTAGAATTGGATAGTATCCCCAAGGGCATTTAGGTAATTTGGGGGTGTGTCTGGGGCAAAAGACCTAAGATGAGCATTTCAAGTAGAATTGGATAGATATCCATTCTAATGTCTGAGGCAAAAGACCAAAGAGGAGCATTTCAAGTAGAATTGGATAGATATCCATTCTAAATGAACCATGGATCAATAAAACCCTCATTTTGGGTTCTTATGTATTGGTTTTAGTCAGGGTATTGTGAGGATATTGTGTACCTTAATTTCAAACCAATATTCAGGGCCAATCCTAAGGCCAAGTAGTCCTATAGGGACTCTTCTTGAATTCTCTCATAATGATCTTACCTACTAAATGCTAAAGGTTAAGATTAATATGTGGAACTTCAAGTTGAGTAAAGAGAAGAGTTTTGAGTTTATAATGGTGAGGGTACCTTTTCTAGTTTTCTAAGACTAGTCAATAGGAAAGTCCTATGGCTAGACCTAAGCTACTAAAGAGGGTACCGTATGTAGACTTTCAAGTTGAGTAAATAGGAGAGTTTTGAGTTTCTAATGATGGGGGTACTAAATTTTCTAAGACTAGTCAATAGGAAAGTCCTATGGCTAGACCTAGGCTACTAAAGAAGTTTTGTAGACCTCAACCAAAAGTGAGGTCAACATTGTTCAAGTTGTGTAAAGAGAAGAGTTTTGAGTTTCTAATGGTGAGGGTACCTTTTCTAGTTTTGGAACTCCAAGTTGAGTAAAGAGAAGAGTTTTGAATTTCTAATGGTGGGGGTACCTTTTCTAGTTTTCTGGACGCTGAGTAAAGAGAAGAGTTTTGAATTTCTAATGGTGAGGGTACCTTTTCTAGTTTTCTAAGACGTAGAAAGAAGAGTTTTGAATTTCTAATGGTGGGGGTACCTTTTCTAATTTTCTAAGATTAGTCTGGAAAGTCCTATGGCTAGACCTAGGCTACTAAAGAAGTTTCTAGACCTCAACTAAAAGTGAGACAAAAGCTTGGGTTTGGTTTATTTTGGTCATATCAAAAAAGAATTTGAGTTTAGGATTGGAATTGGGGATTTTGGTTAAAGATGGTCAAATTGGCCAAATTGGGTCATAAGGTAGTTGAGAGAAATGAAATTGGGAATATTTGGGATTTATTTGGATTTTCTGGGAATTTTTGGAATTTTGAGCCCAAGAGGGGTATTTTGTTAATTAGGGGGTGTTTTAGGGGTAAAAGGCCAAGATGGATAGTTTGGTAGAGTTGAGGTACCAATCATCACCAATAAGCCATGTACCAAAGGAAACCCCATTTTAGGTCGTCTACATAGTGGCCTTAGACAAACTATACCTCTAGGGCTAGTAGGTTTAGGGGACCATCTACATGAGTATCCCAAAAGATCAAGGGATCTAGGCTAGAAATTTGAGTTCAGGGTTGTGAGTGATTTTGGGTGCAGATAAGTGTAGTGAGTGCCTTAGCTCCAGACCAACACCCAAGGTCAACCCTAAGGTCCAACAATCCTAAGGGTGACTCATCCTGAGTTTCCCCCACAGTGACCCCACCTACTAAGTGCTTAGAGGTTAGGACCAATATGTGGAACTTCAAGCTGAGTGGAGAAGGGTTTGGAATTTCTAGTGGTGAGGATTCCATGTCTAGTTTTCTAGGAATAGTCAACGGGAAAAGTCATATGGCTAGACCTTAGGCTACTAAAGAGGAAAAACAAAACCTCAACCAAAAGTGAGGTCAACAAATGGACCCCCAATAGGTGTGGTGTGCTTGGCAAGCACACCGCGCGTATTGTCGTTGACTGACGAGATCTACAAAAACTAATACAGACTCCTAAGTCAACAAACCCAGAAGTACGTGTAGAGTGTGTGGGAGATTTGCTTCTACCAGGGAATTAGCAGGTGATCGTCTAGTTGAAATCAAGAAGTAGGGACTCTCCCTTGGGATTGGAGAGTGGACTTTGAGTTATGAAATTTCAAAGATTTCCAAAAGATGGGAGTTAAAATGTAAGTGTTGACCCCTAGGTAGGAATTGAAATTCAAATATCGACTCAAAAAGAGGGAGAGAGAGAGAGAGTCGGAGCGTAAGGACCGACCTCGAATGTAATGAATCAGAGATGTAGGATTTATTCGGAAATGAGAATTGAAATGTAGGTCAATTCTCAAAAGAAAGTGTCGGATCGTAAGGACCGACCTCAAATGTAAAGAATCAGAAATTTAGGACTGATTCATAAATGAGGACTGAAATGTAGGTCAATTCTCAAAAGAAGGTGTCGGAATGTAAGGACCAACCTCAAATGTAAAGAATAAGAATATTAGGACCGATTCGGAAATGAGAATTTAAATGTAGGTCAATTCTCAAAAGAAAGAGTCGGATCGTAAGGACCGACCTCAAATGTAAGGAATCAGAAATGTAGGACTAATTCGGAAATGAGAATTGAAATGTAGGTTAATTCTAAAAAGAAGGCGTCAGAATGTAAGGACCGACCTCAAATGTAAAGAATCAGAAATGTAGGACTGATTCAGAAATGAGAAAGAATGTAAGGACCGACCTCGAATGTAATGAATCAGAAATGTAGGACTGATTCGGAAATGAGAATGAAATGTAGGTCAATTCTCAACGGTCCCTCAAATGTAAAGAATCAAAAATGTAGAACTGATTCGGCAATGAGGATTGAAATGTAAGTCAATTCTCAAAAGAAGGTGTCAGAATGTAAGGACCGACCTCAAATGTAAAGAATCAGAAATCAAATGTGAGAGAATCAGAAATTTAGGACTGATTCGGAAATGAGAATTGAAATGTAGGTCAATTCTCCAAAGAAGGTGAAGAAATTTTGGACTGATTCAAAAATGAGAATTGAAATGTGGGTCAATTCTCAAAAGAGGGTGTCGGAATGTAAGGACCGACCTCGTGTGGGACTGATTCAGAAATGATAATTGAAATGTAGGTCAATTCTCAAAAGAAAGTGTCGGAATGTAGGGTCCGACCATGAAAATGAGAATTGAAATGTATGTCAATTCTTAAAAGAGAGTGGCAAAATATAACGACCGAAGGATTGATTCAGAAATGGGAATTGAAATGTAGGTCAATTCTCAAAAGAAAGTGTCGAATCGTAAGGACCGACCTTAAATGTAAAAAATCAGAAATTTAGGACTGATTCGGAAATGAGAATGGAAATGTAGGTCAATTCTCAAAAGAAAGTGTCGGAATGTAAGGACCGACCTCAAATGTAAAGAATCTGAAATGTAGGACTGATTCGGAAATGAGAATTTTAGGTATCAGTTTTAAGGAGAGAGTCAAAATTTAAGTATCGATCTTGAAATGTGAGAATTGAAATGTAAATATCAATTCGAAGGTGAAAAGATTGAAATGTAGATATCAATTCGAAGATATGAGAATTGAAATGTAGGTATCAGTTAAAAGGATGTGAGAATCAGGATTTAGGTACTGATTTGGAGATGTGATTTGAAATTTACACAGAGCTCGTGATGTTGAATTTGCGGTAGTGTGTCATGCGGAAATGTTGATTTTATTGAAGGAGATTTGTAAGCTTTGTGAGTTTTTGTGTAGAATGTGACATTCTGTGGGGATGTGCAGAGAGTTAGTGTAGATAACGATGGTTGTGCTGCGCCCACAAAGAGTAGCAAATTCCGAAAACGGAAGTATCCACTCAACAGGTTTGTTTTATTTTCTTGTTGTTTTCATCATAATTGATTTTTTTTTTAAATTTGTTTTTAAAGTTCTAATTTTAATTGGTTGATTGATTTTAAAAGAAATTTGTTTTGTTATTCTCTCGTTTATGATTATCTTTCATTTGTGTTTCATTTATTGCTGAAGATTTGTCGTTTTGTTCTTTGTTCATTGAAACTCTAAACCATTGCATGGTTCGCGGCTTTCATCCATCGCACAAAAGGCAATTGACAAAAAGGCACAACTTGAGAAAAATTTCCATTAATGTGCTTCAATAAAGAAGCAACAGATCAAACATAAGCTAATGCCTCAAAAAGAGTACATCATGAAATACATGCTGAAATGCATTGAGAGTCATCTCAAGATATGAGTACATCATAGACTGATTACACAGATACATGTCATGCTTGTTAAAAGAAAGCAAGCGAATCCTTTGACCTGGTATATCGAGCTCCTGATCAAGCAGACCTTCTGAGTCATGCTTCAGGATAAGTACCCTTTGCATGTATTCAGAGGTACAACCTTCTCATAGCTCGTAAGGAAATAGTCCTTCCAGCTCCGAGTTTTGCTGGAATCCATATGATATCTTACTGTCAACCATCCTGTGGAAGGTCACGGACACCCTACTCATGAACGAGACCGTGCAGAAAGGCCTCACAAAGTCATGATGGTCAATGTGCGGAGTAATGCAGTCACCTTCTTCATAAATGTTGATGATGCAACTGTTAGGAATGCAAGTGGCGGATAGGATATTCCACTTGACCATTCTCTTTATCATCCACTTTATCATCGGGGGTAACGGATCCACTTGGTTGTATCTAAGGATCCCAGGCAGATTCCCCTGTCTGACGTTTGTAAAATTGTAGCAACATCTGCACTGGATGGTGATTCTTCCCTTTCCCCGCATCCATTTATTCGAGTCAGAGTACGTTCTTTCCTTGAGAAGGCCTGCTCGACCTCTATCTCTTAAATCAAAGATACAGTCTAGGATGCTTCTTTCATCGGTTTCAGAGAAAACCCTGGTATATAGCTCCAGGCCTTCCAATATGTTGATAAACTTTCCTTGAACCTCTTCATAGAACTCAAATTCTCTTTTATTTACCTTGCTTATTTTGTAGTATTCTACCATGCCGGGATTTGGCAGCTGCCTGGAGCGTTCCTTCCTCCGGGCCTCAGCGGGAATCCAAACTGGCGCTGGCCAATCTGGAATATGAGATTCAACCTCGAGTGGGATGTATGATCCTGGACTCCGTGGTTCGCACTGATCCGTCGCCAGTGGGGCATACGGTTCATTTGCCACAAAATCTGGAGTTTGAGACTCATTTGTGCTTGACGTGTATTCTTCTAAGGTACTGAAATGCTGTAGATGTAAAACATTGCAGTTCGGGTATTCTACAAATGCGCCCGTGACTGATGTCCTGGCTGGTATCTCGACATTGCATGTTGGGCAACCTTTGTACAAGATATCTGAGACCGGGTGTACATCTGATCCTGTCAGAAATCCTGACTCTTCATCTATAGTGGGCAGGCTGGCAGAAGTCTCTCTCAGATCTGGATCGTAAATATGTCCCTCAGGAATGGGAGTAAGAAAACCGCTCACGTTTCTTTGGCGTTTGTGTTCCTGTCGTAGAAAGGCTCTCTGTTTCTTTCGGCTTGCATTTCTTTGTTGCATTCTGCGGAGTGGAGTATTTGGTAGTTGTTCACTATGCGCAGCTATTAAGCCCCTTGCTGGAGTAGCTATCATGGAGGGCAGTCGGCTGGGCCCCTCCATCGGAATCTTGTTCTGCTATCACTTTTTTACCCTTACGTGACACGTCGTCTTGAGTGGTCACCCTCAACAGTGTTGGTAGTCCCTTCTTTTCTTCATTGCTGACTACGCCCATTAGAGGACCGTCGTAGTCCATATCAATCTGATTGAAATCCATGTGAAAATCTATGGCACCTCCTTGTGGCGCCATCTCTTCATTCAATGCGAGGTTCCAGCCATCCTGGAAGGCAAAGATCAGCCTTTGTCCTGACATTTTTCTACAGACGACGGAATGAAACGTCAGCGGGCCGAAGTGGTTAGGTCACTTTTAGTGTATGGGTCCAGGTGGGTGCAAATGACCAAAACTTGGGTTTGGGCTAGGTTAGCCATGTCAATTGGCCCAAATAATTGTTGTATTTGGTGTAGATGATCATAAGGAACAACTTTGGTGAAGGATAGAAGTGGTTTTGAGTCCAATTGAAGGGTCAATTTGAAGGAATTTTGAACTTTAATCAATTTGGTCATGTTGGGCTAGGCTTGGGTCTAGCTTGGGTTAGCTTGGGATAAGTCCAAATTGATAATTTTAAATGGTCAATAAGGACATCATGAAGAGTTTCCAACATGAATTGGATGCCAATTTAGAGGTTAAGGTAATCAATTGGGTGAAATCTAGGGACTTAGCCAATTTGGGCTAAATTTGGGAATTTTGGATTTATGCCAAAATCAAATGGATTTGAGGCTTCACCAATGCCAATTGATGGTTGATTTTTATGTATAAGTATGTTATAAAGATTTTGCAACATTAATTGAGGCCAATTGACTAGGCTATGGGTTTAATTTGGTGAGATTAGGTGTGGTCAAAATTGGGGTTTTGACCTAAATCAAAATTGGGCTCAAATCATGGACCAATTGAGCTTGGATTTGGTTTAGTTTGGTCATAAAAAAAGTTAATTTGAGTTTGGGATTGTAATTGGGGTCAATTGAGATCAAATTGATGGACATTTGAGTTGATGGATTTGAGTTTAGGATTGGAATTGGGGTAAATTGAGACCCAATTGATGGACATTTGAGTTGGATTTGGGGAAATTTCGTTTTTAAAGGGTAATTTGGGGATTTTGGTTAAAGATGGTCAAATTTGCCAAATTGGGTCATGGGGTAGTTGAGAAAAATGAAATTAGGAATATTTGGGATTTATTTGAATTTTCTAGGAATTTTTGGAATTTTAAGCCTAAGAGGGGTATTTTGGTAATCATGGGGTGTTTTAGGGGTAAAAGGCCAAGATGGGTATTTTGGTAGAGTTGAGGTACCAATCATCACCAATAAGCCATGGAACAAAGGAAAATCCATTTTGGGTCCTCTACATAGTGGTCTTAGCCAAACCATAGCCCTAGGGCTAGTAGGTTTAGAAACCCCAATTTGGGTCCTCTATGTAGTGGTTCTAGCCAGACCATAGCCCTAGGGCTAGTAGGTTTAGGTCCATCTACATGAGTATCCCAAAAGATCAAGGGCTCTAGGCTAGAAATTCTAGGTTTAGGGTTGTGAGTGAATGTGGGTGGATGAGTATCCCAAAAGATCAAGGGATCTAGGCTAGAAATTTGAGTTCAAGGTTGTGAGTGATTGTGTGTGCAGATAAGTGTAGTGAGTGCCTTAGCTCTAGACCAACACCCAGGGTCAACCCTAAGGTATAGCAAATCCTAAGGGGTGACTCATCCTGAGTTTCCCCCACAGTGACCCCACCTACTAAGTGTTTAGAGGTTAGGAACCAAAAACTTTAAGCTGAGTGGAGAAGGGTTTGGAATTTATAGTGGTGAGGATTCCATGTCTAGTTTTCTAAAAATAGTCAACAAGAAAAGTCCTATGGCTATACCCTAGGCTACTAAAGAGGAAATACTAAACCTCAACCAAAAATGAGGTCAACAGTCTCATTTACTATATATTTTTTCTAAATTGGACTACTATATTTATAAATCTAAATTTTAGTAACTCTTATAGAAATTCGTATACATATCATAAATATTTGGTTTTTAAAGATTGAAGTGTCACTTAAGGACAAGTAACTTTTTAAGTTTGGGGGATTTTGATACACATAAAATATATATTATTTTTAGACAAACTTTTATATCTCTTTTTGAGATATTATGCTTTAATGGAAGTTTTTTTTGTGTTTTTCTTGCAGATACAAGTAAAAATGGAAAAAAAATGCTTAAAGGAGTAAAAAAGAATCAAGTTTGGAGCAAAAAGGTGAAAAATTGTGCAAAAGAGTTTTAGCGCCTAAGCACTAGATCTGACGCTTAGGCACCGATTAAATAGAGAAGGTGGCGCCTAAGCATCGAGACTCCACGCTTAAGCGCCAGTGGCAGTTACTAAAGGAGTAAAATCAATTTTCAAGAATTTCAAAGAGATTTTTGAGGCACCCATTGGTTTAATAGGTGGTTGTAACCACCTGGATGAAAATTATCATGAAAGGATGCATCTCTTGGGCAAATACATCGAATCATGACACATTTTCAAGAGATCCCAAGGCAAGTTTTGAAATTTCTTTATGGGGAGTTAGTTCAGAGAGATTTTCAGGAACCACTTTTTATTTACTTTATCCTTTTTGTTATTTTGTTTTGAGTGATTGTAAAAGAGAAGAGATTTAAAGGAACTTCAAGAGTTTGGTGGAGGACTTGAGATAAGTTTTTATCTTTTTGTTTTAGAGTACTTTTGGTTTTAATCAAGACTTGTTGATGGTTTGACAATGATTTCTTCTTTTAAACTAAAGTGTGGTTTTCTTTTTTCCATGGATTCTGAGTAGTTTTCTTTATCTTTCTTCTTAAAATGATAAGTAATTAAGTTTGCGAAAGTTGTGGAAAGTATTGATCTTCAATGATGGAAGAAGTTGTGATGATTTAAATCTATGAATTCTGAGTAGTTTTCTTTATCTTTCTTCTTAAAATGATAAGTAATTAAGAGACTTGTAAAGAATATTGATCTTTAATGTTGGACAAAGTTGTGATGATTTAAATCCATGCACTCCATTTTCTCCATAGATTATGAGTAGTTTTCTTTATCTTTCTTCTTAAAATGATAAGTAATTAAGTTTTGGATGGAATAACGGAGAGTATTGATCTTTAATGTTGGAAGAAGTTGTGATGATTTAAATCCATGCACTTCATTGAGTAGTTTTCCTTATCTTTCTCCTTAAAATGATAAGTAATTAAAGTGTTGGATGGAAGTTTGAGAGTATTGATCGTTAATATTGGAAGAATTTGTGATGATTTAAATCCATGCACTTCATTTACCTCTTGATGTGGCCAATCCAGATGTTAAAATTTGTTGTGAGAATATGTAGGAACCGGGCTGGTATTATCTCATTCAACAATTGGAAAGAATCACATGAGATTGTATGAATGAGAATGTAGTTCATATGATTAGTTAAATAGGGAAATATTCATTGAAGGGTGTAGAGTTAGAGGACTTTAAAGTGACAGGTTAAACGGTAGGAAAATATTCATTGATGAGTGTAGATTTAGAGGACTTTAAAGTGAGAGGTTAAAGCCCCCATTGGAAATAATCATTGAAGGGTGTAGAGTTAGAAGAATTTAAAGTGACAGGTTAAAACCCCCAACTTGGTTTCGAAAATATTCATTGATGAGTGTAGAGTTAGCAGACTTTAGAGTGACTGGTTAAAGGCCCCAACTTGGTTCATTGTTTTAGGTTCTGATACGGGAATATTAGCTTCCAGGTGGAGGGAATCGAGGGAACTCTAGAGTGAGAGCTGGTATCTTCCCTGCTTAGCAGGTCTTCAAAATTATTCAAACTTTAAATTAGCCAATGTTCTTTATAGCATCTCTAGTAAGGGTAAAGAACATTCTTGCTCCTATTTGGTAAAGAACAGAATTCTTATACTTATTATTGATTCATGATAAGAAGAAATATATTTTCATATTAAGTACTTTTCTTCTACAAAAGCTTTAGTTACCTTTTTAGTTGATGCTCTTTTGTTAAAATATCAAAAATACCAAAAATATTTAATTTTTAAATTCCTGCAAAAATCATTTTCAGTTTAAGTAATTATCTTTTTTTTAAATAAAAAAACTTTCTAAAAAGTGCATATTGCATAATCTTCCCTGTGGGTTTGATAATCAGGTTTTAATCAAAAGTGTTATACTACTTGATAACGATACGTATACTTGCGCAGTATCCCGATATATATATACATATATATATATATATATATATATATATATATATATATATATATATATANGTTTCATATTTATTCTTTTCCATATCTTCTAGGGATATCTCGTACTGAGGCTTCTTCTATTTTTTCATCATTATCTCATCTTCAAAACTATCTACATCACCAGTGTTGATAGTTGGCCTAGTCCGTTCAATACTGAGGCGTGAACTAGAAGAACCTCCACCAACTCGTTGTAGGGGAGTGGTAGATGGTTGTTGAAGCAGAGTAATCTGGCCTCCTTTTTGTGATCCATCTGAATCTTTATCTTTGTGTGTCAAAATTTTGCGCGAGAACACAGTCTTCTTTGGAGGCGCGTAGTAGGCAACATCTTCATGGATACCAACTTCATGCACTGAAAATGATTGTAGGTCTCCCTTGATGCAATTTTCTTGACCATCTTTGCCCTTCATGCACTGAAAATGGTTGTAGGTCTCCCTTGATGCAATTTTCTTGACCATCTTTGCGGCATTTAATGCACGATGTAGAGATGATTCTCCCTTGATGCAATTCTCTTGACCATCTTTGCGGTATTTGATGCACTGGTGTAGGGATGATGGAACCATATTGTGCTCATGAATCCATGGTCGACCCTAATAGAGCGTTAAAGAGGTCTCGGCGTCGATGATATGAAATTTAACGGTTGTTACGAGTTCTCTGACCTTCATAAGTAACGCATTACAAGAGGTCTCGGTATCGATGATATGAAATTTAACGGTTGTTACAAGTTCTCCAACCTTCATAAGTAATGAAATTGATCCAAGGGCTCTTTCTCCCTTTTGGTTGAATCCTCTTAACATCATCTTATCGGGGATGAGCTCCTGAATGTTGAAGTCCAAATATGCTAACGTCCGTAGACTCATCAAGTTAAGAGATGCTCCAGGATCCACTAAAACTGTGGATAACACAAATCTGTCAATGTTGACGGAGATGTAGAGCAGATGGTTGTGGTTGGCGGTACCGAGCAGCAAGTCTTCCTCTGTAAAGGTTACCCCTGACTGTTCTCTCAACGAGCAAACTTCATCTGAGGATGTGCTAGCCAACTGAGCTAACTAAATTTCTAGATCTAGCAAAGATGTAACCAGAGATTCTCTCATCTCCTTTGACAGGATCAGAGCGTCGTAGATGCTTAGTCTTGCAGGCAACTTCCTAAGATGAGGTAGCACGTTGTAGTCTACATTGTATAATCCTCCAGTTTTATCTTGATTATGTGGTTCTTCCACTGGCGGAGGCGGGGGTATCTCTTCTCGAGTCATTATCTGTTTTCCTTTGTCTACTGGAGCTATTCTTGGTGATAACACCTTTCCGCTCCTTAAGTTGACTTCTGTGATTTCTTCTTCTTGAGATATCATTGTTGAATCTTTCGGTGTCTTTTCCTCTTTGTCGGAGAGATCTAATTTGATGGCAAGCGGTGTACCATAACGCTCAAGAGTTGGTTGTTCGTTATCGGTGTTGTCGTAAGCGATATCGTTGATGTCTTCTTTAAACATGACAACAAGTTCATCGGACTCAAGTACAATTTGAGGATCATTTTGGGGATCGAGATCACAAGTAGCTTGGTTATAATCAGTCACGTTATTACCAAAAATAGTTAGAACGTAGCCGAAATCACAACCATTATATTAATAAGACCCTTGAGGGACAAAAAGATAATCATACAAAGTCAAGGGTTTGAGGACTTTCTTCCCCGAATCTGAGACAACCAATCTAGTAGAGGCAGCCCCTATCCTGCCCCCCGTGCCATCGATCTTAGCAGTGGCGCTCTTCTTTTTTTTTTTCTTTGTCCTGGACGATGACGGATTTTCTGGTGAAATCTTCATCTCGGGCTCGGTATGCTACAGACTCTGAATGGAGGCTTGTTTTGATGCAGACTGTANAAGCATTTGTCTATAGTGTGTCCAAGCAACCGGTGGTACGGGCAATAATTTTGTTCATTCTTCTTATCCACCTCTTCAGGTTTCTTCAGATCAGGTAGTTTGAATTTTGGTTTCTTCATCAAGCTTTTGAATATTTTAGATACAGCTTCATATTTGAAGGAGTAAACAACTTTTTGTCACTCTAACAGGGATATTCTTTTACCAGTTGTTCGAGGTGATCCCTCCTGAGACGGCCGTTGGTTGGATTGGCTGCTTTATTTCTAAGGGTACTGTGACGAAGACTGATGATGATCTTTTGCATATATCTTTATCGGCTGCTTTCCTTTGTCAACAGTTGCGGCTACCGCTGATTTCTTTTCAAACACTCTGGTCACCTTAGCCTTTTCATGTGGCTCCATTTGCTTCATTTCTTCTTGCAGACTGCTGGCTTTACTGAGTAGCTTCTCGAAGAATTTGATGGTGAGTCCCTTAAGCATGAAAGCTACTGGCCCATGAATGATTTTGAGTAGAATCTTAATCTCTTGATGTTCCTGTAGCTGAGGTTCACATTTCATGCTAAGGTTTCTCCACCTCAAATATATAGTCTGTCAAGGTTTCACTAGGCTTCTACTTCTCCATCATGACTTCTCCAATAGACACATGATCCTGTGCCCTAGCAAACCTTTTCATAAATAACTGTTCCAACTCAAAAAATGTTTTAACTGACCCGTTGAATAAGTCAGCACACCAGTTGAAGGCAATCCCTGACAAGCTGCTAACGAACTGCTGACAGAGTAGAGCTTCGATATTCCTTGTGTTGCCATAACTGGCTCGAAAATGTGCTGTGTTGTCTGGGATTTCCTGTCCCATCGAATAAATTGAAGTTTGGGGTTAAAAAGCCCTTGGGGAAAGGCACGACATCAAACTCCTCCGGGTAAGTTCTACCCTTTAAAATTGATGCACCGCCCTTGTACTAGGCTAAGGCATCCCGCACTTGTTCAACCATTTGCTTGAACTCTTGTTTTGGCAGGGCACTTGATGGGGAATCCTTCTTTGATTGTTCTTCTTTGTCTGTCGAAGTAGCCTCCCTTCTTTCATCTGCAATGTGTATGATTTCTAGCTGATTAATTTCTGGAGAATCCAATCATGGTGCTTGTGATTGCCCCTGAATGGTGGCCATGGCGGTCATAGCTGGAGTCATCTCTTGCTCATCCCTGAGGAGGATAACCCTACACAGCTCATCTACAGCGTTCTCTTCAGTGTGAGGTTGAGCTCAACGCACAGATGTGGTAGCTCTGGTTTCGATCACATTGACATCCATGAAATCTTTCTCCAAGTAATCACTGTAATCAAAATCCTCATTGTCACTATCGACGGAAGCTCTGTGTTCTCGAGCCAACTCAGAAATCTCGATCCTGTGTTTCTCAACTTTTTTCTCAATTATCGATTCCTTGATTGCTTTAAGATCTGGAGGACCTTGATGGAAATCCTCAACTTGTTCCTCCATCTAGCTGGCTATTGTCGCGATGATGTCAGATATTTCAGGCACTGGTTTTACTTCCTATCTTGGAAGTATCCATACCTTCTTCTTCTTTGACGATGATGTCTCAGGACATGACGTCTTAGTAGAGACATCGGTATGTCGAAGAAAGGTATGCTTCCCGTGGTGTAGACCAGCTACAGTGTTAGGTAATCATCTTGTCTTTCTTTCCATAATTGTAGGAATAGCGGGTAAACTTCTCGGACCAAGTCTTGACTTAATCGGCTGACGACCTGTGGTCCTGGTGGTGGTATGATCAGTGGTGACCATAGCAGTATCGACTCGATTTCCCAAACGGAGCCAGACGGGAACACGGGTAGGTGACTTTATAGTCGACCTATGAGATTTTTTAGCGGACTTAATATCCTTCCAAAATTTCATTCTTCATATGAGGGGAAATTTCATGTCCCACTAGTTTTAGTAATTCACTAACAAAACATCCTTATTTAGTGGCAAGCCTTGTGAAGACTACACTAACTCGGGTGATGGGGATGAATTTCTTTCCCTTCTCACCATGTCCATGAGGTGGTGGAAATGCGACAGCAATCTTCCGGATACTCTCATATCCATCAGTATCTGTCAGAGGATAGAATCTACTCCCTCGTAAGAGGGGTAAATTTCTGGTAATACCTCTTCAACTTGAAGAGGCTCCTCCTCATCAGGTGTGTTCTCTATGAGTCTGGGCTTTGATGGCCCTCCGAATTCTCTTATTACGGTTCCTCCTTTGAGTTCGAGTTAGTGGTACAGTCCTTGAGCTTGACCCGATCTCAAACACGGGTGGCGGAACAGTTAATCTTTCAGTCAAATCTTCAATAATAATCACTTCGTTCTCCTTAGCAGTAGCGGGGATAGCAGGTTTGGCGGGTGTTGTTATTGCAGCAGCTTTAGCCTTCTTGCCGGCATGGAAGTCTTGAAGGCAGTTCAAACTGAATTCTGGAGACAGCTCTTGAACTTCCAGGGCAGCGATCTTCATTACCACGAACGGGGCTTTCCTGAGGATAACCTCTAGGTCTTTAAATCCAGCTCCGAACTTGATGGTGGGAGCAACATTACGGGCATTGCGGTCCGTTGGCAGGTTGCAGGAGAAGGTCAGCGTTGGGTAGGCCATCACATCGGGCTTTAAAATTGGAAGTTCTAGGGTTAGCTATATAACCTAAAACCTCGTAATTTTTTAGTGCAAGCACTGAAAGTAGAGGTTAATCTGTAGACCGGGCGGGCCTTAATTTATGAGTATTTTTAACATCTTTATTCAAAAAGGTGTAAAATTAATTAATATTTTAAAGTGCCCACAGCACAACACGATTTGGTTTAATTTGCAAAGCAACAAAATAAAATTGAAAAGGATTTGTTAGAAAGTTTAGGACCCAATGCAGGACCCAATTCATGGCAGAAAATGCCCAGGTGGAATTAGTCCACCGACACACCTATTGGGGGTCCGACCCCACAGAAAATTTAAAGAGTGCTTAATGGCTTTCTAAACCCCTCTATTTAAAGATGATTGAACAGCTAGTCCTGAAGTCCAAGGAGTTAGCTGTACTTTCCCAAGATAGAAATGGGTCAAGTACGCTAACAGAAGAAGGGTAATTTTGTCCAAGGGGGACATGGACATATTACCGATGTGTGAAGATGATATTTCTTGATTTGTATGGAGAGAAAAGCATGTCCCCAGCGGAGTCGCCAGAAGCTATCGGCGTTATTTTGGGTTGATTTGTGGGGTTGCTCGTAAGAAGCTGTCGGTCGTTGGAATCAAAATCCCGTCGCCCGCTTCGGAAGGACGTTGAAGTATGAAATGAAACTAACCCCATATTTTTCTTAGTTTAAAAATGAAAGAGCACTGTACCTCAAATCCTGTATCTATCTCAAAGGATAAACACAAGAATTGAGGATGAGGCTCGATCAAATAAACTAAGGAAAGTATGACGTCCATTTGGTCTGCAAAACCTTTGTATTTGCCGACAAGTTCCCTTATTTAATATAAAGGATTAAATAGGGTTTATATTAAGCTGGGTTCGGACATGCTTCCTATAAGGGCAAGACCCTATAATTAATTACATCTTAAATGATCAAAGTCACTTAAGAAGACTCTCGATAAAAATCAAGAAAAATTATCTTCAAGNATTTCCTAAGGATCAAGTTTTTGGTTTTGTTGCAAAATAATGAAACATAAGTGAAAGTACCATCAGAACTATTGTTAATTAGTTTTTATTTAGTTTTAGTTTGTGATGGCTTTAAAATGTAGTAAAGTAAATTAAAAGTATGGAAACTTTATTAATTAAAAGTTTAAAATAAAAGTGCCACAATTTGATTTAATTTGCAAAGTGGCAAACCAAACCGAAAAAGATACGAGAGGAAAAGGTAAAGTTCGGGACCTAGTGCGAAACTAACTTCATAAGGTACAAATCCCAAATATAACTAGTCCACCAACACAACTATTGGAGATCCAACCACACGCGAAGATAAAGTCCTAATGAACTTTGTGATTCTCTGTTCAAAGGTGATCGAAAAAATGGTCCTGCAGTCCGAATGTGTTGACTGTACTTACCCAAGAAAGAAATGGGTGAAGCATGTCAACAAAAGATAGGTAATCTTGTCCCTCAAGGACATGGACACATTACCGACATAGGAAGACATGATTCCCTGGTTCAAATGAAGAGTGAAACTAATCCCTAGTGGAGTTGCTATAAGATGTCAGTTGCCAACTTAGAAGATGATGGTTGCGGAAATGATATCCCGACACCCGAATTTAAAAGAAGTTTATTTTAATTTATAGATATAATTTAAAAATAGTAATATTTTAATTTTTGAAAACACGAGATCACACTGATCTCATATTGTCAGTAATTTAAATAAACGCGGCTAACACCATAAGGATTGCATCTATCCCGAAGGGTAGAAACACTACTTACCGTTGAGGATCGATTAAATAAACTAAAGAATTTATGAATCTATTTAAGTCTGCGAAAACAATTTTTTATGTTGACTTATGATGCGCCTCTATTGTGTGTTATTTTTCCGTGTATTTTATGTTAATTTAAATCCATAGTAATAGTGCCAAAAACTTGACCCATCCTGAAATTATGTAGTAATTTAGCTTTCAAAAAATATGTCTAACAAGTTGACCCAATTTATATTAAGTATTTAATGTGTAAAATAGAAATTTTATATAAAATATATAGAATAGTTTACACACTAGGAGTTCTACGAAAGTGTACGTATCGCTTCAAGTAATATACGGCTTTCTTTAAAAACCCTAGCATTCATCCCACGAAGAAGCGAGGTAAGAAATCCCTTAGGCTAATTCTAATCTACTACTATAAGCAATTAGTTTGGAAGGTTGAATAANAGGGTATGGAAGTACAGCAAGCACTTACCCAAATGATTTCTGTAAATGCCTCCCACAACAGCTCCATTTTTAGTAAAACTTCCATCAGTGTTAACCTTCACAATAGGATGATTTGGGGTTTTCTAGTAGACTTTAATGACTTGAATAAAATAAGTCTTAGTGGAAGCACAATAGTTAGAAATGTTAGGAAAACCTTTCCAATTAATCATCTTGTGCAAGTAGGTCACACAGTTTCTGACAGTAGTCCCCACATTTGGATTTGCATCTTCAAATTTGACCTTGTTTCTTTCCATCCAGATGAACCAAGCAATGTTGAAAGGGATAACAGTGTACTGTCTAATCTTCCAGTGCCACCAGCAGTCAACCAGCCTATCCCAAGTGAGCTTTCCCTGATCAATAGTCAAATGATTTAGGAACTGTTTCCATATCTGTTGAGAAAAGTCACATTCAAAGAATAAGTGGTTCAGAGTTTCCTCTTCCTTCTTACATAACCAGCATTTAGAGGGACCTCTCAATCCCTTCAGCTTTAGAATATCATCAGTAGGGATCATTCTATGGAGTATTCTCCAGCAACAAAAGGACATAGAAGGGGATAAGAATTTATTCCATAACTGATCACCCCAGGGTATGTGTTCCCANTTGAGCTCACCATCGGCACCCTAGTTCAAATCTTCACATTTTGGTCCTTTTTGCTCCAAATTCGCTTCTTTTTTACATTTTTTTGCTCCAATGACCCTAATTCTTCATTCCTGCAACAAAACATCAAAAACACCTCTCTTTAAAGTGCAATATCATTAAAAATAGTGTAAAATAGGTATAAAAATATCAACATAATTTTCTTTGGTCATCATATTAAAGTCACTTAGAATATCCATATGAAAAAGAACTTCATGAGACTTTACTATTAAATATGGTAGTACTCAAATACAGGTTTAGATAATGTAGCTAAGCCTTCTTCTTTAAGTTGATTCAAGTGAAGCTAATTTTTAATTAGGCATATCTTCAAGTTTCTCCCCACATCTTTTTCTTTTTTTTTTCTTTTCTTTTCTTTTCTTTTCAGGATCGTTCTCAATCCTTTTTCTTTTCTTTTTCTTTTTTCTTAGGTAAGGATTATTGTATCCGGATAGACTTTAATGATTTTGAACTTCACTTTCTTCTTCTTAAAGTTAAAAGCTTTTCACACTCCTCCACTTTATAAATTTATATTAGCTTAAAGATTTTTCATAAAGTTTTATTCTTTTCTTCTTACACGACTCTTTAAGATTTTTAACACTTCAAAAATACAAATTTCTTTACTTAAAACAGAAAAACATAGTCTTATTCTCTCAAACCAAATATCTTAATCTCTAAAATTAACCTTTATTATTGAAAATTTTACTTAAATTTACTATATATTTATAAACATAAATATAGTTATCTAAAGTTAACCTCTAACACCACAAGTCATGTTAAATTTAAAATTTTTGAAAATATATCTAAATGAGAAGAAAGAAAATTAAGTTTCTTTCTTTAAAAATAAATTTTTCTTTCCCCCCAAACTTAAATTTTTAAAAGATTTAGCATAAAAAACTTAAAAATAAAGGGTGAAAGAAAAAATTTAATACATAAAAAAAGACATACCTGTTGAAGCTTCTGATTTTTGAAACTTAATTCTAAAGTATTACACGTGCTAATATGAAAAACTACAAGACTTAAGACATTAAATAACACATAATACATATAAAATATGTTGAGAAAGAGTTAATTAAATCACATCTAGCAAAATGCTAAAAATAAAAACATTACTAAATTGAATTTCAAATAACAAATCATTTTACAATCCTACAGTTCACAACATAATATCTAAAATAAAACAGAGTTTCACAATCTAAAAACAAATAGTCTCAACAATATAACAAAAATAAACAGCAAATTAACAAAGTACAATCAACATAAACTAAAAGAAAGATCAAACTAACATATCACAAATCAACAGCTTCATCTTCTCCTTCTTCCACATTCAAATTCTGCTGCTGATATGGAGTAATGACAGCGTGAGTAGGAAACTGAACTGAGTGATCACCCTTCATATATCTAACCATTGCATCATCATAAGCAGCATCATATTTGAACTTTTGCCTTATCAAATCATCAGTGTGAGCATTTCTGACCACCATGTTTTCCATTCTATGATCCATTCTCAAGATATCTCCCTGCTAAATCATCATTTGCTCCATAACTTCTTAAAGAGTAGGGTCACTAGAAGTAGGGGTCCTTGAAGTAGAAGGAATATCTCTGGTCTTACTTCCAAACCTCTATCCAACATGAGATTCATATGTCTTTATATTGGCAGGATAATAGGTTTTAGAGGCTCAATCCTCTCTTCCTCTAGTCTAAAATCAATTCCTGCCTATTCACAGAGTGTGAAGATCAGGGCAAGGTATGCTAAACCACCAGTTATCTCTCCCAAAGCAATGGATTGACTGTTCATATAAATAATAGAGCCTACATTTATCCTCATCACCTGCTAGATACAGAAGTTTAGGATAGATCTATCCTTTGTAACCTCACTATGATGATTTGTTGGTATCATTCTTCCAGAATAAAGTAATGTCAGGACTTAGATACTAAATTTAACATAGAAAGAGGAAAGTTTACTTTAACGCCATTCTTCACCTTCCAGGTTCCTCTTCCATCAGTAAGAAAAAAAAAAAACCTCATCAAAGGCCTCATTCGAAGCAGAACAACTGTACACATCTTCTAACTGATAAAATTCATTAATCATTATTGGAGAAAACTCCACCATTTTCCCACGAAAAAAAATAAAGTCTTTAGAAGTCTCTTTAAAATTGGCATTGAACTCAATTACTACTACAATAAACACCTCAGCAGTAAAATAACAAAAAATTTTCCCACTATCGAGCATTGATTAATCTCTCGACTTCTCCTGGATTTTTAAACCCTCGATCTGGAATCACTTTTTTATTTTCAAGTAGACTATGGAAACGATCACTAGCCTTAAATTTGACAAATTTTTGTTCGTCATAATCTACTTTTCTCTTTCCTCTGCTCATTCTAGGTGCTATGATAAATTTAAGAAAATTTGATAAAATTCCAAATAATTTCCTAAAATTTTGAAAATCACAATGTGAAATTCTTTAAACTTAAATCTACTAAGTAGGAGTTCTTCACTAAAGGATTTTCTCAAAATCTTTCAAAAAATTCTATAATTTTTTGATCTCGGTAATGTGAGATAAATCCTTGGTGAAAATAAAAAATTTTTAGTTCAAAGTGTAGCTCCTACCTAGAGAAGATGAAATCTGAACTTCCTTTGCCTCAAAATCACCTCAAATTTGAGCGATGGCAAGCCCTAGGTGCTAAAACCATATGTTGAAGGTGACTCAAAGGGTAAAAAAGGAGTTTCATGGCGCAAATCGGAAATTTTAAGGGTTTTAGGCTATTCTCAAGTCTAGGGCACTGTCGACGCCCATGCTAGCGTCGTCGCACTGAAGGCCTAAAAATCCATTTTCTCAATTTTTTCAAATTTTAATTTTCTTTCAATTTACTCCAAAGTTTATTTAGTCTTTTTTAATACTAATTTTTACTTAATAATAATTCACAAACAAACATTTTCACAAACAGCACCAAACTAACTTGTATATATGAAAATACACTTTTCAAATACATTTTTCTAATCACACTTTCGCACACATAAAGCAAACTAAATTATAATTCAACGTCAAAATCAAGCCACAACACTAGAATGCTGACATAAAATTATGCACACAATTAAAGTTTAGAATTCTAACGCAAAGCAAACTAAATCAAATACACATAATTACATTAAATGCATAAGTATTATAAACTAGTAGAGAGTCCAACTTCTTCAATTATTCTGCCTCATCTTCAGTACTTTCTCCTCCTATAATATCTTCCATAGACTGGTAATGAACATATAGATTGTAGATGGGTCGGTGCGAGAATTAATTAGTCAAATTTACTTTGATCCATCATTTTTCCTTGAACATCCGTACTAATTCTGCTTCAATTTTTCTAGTATGATCAAAATTCTCCTTCATCCTCCAATCTAGGTGATCTAAAAAGTATTTAAGATTTCATATTGCATTCAAAATACTCTGAAGTTCTCTTTCAATTTTTTAATTTTCTTTTCCAAAGCGAGTGAACTTATAACTATTTGTAGCATTAATGGAGTTGAAGCATGTGATGAATGATCTAAGATAGCAACTAATGCATCATTTTCATTCCTAATATAAGTATCATCAATAGGAATCATGGGCTCCCAAGTTAATAAAACTTTTTTCCCAACTTTCATATAGAACTTGAGATTGACTACTAAGTGGGAAAATTGTGGAAGGATGCCCCAGTTCATATATAGGCTCATTCATAATAATACCCATTACTCATTTAAAAAAGATAGATCCTACATCATTGGGCTTTTCCATTTGAATGCAATAAATTAAAATAGCACGCTTTTGGTGACTTTATTAATCTTCATGATAGGGAGTAATTTTGCAAAAATGAAGAAATGCAACTATTTTGATAATAGATTAAGCATTGACGTAGATAAACTAACAAATCCCTCATTACAAATTTCTCAGTTATCATTTTCATCAGTCGGAAAATTATAAACATCTTGCATCAAATCTCTTATTGGGATGAAATTTGTATAATGACAGATTGAAACGTTTTCTATCAAATATAATTCATTGATTTGAGCCGGAGTAAATGGTACAGCCTTACCATGTACAAAGACAACTCCTTGAGTAATTCCACGCAAGTTGGCATAAAATTCTTTCACCACTATTACAACAGCTGTAGCGGCAGTGTAGCACAGAACTTCCCATCATCTTTGTACAACTGTTTTATCAATCGGAGAACTTGGATTAATCTAGCCATGATTAATAAGGCCTCTCTCCTTGATAAATCTCTTTTTCGTAATAACTTTCTTGTATAATCTCCACGCATCAAAACTAATAAACTTTCTTCTATTGAAAACTCCATACCTGGAAGTATTTTTGGAATTAGAAGCCATGGAATTCAAAAATATAAAATTTCTGGTCATCCAAGGCAGTTTTTAGGACTTTAAAAACACTTCCTGGTATTTATTTCTTTGTTCCATCCCGTGAAAGTTTGCCAAATTTGTCAAATTGCATGAAACTGCTTGCAGTGCCGTCGGGGCTCCCGATAGCGTCGTCGGCGCCAGAGCTTGGTTACAGTGACGTCTTCAGCGCTAGAGCCAATTCTGCATCCTTTTTTATTATTATTTTTTTTTCAATTTGATTCCAAATTTTCCTCCAATACCAAGGATTTTCTTAATTTATGATATATAAAACTGTGAAAGATTATTATTTCCTAATATATAAAACAGTTATTAAACAAAATAGTAATATATAGATATATATATATTTATATATGGGCTGCCTCCCACAAAGCGCTTGGTTTAATGTCATCAGCCCGACGAACCATTTGTTTAATTTGGTTGACTTAACATTAAAACTTCTTTAAATTGTGGTATGTGTCCTTCATAATAAAGTTTCAATTGATACCCATTAACTTTAAAGATCTTTCCAGTTTTAGGAACTTTAATAACAACAGTTCCATAATGATAGACTTTAATCACCTTAAATGGTCCTAACCATCTGGATTTCAGTTTTCCTAGAAATAATCTCAATCTTGTATTATATAATAAACCTTCTTATGCAGGTTAAACTTCTTTTAATAATCTTCCGATCATGCAATATTTTCATTTTCTCTTTATAGACTTTTGCATTATCATACGCTTCATTTTTAACTCCTCATGTTCATTTGAGTTGTAATAGTCTTTTCTCACCAACATCTCTTAGATTAAAATTAAATTCCTTAATAGCCCAAAATGCTTTATGCTCCAATTCTACAGGTAAGTGACATGTTTTTCCAAAAATAAGTCTATATGGGGACATTCCCATAGAAGTTTTATAAGAAGCTCTATATGCCCATAATGTAGTGTCTAATCTAGCGGACCAATCCAAGAATTTACAGGTTTTTCTAAAATTCATTTTATTTTGCGATTTGATATCTCTGTTAGATTGCTAGTCTGAGGATGATAAGCAGTAGAGAATCTATGTATAATATCATATTTCTTAATCAATTTTTTTATTCTCTTATTTTTAAAATGAGATCCTCCATCCATAATAATTACTATAGGCATTCCATATCTTGTAAAAATATTTTTAATTAAAAATTTAGAAACACTCCAAGCATTGCATCTAGGTACATCAATAGCTTCAATTCATTTGGACATATAATAAAAAAATAGTAATATATATAAATTTTTAAATGAAGGCATAAATGGTCCCATAAAATCTAATCCCCACACATAAAAATTTTTTTAACTTCTAATTGTAATTTATAGGCATTTCATCTCTTTTATAAATATTTCCTACTCACTGACATCGATCGCATGTTTTAATATATTCATTAACATCTCTAAAAAGAGTAGGCCAATAAAATCTAGCTTGTAAAATTTTAAATGCAGTTCTATTTGTTCCAAAATATCCTCCAATTTCAGAATTATGGCATCATTCAATTGTCTATTGAGTTTCTTCATAAGGCACACATCTTCTAATAATTAGATCTTTACATTATTTATATCAAAAATAGAATTTTGAATCATATATAAATTTCTTTGATTGTTGATTTTTAATATCTGGTGGTAAAATATCACTTATAATATAATTTACGAGATCGACATCCCACGGTGTATCTATTTCATCAATACTATATAATTATTCATCAGAGAAATTTTCTAAAATTTCATTTACAAAATTAGTTAATATTTCTTTTTCTAGTTTACACAAATGATCAGCTATTTGATTATTATTTTCCTTTCTATCAACTATGATAAAATCAAACTCTTGCAAAAGAAGTATCCTTCTTTTGCATCAAGTAGCAATATGTCCTAATTGATTTTCAATATTTATAATAGTAGCCCCTTGATTTTGTATTTGATTTCTCATATTCAACACTACTTCTTCCATTATCAACTTCTTTTACTTAACTTGTGGGTTAGGGTTAGAGTTAAATCCAGGAAGATAATAAGGTCGATAATTAATATTTTCTTGGTTGTTCAAATTTCTGGAGGGATTCACCGAATTGTTATAATTATTCCAAATAAAGTTAGGGTGATTTTTCCATCCTGGGTTATAATAATTAGAATAGGGATTGTTATTTCAATTATTTATAATATTCAAAGTTTTATAAGATGATTGAGTATTAATTATCTATCATAGCAAATTTTCCTCTAATATTGAATAGTTCACTCCAATTTGATCAATCTTTTTAGAAATAGCAGCAATTTGAGATGCTAAATATACATTGCATCAGACTCATGAATACTAGCTACTCTCTTAGGAATTATCATTTCAAAGGGCCATTGAAAATTGTTAGTAGCCATTTCTTTTATTAAAGAGTATGCTTCATTAAAAGGTTTTGACATTAGTGATCCACCTGTAGCAGTATCTATAATAGATCTAAGTGATCCTATTAATCTATTGTAAAATATTTGAATTATTAACCTGTTTGGTAAAGCATAGTGTGGATATTTTCTAAGAAGATCTTTAAATCTTTCCTAAGCTTCATATATCAATTCCCCTTCAAAGTGACAAAAAGATGTAATATCATTTCTAAGCTTAGCAGTTTTCAAGGGTGAAAAATATTTAGCCAAGAATTTTTGTGATAGTTCTCCCCAAGTTCTAATAGATCCATGTGCTAAATGAATTTAACCAATATTTGGTTTTATCTCTTAATGAAAAAGGAAAAATTCTAAGCATAACAACGTCATTAGACACTCCGTCATATTAAAAAGTAGCACATATTTCATGAAAACTAGCAAGATGTAAGTTAGGATCTTCAGCAGGTGTTCCTCCAAACTGATTATTTTGTACCATTCAGAGAATAGTAGGTTTAAGCTCAAATAAATTAACAGCAACATCAGGATTTTGAATAGTTAATTGAAGTTCATCTGCTGTCGGATTAGCATAATCTTTTAAAGATCTTTATCGATTTTTAATTATTTGATTATCTAAGTTATTCGCCATTTTGTTCAAAATTTTAATTTCTTTATATTGTTTTTCAAATTTTTCTAATAGTACGTTCTAATTCTAAATCATAAGGTACTAAATCTTCAAATCCAATATTTTGCATAAACAATTATAAAAAGCAAAGAAAAAAATTTCTTTAAAATACTCTTAATTATATAGTTTTATATTTTTGAATTTTTTGATTTTATAATTTTTTTTTATATTTTGTATTTTGTATATTTTTATCTCTAAATTTTCTAATTTACCAAATCTATATAATTATCATTACCTTCTCCGGCAATGGTGCCAAAAACTTGATCCTAAGGAAATATAGTTGTCTAAAAATTATAAAGTTGACTCCTCTATGTAACGGTGCCAAGAACTTGATGTTTTATATATAATTAAGAAATTAAAGCAATTAATGTTGGGATTCAACACAAGTATACGTATCGTTATCAAGTAATAAATGACTTTCTATTTAAGCCCCAAACATCGATCGCATGAGAAGGTTTGAATTTGAAATGATAAATTAACTAGGAAATTTACAAAAAGTAAAATGAAATTACTGTCACTAATTTTGAATGTTGAGAAATTGTCATAACTAAATTATTTAACTACAAGCAAAACTAAAATGCAAAGTTTTCAACAGTAACTACTAAACTATTAAACTATATTTATATGATGAAGATTTCTTATATGAAAAAGCATCTTTCCCACTACAATGAAATTTTGGTAAAATGAGATGAGATAAATGGCTAGAATATATATTGTGCCAAATAGGAGTAGTTTTAATTTTCTACCCTGATACAGTGTTACAGAAAATCATTGGCTAATCCCAAGTTTAGTCCCTAAATTCGTGGCTAGGCTAGGAGGATATTGGCTCCCACTCCAGAGCTCCCACTTCCCTTCCTCTGAAGGCTAACTCTTGCTTTAGCTCTTAAACACTAAGACCAAATTGGGGATTTTTAGTCTTTCACCCTAAAATCTCCAATTCTACACCCAACAATGTATATTTCCCTATTTATTTGTTCTTAATCACATGAACGAAATGCTCCTTCATGGACATAAACACTAACAAGGTTTATGGTTAGTATTTCCCTAGTTATTTAAATTTTCCAATGGGTTTGCAGGATTATTCCTCCATTGTGGATTTATAGCATTGGAGTGATTATTATTCTAACTTAAAATAGGGTGTTTTTTCCATCCAAGAATATAATAATTTGAATAAGGATTATTAGTTCGGTTATTTATTACATTTAAAGTTTCATATGATGATTGAGAATCTATCATTTGTCCCAATGAATGTTCCTCAAGCACAGGAGGTCTCTGAGAATAATTCATCCCATATTGATCTATCTTCTCTGATATTATAACAATTTGAGAAGCTAAAATAGATATTACAATAGAATCATGAATGCTAGCTACTCTTTTTGGAGTTACCCTTTTAGAGGGCCGTTGAAAATTATTAATAGTCATCTCTTCAATTAAATATTATGCTTCATCGAATGATTTTGACATTAATAATCCACAAGTAGTAGTGTCAATTATAGATCTAAAAAATTCATCTAATCCATTATAAATTTTGAATTATTAACCAATTTGGTAACACATGGTGTGGACACTTCATAAGGAGATCTTTAAATCGCTCTCAAGCTTCATACATTGATTCTCCTTCAAATTGACAAAAAGATGTGATATCATTTTTAAACTTAGCAATTTTTAATGGTGGGAAAATTTAAATAAAAAATTTTGTGATAATTCTCCCCAAATTGTGATAGATCTAGGTGTTAAAGAGTTTAACCACATCTTAGCTTTATCCCTTAATGAAAAAGGAAAAAGTCTAAGTCTGATGGCATCATTCAACACTCCATCATATTTAAATGTAGCACACAATTCTAGAAAACTAGCAAGATGAAAGTTAGGATCTTTAATCGGTTTTCTCCCAAAATAATTATTTTGTACCATTTGGATAATAGGAGGGTTAAGCTCAGATGAATTAGCAGCTACAACATGGTTTTGTATGCCTGATCCCGATGAAATATAGTTGTGTAAAAACTATAAAGTTGACTCTGTTAAGTAACAGTGCCAAAAACATGATGCTCTCTATATAATTAAGAAATTTAATTAATTAATATTGGGATTCTACGTAAGTATATGTATCGTTATCAAGTAATAAAGGACTTTCTATTTAAGACCAAAATATCGATCCCACAGGGAATGTTTAAATTTGAAATGATAAATTAACTAGGAAATTCACAGAAAGTAAAATGAAATTACTGTCACTAATATCAAATGTTAAGATATTATCAGAACTAAATTGTTTAACTGCTAGGAAAATTGAAATGCAAATATTAAACAGTAACAACTAAACTATTAAACTATTATACTATGCTTATGTGATGAAGCTTTCTTATGTGAAAAAATATATTTCCCACTATAATGAGATTTTGATAAAATGAGATGAGATAAATGAATGAATATGTATTGTGTCAAATAGGAGCAGTTTTAATTTTCTATCCTGATACAGTGTTATAGAAAATCATTAGCTAATCTTAGGTTTAGTCCCTAAATCCGTGGCTAGGCTAGGCGGATACTGGCTCCCACTCCAGAGCTCCGACTTCCCTTCCTCTGAAGGTTAACTCTCACTTTAGCTCTTAAACACTAAGACCAAATTGGGGTTTTTTAGTCTTTCACCCTAAAATCTCGAATTCTACACCCAATAATGTATATTTCCCTGTTTATTTGCACTTAATTCCATGAACAAAATTCTCCTTCATGGAATCAAATGTGATCATCACTCTATTGTATAACTCATACTCCATTTCTTAGATCATATGATTCACAACAAGATTTAACAATTCAATTGGCCAGATCAAAAAGTAAAGTAAGTTTGGAGTTGAAAAACCATCACAATTTAATTTATATTTTAACATTGGTACGTCCATATTATCTTTTTATTTCACCATATCTCAGAGTAGGGAGAAAGATAAAGGAAACTAATCAAACTTCATGAGAAAGATACAACAAACCACAAATTTTATATATAAAAGAAACTTTATACAACACTAATAAATAAACAACACTTATCTGAAACTCTTTCTCGAAGCAAATCCTTGTAGCCTCTCCTAAGAAGTGTAGGAAGAAGAAATATCTCACTTTTCTCCTTCTCCAACAAATCTTAGAGAAGAATTCACACTTAATCTCACAATAAAAACTCTAAATTATAAAAATAATGGACTCTAAATGGTTGTGGAATGAAATGGAAGAGAGTGTGGTGCGTAGGAGCTTGAATTTTGGGCATTGAGAAGTAGAGAAGAGTCACTTTTTTTAATCAATTTCGGCAGCAAATAAAGCTTAGAGCCGGTTCTCCAATAAATGCATCCAAAAACTATTCAAAAAGCGTCTAAATTTGTCGAATCTTCTAGAAATAGGGTCTGCACCGACACTGACGCTGTCGGCGCCAGCGGTCTTCTATTTAATTCACTGCTCACTGTTAAATGGCATCGCCGGCGCCCAGTCTGGCACCATCAGGACTGAACAAATTTTCATATTCTCCATTTTGACTCCAAATTTCATTCTTTTTGCTTCCTTTTGCTCCAAGTCCTAAAAATTAACAACCTGCAAGAAAACATAAAAAATACCTTCCATTAAAGTGCAATATCACAAAAAATGACTATAAAATATGGGTCTAAAAATGCATATATTTTTGGTATATTAATACTCAAGTGAATTTCATCTATTGTAGGATTGGCATAATCTCTTAAAGGTCTTTGATGATGTTGACTTTCAATTTCTTGATTATTTAAGTTGTTAGCCATTTTTTTTTCAAATTATCTAATTGTTTTTGTTATTTTTAAATTTTTCTAATAGTTTTTTCTAACTCTAAATCATAAGACACTAAACCTTCAAATCTTAAATTATGCATGCACAAACACAATAAGCAATTAAAATAAGTAAACACACTTAAAATTTAAAAACATTTATTAAATTATGATATTTCTTAATATAAGTTTTTTAGTTCAAATAAAATCTTTTAAATTATAAAGTAATTTAGCATTACCTCACAGACAACGGTGCCAAAAACTGGATGCGTGGTTTCAGTATGTGTCTGTCGGCACTATTTTAGTTAAGGAGGAGTTGCCCGTTAGAAGTTGTCGGTCAACAAAATTGAAATTCGGTCGCCCACTTCGGAAGAAAATTTAAATTTACATATATATATA
>JXCR01144397.1:125564-140975 GCA_002079205.1 Phalaenopsis hybrid cultivar
TATATATATATATATAAGTTTTAGAAAAGTATGAACTTAAACTGACCCCATATTTTTCATAGTTTAAATGAAAGAGCACTATACCTCAAACCTTGTATCTATCCTGAAGGATAAACATAAGACTTGAGGATGAGGCTCAATCAAATATAGTAATAAATATATGACATCCGTTTGGTCTGCGAAACCATTTTATTTGCCGACAATTTCCCCTATTTAATATGAATAATTATATAGGGTTTATTTAAGCTGGGTTCAAACATGCTTCCTATAAGGGCAAGCCCCTATGTTAATTACTTCTTAGAAAACCAAAGTCACCTACGAAAATTCCCGATAAAAATAAGAAAATATTATCTTTATGGAGTTCAAAAGGATAAGACTTTTCAACGAAATCGGACAAAGAGGTGTGAAATGGTAATGGCTCAAATTTGGAACATTTTATTTTTGGAATCCAAAGTAGGAAGAACTAGGGGATGTCATGGACTCGAAGGAGAACCTTGGTGAATTCCTAATCTATCATATTATTTGGCATCAGCTTTGAGGAGAAATCATTTTAATGTTTCATCCTGCCAATTTTTTTAGTTAGGGCTTACATTTGTGTGAAACGATCACACAAATAACCTGGAAGATGTGAGGGTTTTGTTCGTGACGGACGACAACCTCAAAATCCTAAGATGATTTAGGGCTTATATTGTACATCAGAGCTATATAAAAGCCTAAAGATGAGGTGAGGGTTTACGTTGCATAAGAGAACTACCCCGAAGTCCTATGACTTGGTTGTTTAGTTTTAAAGAAGGAAATTGGTTTAGCTGATGTAGATGTGTTTTGATGTTGAAGATGGTTGTGCTACCCACCATGCTAGCTCCAATCTCCTTGTCATGGCAAGTTTAAGTTTTCTAAGGTGTCAGGTTGAAATGTCAAATCAGGTGGCCTTATGTTTATAGTTCTTCAAAAGTTTATGGGGGCATGTTAGAGTTTATTAGAGCCACACCGGTTAGGATCATACGGTTCCCTCATTCGGTACCATTATTTTCTATTGGATTCACTTAGTTCAAATGAATATACTAAAATCAACTTAATGAGTTCTGTACTTCTATTTATACCGTGGGAAGTCTCATTAGCAACTATAGGTTACCTCCTCTGAGGGATTCCCTATCATCTGATATAGACGTCTTAATTTAGTTGCAATTGGGTTTTTTTGTGATGTTTCTGATTAAATTTTGAGTTGCCTTATATTTTGAATGTTGTGGGGGTGAATTTTATCTTGATTGATTTTAGTTTTAGTTTTGGTTTTACGGCTATCCTAGCAGTTTTGATTTTCATGCAGGGTGACATCAGTATTTAACATGCAAACTTTGTTAGTGTGAAAAGTATACAAAAAAAAGACGGTATTGTAAACTGTAAAAGCGTACCTGATGAGTCTTCTCGTTCCACCACCTGAAACTCAAAATGCATGTAAGGACATTTTTTGTAAATTGAAAAAATAAGGTTCTGATGATTTAGCAAATCCTAAATCATATCTTGATGAACCCCTATTAATTCAATTAAGGATGATCTTATTAAGCAAGACATTGTGAGTTTAGTAGACCTCTGAGGTATCCAATAGGTCAAGAGAAAAAGTAGGTCCATGCTTCCCCCTCACTGCCTGGTGAAAAGTCTCGAGCTCATTTAAACTTATTATGTTCTTAATAATTCATCCTGTAAATATCTCTAGTGTTTAGTGAACATCGATATTTCAATTATCCCTAGGAGTAGGGTAATTATCATTTGTCATTCAATTTGAGAATTATGTGGGTGAGGACCCATAAAAAGGGTAAGTTATTGCTATTGAGACACTTGGCCAATTTTAGCTTTAACTTGGGCTTGTAGTGTCCAATTTCTAGTTACATTCACTTTTTTAATCCTCATTTAACCAAATTTGATTTAGCTTAGGTCACTAATAAGTCCTTAAGACCTTGGTGGATGTCTCAGTCATTTTAAAAGAGATCAAGTTTTAAGTGATAATAATTCATCATCAAAACATTTGAATGTCACTTAAACATCAAATAGGAGTAATAAATTAATGAGTTATTAACACCCAAAATAATACACCTAAGTCTAGGATCATTTAATTTACTAGACTTACAAATTTTAATAATTTAGGAAATTAAAAATTTATCCTTCAATTAAAAAAAATGAGATTGGTTTCTACCAATCAAACCCTTGTGTTTCAGTCATCGAAATATATTAATTAGGATAAAAAAAGGTTGCACGTTTCCCTTTCTTGAATTAAGCCTAACTGTTAATTATGTACAAATTATCAAAGTTATATTTTTTCCCCTAAGGCTCTATCACTTCATAATTTATCAAATTTAATTCAAATGAATTTAGAATTTTCATCCCGCTTTACTCATGGGTCAATTAAGACATCAGAGGGAAAAATGTGATTTTTCAAATTTTAATTTAATTTATATAATTATTGATATGCAAAAATAAGGTTTTTTAAAGAAAGTTTCATATCTTGACCAAGGCAGAGCCTAATCCTTTGAAATTTCTATTGGAGGTAGACTTAGACTAGAAAATCATTAGGATGAAATTTCATGAATTTTTGAGTTACATTTGAATTATTAGAATTTTGTTAAATTCTGAAGTGTTAATTAATTATAAAATATTTTAATTGTGAAAAATTAAGTTTTGCATTTTTATTAAATCTCTCTATGGTCAAAGAACCTAGAGAAAAAACTTCACATTTTTTTGACTTTTCTATGATATCTTAGAATTATTTAAGTGAAAGGTTAAGAAAAATCATTTTTTGCCTTTAAAATTTTTTTTAGCTTTAAAATTCAATATCTTCACTTAAGCAAATTAGGAAATATTCTAGCTGCTCCTAAGTGCTTAGATACAATTGAGAACATTTCCATGAATTTTATCAATTTTGTGTTTTTTTATTAATTTTTAATTATTTAAATATTAAAATAGGCTTAAAAATGAAGTTTTTTATTTTAATAAAAATTTTATTTTTAAAAAATTATCCTGATCATAGAGAGCTCCCAAAACCAATTTTATAATTGTTTGAGTTATATTTTAATTATTAAAAATCATTTTAGTGTCAAAAATGTCATTTAACTTAGACAATTAAGTTATGTTATCAAATGAACTCCTAATGTCTTGAAATTTTTATGGGGAGTTCTCTGAACTATAGATTATAGCAGAGATTAAAAATCAAGTTATTTAGATGTTTATTTTTCCTAAATCAAATTTATTTATGTTTAGGGTTTTGTGAGAGTTAAGTGTGTTCTTAATGACTTGGCCTATGAAAACTTTCCCAAAGGATTCTCTGGTCAGAGTAAACCTTCCAAAACTTCTTTGGATTTTTCTAAGTAACATGCTAATTATTATGATTAATTTATGCAAATTATAGACATAAACTTGTAAAATGTGGATCTCTGTCTAGAGGTCTTCTTTGACATTGAAAAAATCAGAGAATATCCCCCATGACAGAGGCAACAAAATGCCAAAATATCAAGCTCTGGTGAAATACCTACATGCATGGAGACTTAAAGGACTCAAACCATATTTAATTAATTAAAAATAAAATAAGCATCAAATAAACTTCAAACCACTTCCACACTGTTCTCCTCTGTTCATTGAGCAAGATGGTATTTTTTATTTTATTTTTCTGATTTTTCTATGCAAAGATATGAATTTTTAAGGATCAGGCATTTAAATAAATCAGAAAAATACCCTATTTTTTTACTTAACCACGTGGCGCTGACTAGATCCTAGACAGCTCCAAACGGCGACTTGACGTGCTCCCATTCACTGTGCTTTCCACCCTGGCATGCCACATGGCCCGTGGTTCACACACTAAGAGTTCTTCCTGCTATATCTTATCCGTTGACGAGATAAAAACGGGATCGGATGGCTCCCCATCATCGTCCCCAAGTGACCTAACCCGAGAACCGTGCACACTAAAACCTTAAGATCTCCCTCTAAACTCAACCAAATCTCATGGGGTTTGTTCCTAGATCTTCAACTACTCAATACGAACCTATCTATATGGATTATACAATATAAAATACAGGAAATACATATGGAGAGTAAAAATAGTTTCAGTTTAGGGTTAAGGTTCAATACATTTGTCTGAGAGAGGAGGCCTCAATCAGATGGTTGTAGTAGCTTCAATTGGGTCGAATGAACCTCTAGATGAAGTCTCAAGCCCTAGTTAATTGCTTAGGTATGAAATCAAACAAGCTCGATTACAAATGTTGATTGAAGTCTGTACTAGAGGTTGTTTGAGAGGGGGCTTTTAAGAGGGATCAACTCCTCCCAACAGAGGGAACCAGAGGGGGAAAATGGTGATCTTAAATTGAGGAGGTCCCACGGAGTCTCTAGAAGCAAATTGGTAGAGTTTCCTTAAGAAATTTTTAGCTCTATCTCATTGGTCATGGAGGTGAGCTTTAAACAAAATGGCCTAGACTTGCTGATAGGGCCAATTGGGGGGTGGAAAATATTGCTTATGTGGAGGGTAGAGAAACCTTAAAAAGCAGTTGAGCTGATTTGGCCTCTAGTTTTGAATTGTGTAAAATTTATGGGTGGTGGCTCAAGGTTTGGCCATTTTCCAGCCACCAAGGTGGCAGACCAGCCAGGGAGTGGTCACCTCCTGGCTCAGGAAGGTCAGGGGGTGGCTAATGATGGTTAACTCCCTATGGTAAGTGATGATTGTGGAGATATTTCAATTTAAGTAAAAAAAAAGGTTAAAATCCCTTAATTTGGGGATCCATTGGTTCATATCATGCTTTGATGGATTTAGGGTGGTTTAGCCAGGTCCTTAAGAGGAGCTTAGTGGTTGTGGTATCATTGTCTTGGTGGCCTAGAAATAGCTAGGTCAATTTTGGTTAAAGGGTTTAATTTGGGTTTAAGTTAGGCTAGCCATGTAAATTGGCCTAACTTATTGATAAATTTGATGTAGATTATTGTAATAAAGAGTTTAGAAAAGATTTAGAGTGATTTTGAGTTGATTTGAGGATTCAATTTGGAGGGATTAAGTCATGTAGCCAAAATTAGGGGTTTGACTTGAATCAAATTGAGCTCAAAGTCTGTGCCAATTAAGCTTGGATTTAGTTTAAATTGGTCATATGAAAGGTGAATTTAAGTTTAAGATTGATATTGAAGAAAATTGGGCCCCAATTGATGGACATTTGAGGTGAATTTGGGCAAATTGGGTCTTGAAAGGCAATTTGGGGGTTTTGGTCAAAATGGTAAAATTAGCCAAATTGGGTTCAATTGAAGGGTCCAAATTGGTTTTGGAGACATTTGGAGTTATTTTGGATGTTTTGGGAAAGTTTGGGGTGCCAAGGGTATTTTTATAATTTTGGCAATTTGGGGGTATTTTGGTAATTTTGTGTGATTTTGGGCAATTTGGGTATTTTCAAAAGGTTTAACATGATTTTTTAACAATTTTGAATATTTTGGGTGAATTCGAGGATTTTGAATAAATTTGGGATTCATAGGTGTTTAGGTAATTTGGGTAGGTTTGAGGGTGAAAGGTTAAATTGGGTATTTTGGTAGGGTTGGGGTATTAACCACCCTACATAAGCTATGGACCAATGGAATCCCCATTTGGGTCCTCTATATACTGGTCTTAGCTAAACCCTAGCCTAGGGCTAGTGGATTTAGGAGACCATCTACATGAGTCTCCCAAAGTATTAAGGGATCAAAGTCAACAAATATTGGGTTTAGGGTTGTGAGAGATTGTGAGTGAGAGTGAGTGAATATGAGTGCCTTAGCTCCAGCACCCTGGGTCAACACTAAGGGCAAGCAATCCTATGGGAACTCACCTTGAGCTCCCGTATATTGACCCCGCCTACTAAGTGCTATAGGTTAGGACCAATATGTGGAACTTCAAGTTGAGCAAGGAGGAGTGTAGAATTTCTAATGATGAAGGTTCCTTTTCTAGTTTTCTAAGAATAGTCAACAGAAAAGTCCTATGGCTAGACCCTAGGCAACTAAAGAGGAAAAATTAAACATCAACCAAAAGTGAGGTCAACAAATGGACCCCCAATAGGTGTGGTGTGTTGGGCAAACACACGCGCGTATTACGTTGACCGACGAGATCAATAAAATCAACGTAGACTCCAATAACAACAGGCTTAGAAGGAGGTATAGAATTGTGTGTGCTATTTGTTTCCATTGAGGAATTAGCAGGTGAATATTTGGTTGAAGTAAAGAAGTAGGAACTCTCGCTGGGGACTGGAGAGTAGGTTTGAGTTATCAAGTTTTAGGTATTTATAGAGAATGAGAATCAGTATGTAAGTGTTGATCCCGGAGTGGGACTTGAAATTTAGGTATCGATTCAAAAAAGAGAGTCAGAATTTAGGTATCGACCTCAAAAAAAGGGAACTATAATTTAGGAACTGATCTTGAAATGAGAATTATAATTTAGGTATCAATCTCAAAAAGAGGATCAGAAGTTAGGGACCGACCTCGAAGCGAGGGAATCAGAAGTTAAAGACTGATTTTGAAATGAGAATTAAGATTTAAGGATCAAATCTCAGAAAGAGGATTGAAATTTAAGGTTTGACCTCAAAGCGAGGGAATCAGAAGTTAGAGACTGATTCCAAAATGAGAATTAAAATGAAATTTAAGGATCAAATCTCAAAAAGAGGAATAGAAGTGAGGGAATCAGAAGTTAGGGACTGATTTTGAAACGAGAATTTGAATTTAAAGATCAAATCTAAAAAAGAGGATCAAAGGTTCGGGACCGACCTCAAAGTAAGGGAATCATAAGTTAAGGACTGATTCAAAAATGAGAATTGAAATTTAATGATCAAATCTAAAAAAGAGGATCGGAAGTTAGGGACCGACCTCAAAGCGAGGAAATCAGAAGTTCAGGATTGATTCCAAAATGAGAATTAAGATTTAAGGATCAAATCTGAAAAAGATGATCGAAAGTTAGGGACCGACCTCAAAACGAGGGAATCAGAAGTTAGGGACTGAATTCGAAATGAGAATTGAAATTTAAGGATCAAATCTCAAAAAGAGGATCAGAAGATAGGGACTCACCTCAAATTGAGGGAATCAGAAGTTAGGGACTGATTCCGAAATGAGAATTGAAATTTAAAGATCAAATCTTAAAAAGAGGATTGAAAGTTAAGGACCAACCTCAAAGAAGGGAATCAGAAGTTAGGGACTGATTCCAAAACAAGAATTGAAATTTAAGGATCAAATCTCTAAAAGAGAATCAAAAATTAGGGACCAACCTCAAAGCGAGAGAATCAGAAGTTGGGGACTGATTCCAAAACGAGAACTGAAATTTAAGGATCAGGTCTCAAAAAGAGGATAAGAAGTTAGGGACCAACCTTAAAGCGACGGAATCATAAGTTAGAGACTGATTCCAAAATGAGAATTGAAATTTACAAAGAATTTGTGGTGTTGAACTCATAGATATGTGAAAAGGTTGACATTGTTGAGGAAGATATATGAAATTTTGTGAGATTTAATACAGACAAGGATGGTCGTGCTGCGTGAACAAAGAGTAAGAGACCTCAAAATAGAGAGAAACAACTCAACAAATTTATTTTCATTTCTTGTTGTTTTTATCATGTTTAGTCTTCAAAATATGTTTTTCCAAAATTTAATTTTTATTGGTTCATTTTTTTAAAAAAAATGATTTTTTTTATTATATATATTTTTTTTATTATCGTCAAATTTTTGTTGTTTTGTTCTTTGTTCATTGTAATCTCGAACCAACGTATGATTTGTGGCTTTTATCCATCGCACCAAAAAGGGCAATTGAGTAAACAGACAAAATTCTGAAAGACATTTCATTATTCTACTCCAACAAATGTTACAAATTAAGCGTAGGCCAAGCCCTAAAAAGGTACAATTATGCTGACTGCATCAAAGTACATCAAAAAATATCCCATGTCAAATACATATCATAGGCTGAGCATGTCTAATGCATATCATGTTTGCTGCGAGGAGAATGCAGTAAAAATGAATTCTCTATGTGTCTGTCTCTAGTGAGGTAAGCTCCTGATTGAGCTGACTTTCTAAGCCACACTACAGAACAGAAGTTCCCTTTGCATGTGCTTAAAGGTGCAACCCTCTCATAGCTCGTACGATAGTAGCTCTTCTAATTTCGGGTCCGGTCAGAATCCATATGGCATTTTTTTTCATCCATTCTTCAAAAAGTTACAGACACCCTACAGTGTCGCATCCCTTAAATGCAGTGCTTGGTGAAGTCTGCTCCATTTTTTTTAAGAACTAGCACTGAACCAATATGTAGTAGAATTTCCACGGCTCCTTTAAATTCTTCAGGATCAATGATATCTATTTCTTTTCCAAATAGGATATTGCTCTTGCTCATGAATGAGACCGTGCAAAAAATCCTCACAAAGTCATGATGGTCAATGTGCAGAGGTATGCAATCTCCTTCATCATATATGTTGATAATACAGTTGTTGGGAATACAGTCATCTGGCAGTATGCTCCATCAGACCATTTTTTTAATCATCCACTTTATCATGGGAGGTATTGGATCCACCTGATCATGTCTCATAATCCCAGGAGGATTTCCTTGTGTATCGTTAATGAAGTTGTAACAGTAGCAACATTTTATGGTGATCATGCCATTTCCTCACATCCACTTTATTGGCTCGAAATAGGTTCTTTCCATTAGTAGGTCTGCTCGACCCCTGTCTCTTAAATAAAAAATGCAATCAAGAATATTTCATTCATCAATCTCGGAGAAGACCTTCGTATATAGCTCTAATCCTTCTAATATGTTGTTGAACCTTCCTTGCACTTCTTCATAAAATTCAAAATCCCTTTTGCTTACCGTACTCATCTTGTAGTATTCTGTCGTACTGATGATTGGTGGCTATTGGGGATGTTACCTCATTTCAACATCAACGGGAATTCAGACTGGTGTTGTCTCTATCTACAGTGGAATGTATGCCTCTGCGTCCAACAGGATATAAGACTCTGTACCCAACAGGACATATGGTTCTACATACATCGGGTAATCAGTGGTCTGAAATCCATCGTCAGAGGATACGTATCCCTCTAAAGTACTGTAGCGCTCAAGGTGGAGGACATTGCAGTCTGGGCACTCTACGAATGCCTCTGTAGCTGACGTACGTGCAAGGATCTCGGCGTTGCAGGTGGGCAACCCGTACAAAGAACATTTGAAGCTGGTGGTATCTCTGGCTCTGTAACAAATCTGGACTCATCGTCTATAGCAGGCAGGCTAGAAGAGGTCTCTCTCATGCCCAAATCATAGATATTCCCCTCAGGGATAGGGGTGACCAAGGTCTCCGCCCCTTTCCAACGTCTCCTCTCTTCTTGTAGGAAAGCCCTATGCTTTCGGCGGTTATTGTTTCTGTGCTGAGTTCTCCGTAGCGGTGTATCTGGAAGTCTTTCATCATTGGCAGTGACTAGGCCTCCGATTTGCATAGCTATCATAGACGGTAGGCAACTGGTTCCCTCCATCGGGTCTTGTTGTACTATCACATTTTTCCCCTTCAGTGAGGAACTATCTATGGTGCTGAACCTTAGCAGCGATGGTACCCCTTCCTTTCCTGACGGCTAACCAGGTCTATCAAGGGACCCTCATAGTCCATGTCAACTTGACTAAAGTCCATGTCAAAGTCTATGGAGCCACACTGCTGCACTTTTTGCTCATTGAGTGCGAGGTTCCAGTCATCTTTAAAAGTAAAGATTAGCCTCTGGCTTGACATTTCTCTGCAGATGTCAGGAAAGATATTAGTGGGCTGAAACTTAGCGTGAACAAGAACAAAACAAAGTATTTATTAAAGAAAATTTTTAGTTTACGTTGGTGAGAGAACCATTTATTTATGTATTTATTTTTTTTAATTTAGTAGAGTATCAAGTTTAAAAGAGAAAATTGAAATGTGCAATTTCAAAAAATTTCATTATGCTGAAGTTAATTTTATTACAAAATTTTGGACCAGGTCACAGACATTTGGCCAAATAGATAACCCCAGAACAATTTAAATTTTAAAATTTTAAATTAATCAATGTCAAGCAATGTCAGGTTGTGTAGTATGTTCTTTAGGTATCGTCCATTGATCGACAGCATGGGTCTTTCACCACGGAAATCTACTAGTTGGTATACTCCTCCTGCGTAGACCTTTTCTACGATAAATGGTCCCTCCCAAGTTGGCTCAAAATTTTCACCTATCTTGCGGCGTGCAAGAATGGGTCTTTTGAGCATGAGGACAAGGTCACAAACTTTGAATGTCCTTGGGCGGACCAATTTGTCATGAGCTTGTACAATCTTTTCCTTGTAAAGCTGCAAATGTTGTTGTGCTTCTAATCATTTTCCCTGAAGACTCTCTAGTTCTTCAAGTCTGAGTTTTGCACTTTCTTCTGTTGTAAGCTGGTTGGTGACAGCAACTCTGAGAGATGGCGTATGAACTTTTAACGGTAGTACGACCTCGGACCTGTACACGAGCATGTAGGGTGTGCATTGAGTGGGAGTCATGAACGTCGTCCGATAGGCCCACAAGGCTTCTAATAATTTGTTATGCCAATCTCTTTTATTTTCGTCAAGTGTTTTCTTTAAAATCTGTACCAACGTCTTATTAAAGGCTTCAGCAGGCCATTTGCTCTAAGATAGTAAGTTGTAGAGTATCTTCAATCTATCCCATGTCGTTTGACAAAATTGTTGATTTTGGTGCTTTTAAAGGCTGTCCCATTGTTAGAAATTATTTTTCGCAGTACTCTAAAATGGTAGACGACTTGGCTTTTGAAGAATTGAAGGACGTGCTGTGTCGTAGCCTCTCTTAACGGCACTGCCTCTGCCCATTTAGAAAAGTAATTCGTAGCGGAAAGTATAAATTTGTGTCCTTTGGAGGATGGAGGGCCTATCAGTCCTATTATATCCGTGCCCCAACACTTGAATGGCCACTAGGCAACGGTTGGGTGTAGCACATATGGGTTTTGGTGTAAGACCACCCCATGAACCTGGCACTGGTGACATCTTCTGGTTGTATCCATGCAGTCGGACATCATTGTTGGCCAATAATATTCGAGTCTCTTGATCTTCATTTTTATCTTCGGCTCTGACTGGTGAGCGCCACACAATTTGGCATGTACTTCTTTAACAATATTTTGTGCTTCGGCTCTGCTCAAACATCATAGTCACATCTGGTCGAACGATCTTTTGTAGAGGACGTCACTCACTAAAGCGTAAGACTCAGCCCTTTTTGTAATGTGATATGCCTCAGACTTGTCCTCTGGCAGCTTTCTAGTATGCAAATATTCTATTAAGGGCTTGTGTCAATCTTGATTGATATCAGCAACCGTAATAATCATTTCTTCTTCTTTCCCGAGCTTGTGTAGGGTTTTGAGGTCGACCCAAGATATAACTTGTCTTCCTTGTAATGTGACATCAATGGAATCCTCTGGGGGACATGCCAATTCTTTTGCAAGTTTTGCTAAGGCGTCAGCATGAGCGTTATCTCCCCTAGGAATCTGGTAGAAAGTTACATTGGGAATCTGCTCCAGTAGCTTCATTGCATATTGGTGATATTCTATTAGTCTTGGTTTCAAAATCTTATATTGTCCGGCGATTTGCTAGATGACAAGTTGTGAGTTGCCATAGATGACAATGTCTGTTAGTTCCATCGAGATTGCTAACTCTAATCCAGTGACTAAGGCTTCATATTCTGCTTCATTGTTGGTACATGGCTCTTTCAAGTGGTATGAGAACCTCAACCTATCCTAATCTGGCGTGATAAAGATCAAAACGATACCTGCTTTACCTGGTATAACTTTGTCTGATCCCTTGTCCTTTCTGGCTGATGAATCTTCATTGAATTACATCTCCCAGTGTTGCGTACTGGAGAATTCCATTTGTAGTATCAGCTCATCTGGTAGTTCATCATTAAGAGGGGACCCAGCTGGAAGTGGGTGTGCAGCGAGAAAGTCTGCTAAAATTTGTCCCTTGATAGCACAAAGGGGAACAAAAGTTATATCGAATTGCAATAAAATTATTGACCATCTTGTTAAACGTCCAAAGAGTGTTGGTCGGGTCATCAAAGATCAATGGATTAACTTTTGAAATTAGGGTAATCTTATGAGTAAACATGTAGTGCCTAAGTTTTTGGGCGGTGAAAATTAAAGGTAGACAATGCTTCTTAATAGGTGGATACCTTATCTCCGTCGGTATTAGGCGGCGACTCAAGTAGTATAGTTTATTTTCCTTACCCTCATCATTTGCTTGAGCTAAGAGGGCTCCAAGAGAGTTATCTAAGGTCGCGGTATAAAGTATCAACGGTTTCCCCGGGATAGGGGCTGCCAAGACAGGAGGTGTCATTAAATATTGCTTGCCCTTGAAGGCCCGCTGGCATTTCTCTTCCCAAAAGAATTTCACATCCTTTTTAATTAATGTCAAGAAGGACTGACACCTACCTGAGAGATTAGAAATAAATCGTCTCAAATATGCCAATTTTCCTTGGAAGGAATGTAGTTGTTTCAAGGTCTTGGGAGGAGGAATTTCCAAGATAGCTTTAATCTTATCCGGGTCGATCTCAATTCCCTGATGACGAACAACAAATCCTAGAAATTTTCCTTAGGTAACACTAAAGGCGCACTTTAAGGGATTCATTTTCAAGTCATACTGTAGTAACCATTCGATCACGATCCTCAAATCGTACAAATGGTCTATTTTTCGTTTGCTCTTTATGATCAAATCATCCACATAGTATTCCACTTGATTGTGAATGAGATCATAAAAAATCTTTATCATCTAACGTTGATATGTTGCTCCAGCATTCTTCAATCCAAACGACATCACTGTGTAGCAAAAAATCCCAATAGGTGTTATGAAGGTTGTAAGTGCTGCATCCTTAGGAGCCGTCTTGATTTGGTTGTCCCCGACGATCTATCCAAGAAAGAGAAAATTTCATGTGTCGAAGCGATGTCCACCATCATTTCTGGTATTGGCAGTAGAAATTCATCCTTTGGACATGCTTTCTTCAAATCTCTGAAGTCGACACATACACATATTTGTCCATTTTTCTTCTTAACCGGTACAATGTTAGCTAACCACGTGGGGTATTGCTCTTCTTTTATAAAGTTAGCGTCTATTAATTTCTTCACCTCGATAATGACTTGCCGCTCTATTTTGAGGTGCATTCTTCTGAGAGCTTGTTTCACTGGGGTCATATCTTTATCTACCTCGATTTTATGAACTGCAACCTCTACTAACAGTCCTGACATTTCATTATAGCTCCATGCGAAGCAACCTTTAAACTCCTTCAACAGTTTGATCAATTCTGAAGAATCTTCATCATTGAGTAGAGAACTTTTATATGTAGGTCGGGGTTGCTCTTCAGCCCCGACGTTAACTTCCTTCAATTCATCGACAGTCAATTTAATTTTCTCCTCAAATTCTGGCAGAGCATCTTCTATTAGCTGATCAGTAGAGTCATCCTCCTTATCGAGACAATCCCCTTCCAATTCACCAGTAACAATCATACAAAATTTTAAATCATCGACTAGTCCAGCTGTACCAAATTTGAGACCCTCTTTTGAGTTTGGAGTTCGACTTTTAACATTCCATAATTTTTCAAAAAGTTGTAATTTATCTTTCGGCATTTCTTTTGGCAAATGTCCCTGTTGAATTAACTTTTGTATGCAAGGCAAAAAATAACCAATAGGCAATTCCATTAATTTATTAGGTACATCATCCAAGTTTACATGATTTTCAAGATCAGTAGAGGTAGAAGCATGATAAAACTTGATCGACTTTGAACCAGCACTACGGACTTCCTTAACCTCTAAACTCTCGATCTTTTGAGGGAGAATCAGAGTAAGGGTCACATAGTGGTTTATCCGATCATACATCGTCTCATATTTGCTTTTCTTTGTATCTTCTAAGGATATCTTATACTGAGGTTTTTTCTGTTTTGTCATCATTATTTCATCTATGGAACTCTCTTCATCACCAATGTTGATGGTTGGCCTAGTCCGTTCAACGATTAAGTTGGTTCTTCCTTGTCTACGTCCCCGGCCTTGACCTCGGGTGCGCAAACTAAAAGAACCCCCCACCAATTTGTTGTAAAAGAATGATGGAAGATTGATGAAGCGGAGTTGAATGGCCCAGTCATTGTAATTCTTCTGAATCTTCACTTTTATTTGTCACATTTTCACGAGGGAAGACAGTTTTCTTTGGAGGCGCGTAGTAGGCAGCATCTTCATGAATACCAACCTCATGCATTGAAAATGACTGTAAATCTCCCTTGATGCAATGTTTTTGTCCTTCTTTGTAGTACTTAATGCATTGGTGTAGAGAGGATAAAACCATGTTGTGTTCATGAATCGATGATCGACCAAGTAAAGCATTAAAAGAGGTCTCGGCGTCGATGATATGGAATTTAGCAGTTTTCACTAGTTCTCCTACCTTCATAAGTAATGTAATTGATCTAAGGGCCCTCTCTCCCTTTTGGTTAAATCCTCTTAACATCATTTTATCGGTTGTAAGCTCTTGGGCTTCAATGTCCAATAGACCAATGTCCGTAGACTCATTAAGTTGAGTGATGCTTTTGGATCTACTAAAACTCTAGACAACACAAATCTGACAATGTTAACAGAGATGTAGAGCGGATGATTATCGTCGACGGTACCGAGCAGCAAGTCTTCATCTGTGAAGGTCAACCCAGGTTGTTCCTTCAATGATTAAACTTCATCCGAGGATGTGCTGGCCAACTGGGCTAAATTGATCTCTGGGTCAAGCAAGGTTGTAACCAGAGACTCTCTAATCTCCTTTGATAGGATCAGAGTGTCGTAGATGCTTATTTGGCTGGCAACATCCTAAGATGAGCTAGCACGATGTAATCCACTTTGTATAATCCTCCAATTTTCTATTGGTTATGTGGTTCTTCCACTAGTGGAAGTGGAGGTAGCTCTTCTCGAGTAAATATTTGTTTTCCTTTATCGGTTGAAGCTATTCTTGGGGGTAATACTCTCTCACTCCTTAAGTTCACTTCTATAAATTTTTCTTCTTGAGATATTATTTTCAAATCTTCCGATATTTCTTCTTTGTTAGAAAGATCTAGGTTGATGGCAAGTGGTGCATGTGGCACTTGAGGATTGGTTCCTCACTCCCGGTGCTACCGTAAGCGGTATCGTCAATGTCTCCTTTGGTCTTGTTAGCGATTTCATTGGACTCAAGTACGATTTGAGGATCATTTAGGGATTTGAGATCGATGCTAGATTAATCAAAATCAGTTATGTTATCACCAGAAACAATTAAAACGTAACTGGAATCATGATCATTATATTCATAGGACCCCAGAGGGGTAAAAAGATAATCATACAAAGTCAGGGGTTCGAGGATTTTCTTCCCCGAATCTGCGACAACCAATCTAGTAGAGGCATCCTTATCCTACCCCCCCCCCCCCC
>JXCR01144397.1:140993-151112 GCA_002079205.1 Phalaenopsis hybrid cultivar
CCCCCCCCCGTGCTATCAATCTTCGTGGTAGTGTTCTTCTTCTTCATTCTCTTTGACAACGACGAATCTCCTTGTGAAATCTTAATCTCGGGCTTGGCAGCTGAAGACTCTAAACGGAGGCTTGTTTTGAAGCACTCTGAATTTGGTTCAAGACCCTCTTAAGCATGTTCCAAGTCATACTCCATCCATCTTTTCCAGTATACGGGTCAATCAGAGAGATTGACTCAGCCAAAATCATATTTACAGAACCTTTTTCAGGTTCTTTTAAATATTCTTTCGGGATCTTTATATTCTCTTCTTTAAGGTTCTTCTCAAGCCAATCTTTGAAGGCAAAATAATCTTCTATAGTGTGTCCAAGTAATTGGTGATACGGGCAATAATTTGGTTCATCCTTCTTGTCAACCTCTTCGGGTTTCTTTGGATTTGGTAGTCTGAACTCAGGTTTCTTCATCACATCTTGGATATTGCTTCATTTTTTAAGGAATACACCACTTTCTATCGCTCTACCAAAGATATTCTCTTATTCTCTGTTCGAGATGATCCTTCTTTAGACAGTCGTTGGTTGGACTGCTACTCTATTTTTGAGCATGCTGTGATGAAGATTGACAAGGATTTTCTGCATATATCTTCATTGGTTGTATCCCTTTATCGATAGTCACTACTATTCCTGACTTCTTTTCAAATACTTTAGTTACCTTGGATTTTTTGTGAGAATTCATATGTTAGATTTCTTCTTGAAGACTGTTGGCTTTACTGAGTAGCTTCTTGAAGGATTTAATGGTGAGTCCCTTAAGCATGAAAGCTACTAGCCCATGAATGCTTTTGAGTAAAATCTTAATTACGTGATATTCCTGTAGCTGAGTTTCACACTTCAAGCTAAGGTTTCTCCACCTCAAGATGTAATCCACCAAAGCCACGTTGGGCTTTTTCTTTCCATCATGAGCTCTCCTATAGAAACATCGTGTTGCGCTCCGAAAAATCTCTTCATAAATAATTGTTCCAATTCGGCGAATGTCTTCACTGGTCCGTTAAGCAAATTGGCATACCAATCAAAAGCAATCCATGACAAGCTGCTGGAAGAATAAAGCCTCGTTACTTCTTGTGTTGCCACAACTGACTCAAAAATGTGCTATGTGTTGCTTGGGATTTCCAGTCCCATTAAATATCTTAAAGTTTAGAGACACCAAACCCTTGGGGAAGAGTACGACATCGAATTCTTCCAGGTAAGGTCTACCCTTTAAAATCAACGCACCACCCTTAAATTAGGTTAAGGCCTCCCGAACTTGCTCGATCATTTGCTTAAATTCCTTCTATGGCATGGCGCTCGATGGAGAATCCTTCTTTGGTTGCTCATCCCTGTTTGCTGAGGCAACTTCTCTTCTTTCATCTGTAATATGTATAATTTCTGGTTGATTGACCTCTGGAGAGGCTAACTATGGGGGTTGAGATTGTCCTTGAATTGTGGCCATAGCAGTCATGGCTACAACCATCTCTTCTTTTATTTCTTGAGTTGGTTGACTTGCTCATCCCTTAGGAGGATAGCCCTACGCAGCTCATCTACAGCGTTCTCTTCGATGAGAGGTTGAGCCTCACGCACAGATGTAGCAGCTCTGGTCTCGATAACCTGGACATCCATGAAATCTTCTTTGAGGTAATCATTATAGTCAAAATCTTCATTATCATCAACAGAGACTCCATGTTCCCAAGCCAACTCAAAAATCTCAACTCTGAGCTTTTCAACTTTTCCTTCAATTATTGATTCTTGAATTGCCTTAAGATATGGAGGACCATGCTGGACGTCTTCCTCATGTTCCTCCATCTCACTGGCAATTGCTACAATAATGTCATATACTTCAGACCCTGGCTTCATTTCATGCTCTTACCCTGTGGGCTTACCGGATCGTATCGGTACAACGGCCTTGGGAACCCACACCTTTTTCTTTGATGGTGATTTCTTGAGATGAAGTGTCTCAGCAGAAAATCGGTATGTCGAAGAGAAGTATGCTCCCTATGGTGCAGACCAACTACAGTATCGCGTAATTTCTTCATGTTTTCCTGTGAAACATTAGGAATATCTTTGAGTTGGGTGATTGGTAGAATTTTGGACCCAGTCTTGACTTAACCGGTCGATGACCTGCGGGACTAGTAACGATAGAATCGGTAGAGACAATAGCGGTGTCACTCTGCTCCTCAAATGGAACCAGACGGGAATGCGAGCTGGCAGGTTTTCAGTTGACTTTTGAGATCATTTGGCAGATCTGATGTCCTTTAGAATTTCTTTCTTCATTTGAGGGGATACTACATGTCCTACTTGTTTAAGTAGTTCACTAACTAAACAACCTTCCTTGGCAGCTAGCCTCTTTAAAACTGAACTGACTCAGGTGATAGCAGTGGCCTTCTTTCTCTTCTCACCATGCCCATGAAGTGATGGTAAAATAGCAGCAATTTTCTAGATACTCTCATACCCATTGGTACCCATTAAAGGATAGAATCTACTTCCTCGCAGGAGTGGATAGGTCTCCAACAATGCTGGCTCATCCTAGTGAGAATCTTTCTCAACAGGTATCTCCTTAGGAACCTGAGCTTTAGTAGCCCTCCAAACCCTCCTATTAGAGCTTCTCCTTTGGGTTCGAGTTAGCGGTATAGTCCTCGAACTTGATCCAATTTCAAACATTGACGGCTGGACGACAAGATCATAACTTCTTTTCCCTTAGCAACTGTAGGAACAACAGGCTTGGTAGGTGTCGTGGTGTCAATATTCTTGACCTTCTTGTAAGAAGGAAAATCCTGAGGGCAGTTCAAGTTAAACCCGACAGACGGTTCTTAAACCTCAGGAGCGATGACTTTCATTATGACGAACAGGGCTCTCCCGAGAATGACCTCGAGATCTTCAAATCCTACTCCAAACTTAATAGTGGTAGCAAAATTACGAGCATCACGACTCGTTGATAAGTTGCAGGAAAAAGTGAGCATTGAGTACGCCATTGCAGCAGCTTCAAGAAGAGAAAGCTTTGGGGTTAGCTATTTGGCCAAAACCTCGTGATCTTAGTGCAAGTACTGAAAATTAATAGAGGTCGATCTGTAGATCGGATATGTCTTTATTTAGTTTCTGGGGATTTTAAAAATTTTTAGTAAAAGTAGCTTAAAAGTAGAAATATTTAATTACAAGAAAATTTTAAAGTGTGCGTAGCACGACACAATCCAATTTAACTTGCAAAATAGCAACTCAAAGTCGAAAAGGAGATGTAAAGTGTTTAGAACCCAGTGTGGTACCAACTTAAAAACGCACAATGCCCAGGTGAAACTAGTCAACCAACACACCTATTGGGGGTCCGACCCCACACGAAGATTAAAAAAAGTCCTTAATGGCCTCCTGAACCTCCCTATTCAAAGGCGGTCGAACAGACAGTCCTGAAGTCCAAAGAGTTGACCGTACTTTCCTAAGATAGAAATTGGTAAGGTATGTCAACAGAAGAAAGGTAATTTGGTTCATGAAGGATATGAACACATTACCAATATGTGAAGATAACATTTCCTGAATGAAAAGAGAAGCTCATCCCCAGCGGAGCCGCCAGAAGCTGTCGACACTATTTTAGTTAAGGAGGAGTTGCCCGTTGGAAGTTTTCGGTCACCCGAATTGAAATCTCGTCGCTCGCTTCGGAAGGACATTTTAATTTACATATATATATAAGTTTTAGAAAAAATATGAAATCAAACTGACCCCATATTTTTCATAGTTTAAATGAAAGAGCACTATATCTTAAACCATATATCTATCACAAAGGATAAACATAAGACTTGAGGATGAGGTTCGATCAAATAAACTAAGAAATATATGACATTTGTTTGGTCTGCGGAACCATTTTATTTGCCGACAATTTCTCCTATTTAACATGAAAAATTAAATAGGTTTTATTTTAAGCATCCTATAAGGGCAAGCCCTATAGTTAATTACATCTTAGATAATCGAAGTCACATAAGAAAACTCTCGATAAAAATCAAGAAATATTATCTTCAAGGAGTTCAAAAGGATAGGACTTTTCAACAAAATCAGATAAAGAGGTGTGAAATGGTAATGGCTCAAATTTGAAACATTTTATTTTTGGAATCCAAAGGAGGAAGAACTAGAGGATGTCATGGATCCAGAGGAGAACCTCAGTGACTTTCCAATCTATCCTTATTTTTTGCTTCAATTTTGAGGAGAAATCATTTGAATGTTTCATCCTGCCAATTTTATTAGTTAGGGCTTACATTTGTGTGAAACGATCACACAAATAGCCTGGAAGATGTGAGGTTTTATGTCACGATGGACGACAACCTCAGAATCCTAAGACGAGTTAGGACTTATATTGTACATAAGAGCTATACAAAGGCCTAAAGATAAGGTGAGGGTTTATGTTGCATAAGCAAACTACCCAAAGTCCTATGACTTAGTTGTTTAGTTCTAAGGAAAGAAATTGGTTTAGCTGATGTGAACGTGTTTTGATGTGAAGATGGTTGTGCTACCCACTATGCTAGCTCCAAGCTCCTCATCATGGCTAGTTTAAGTTTTCTAAGGTTTCAGGTTATAATGTCAAATCAGGTGGCCTTATGGTTATAGTTCTTCAAAAATTTATGGGGGCATATTAGAGTTGATTAGAGCGACACCGGTTAGAATCCTACAGTTCTGTCATTCCGGTTCTACTATTTTCTATTAGATTTACTTAGTCTAAATGAATTTACTAAACTCAACTTAATGAGTTTTGTACTTTCATTTAGACCGTGGGAAGTCTCGTTAGCAACCGTAGGTTACCTCCTCCGAGGGATTCCTGATCATCTGATAGAGATGTCTTAATTTAGTTGTAATTGGGTTTTTTTGTGATGTTTGTGATTAAATTTTGAGTTGCCTTATATTTTGAATGTTGTGGCGGTGAATTTTATCTTAATTAATTTTAATTTTAGTTTTGATTTTACGGCTATCCTGACAATTTTGGTTTTCATGCAGGGTGACATCGTTGTTTAACATGCAAGCTTTGTAAGCATAAAATACAGTGTGGAAAGTATATAAGAAAAAGATGGTATTGTAAACTGTAATAGCGTACCTGATGTGTCTTCTCGTTCCACCACCTGAAACTCAAAATGCATGTAAGGGCATTTTATGTAAAGTGGAAAAATAAGGTTCTGATGATTTACCAAATCCTAAATCATATCTTGGTGAACCCCTATTAATTCAATTAAGGATGATCTTATTAAGCGAGCATAGTGAGTTTAGTAGATCTCCAAGGTATCGAAGAGGTCAGGAGAAAAAATAGGTTAACACCCAAAATCATACCCCTAAGTCTAGGATCATTTAATTTACTAGACTTCCAAATTTTAATAATTTAGGAAATTACAAATTTATTATTTAATTAAAAAAATGAGATTGGTTTCTACCAATTAATCTCTTATGTTTCAATCATCCAAATATATTAATTAGGATAAAAAAAGGTTGCCCATTTCCCTTTCTTGAATTAAGCCTAAATATTAATTAAGGCCAAATTCTCAAAGTTATAATTTTGCCCCTAAGGCTCTATCACTTCATAATTTATCAAATTTAATTCAAATGACTTTAGAATTTTTTATCCCACCTTACTCATGGGTCAATTAAGACATCAGAGGAGAAAATGTGATTTTTCATATTTTAATTTAATTTATATAATTATTGATATGCAAAAATAGGGTTTTTAAAGAAAGTTCAATATCTTGACCAAGATAGAGCCTAATCTCTTGAATTTTTACTGGAGGTAGACTCAGACCAGAAAATCATTGGGACCAAATTTCATGATTTTTTGAGTTATATTTGAATTATTAGAATTATTTTATGTTCTGAAGTGTTAATTAATTATAAAATATTTTAAATGTGAAAATTAAGTTTTGCATTTTTATTAAATCTCTCTGAGGTTAAAGAACCCTGAAAAATAAATTTCATATTTTTCTAACTTTTCTTTGAATTATTAGAATTATTTAAGTGAAAGGTTAAGAAAAATAATTTTTTAGCCTTTAAAAATTATTTTTAGCTTTAAAATTCAATATCTTCACTTAAAAGAATTAGGTAAAATATTTTAATTGCTCCTAAGTGCTTAGGAAGCAATTGAGAACATTTCCATGAATTTTATTAATTTTGTGATTTTTATTAATTTTTAATTATTTAATATTAAAATATGCTTAAAAATAAGTTTTTATTTTAATTACAATTTTATTTTTAGGAAATTTTCCTGATCATAGAGAGCTCCCAAAACCAATTCTTATAATTTTGTGAGTTATATTTTAATTATTAAAAATCATTTTAGTGTCAAAAATGTCATTAACATAGAAAATCAAGTTATGTTATCAAATGAAGTCTAAATGTCTTGAAATTTTATCAAAAATTCTCTGAACTTTAGATCACAGTGGAGATTAAAAATCAAGTCATTTAGATGTTTATTTTTCCCAAATCAAATTTCTTTTTGTTTTAGGGTTTTGTGAGAGTTAAGTGTGTTCTTAATGACTTGACCCATGAAAATTTTTCCAAAGGGTTCCCTGACCACAATAAACCTTCCAAAATTTCTTTATATTTTTCTAAGCAAAATGCTAATTATTATGATTAATTTATGCAAATAATAGGCATAAACTTAAAAAATATGGATCTCTGTCTAGAAGTCTTCTCTGATGTTGGAAAAATCAAAGAATATCCCCCACGATGGAGGCAACAACATGCCAAAATATCAAGCTATGGCGAAATGTATACATGAATGGAGAGTTAAAAGACTCAAAATCATGTTTAATTAATTAAAAATAACATATGCATCAAATAAACTTCAAACCATTTCCATACTGTTCTCCTCTATTCTATTCTATGGAGAGTTAAAAGACTCAAAATCAAGCTATGGTGAAATGTCTACATGATTTTTTTATGCAAAGATATGAATTTTTAAAGATCACGCATTTAAATAAATCAGAAAATACCCTATTTTTCTACTTAACCATGTGGCGTTGACTGGATCCTAGGCAGCTCCGAACTGTGACGTGGTGCACTCCCATTCGCTGCGCTTTCCACCCTGGCATGCCACACGGCCCGCAGTTCACACACCAAGAGTTTGTCCGGCTAGATCACGTCCATTGACAAGATAAACGCGTGAACGCACGACTCCCCGTCATCGTCCCTAAGTGACCTAACCCGAGAATCATCCACACTAAAACCTTAAGATCTCCCTCAAGACTCAACCAAATCTCATGGGGTTTGTTCCTAGAGCTTCATTTACTTAAGACGAACCTATCTATACTGATTATACAGTATGAAATATAATAAATACGTATGGAGAGTAAAAATAGGCTCAGATTAGGGTTAAGGTTCAACACCTTTGTTTGAGCGGGGAGGCCTCAATCAGATGGTTGTAGTAGCTTCAATTGGGTCCAACGAACCTCCAGATGAAGTCTCAGGCCTTGGTGAATTGCCTAGGTATGAAATCGACCAAGCTCAATTTCAAATATTGATTGAAGTCTATACTAGAGGCTGTTTGAGAGGGGGCTTTTATGAGGGATCAAATCCTCTCAACAGAGGGAACCAAAGGGGGAAAATGGTGTGCTTGAGCTGAGGAGGTCCTAGGAAGTCTCTGGAAGCAAATTGGCAGAGTTTCTATAAGAAATTTTTAGCTCTTTCTCATTGGCCATGGAGGTGAGCTTTAAATAAAATGGCCTAGGCTGGCTGTGAGGGCCAATTGGGGGGTGGAAAATATTGCTTATGTGGAGGGCAGAGAAGCCCTAATAAGTAGTTGAGCTGATTTGTCCTCTAGGTTTGAATTGGGCTAAATTTATGGGTGGTGGCTCAAGGTTTGGCCATTTTCCGGCCAGGGAGTGGTCACATCCTAACTCAGGAAGGTCAGAGGGTGGCTAATGATAGTTAACTCCCTATGGTAAGTGATGAAGGTGGGGATATTTCAAGTTAAGTCCAAAAATGGGTTAAAATTCCTTATATTTGGGATCCATTGGTCCATAGCATATTTTGGTGGATTTAGGGTGGTTTAGCCTGGTCTTTAGGAGAGCTTAGTGGGTCCATTGGTCCTTAGCTCCAGCACCCAGGGTCAACCCTAAGGGCAAGCAGTCCTATGGGAACTCACCTTAAGCTCCCCTATATTGACCCCACCTAATAAGTGCTAGAGGTTAGGACCAATATGTGGAACTTCAAGTTGAGCAAGGAGGAGTGTAGAATTTCTAATGGTGAGGGTTCATTTTTTAATTTTTTAAGAATAGTCAACAGGAAAGTCCTATGGCTAGACCCTAAGCAACTAAAAAGAAAAAATTAAACCTCAACAAAAAGTGAGGTCAACAGTGTTGTAAATATCTTTCAATACAACAACACACACCACATCACAATTAGTAAATATGCGGATCAATCACAAAAAAAAACACCTCAGTATAAATAGTTTTATATTTTAATATCCTTAAGCTGCCAAACATAGTAATTACACAAGTATACGTAGCGTTCAAGTAATAAAGGGCTCTAATGGAGTCCTAAGTATCGATCCCACAGGGAGGAAAAAATTCTTATGATTATAACGTAAAACACAATATTCAAACTATAAAAACTTAAGTAAAAAAACAAGTCAAAAGTAAATTTAATGTATGCTACTGAAATGTAGCTAAAAGAACTAAGTTAACAAAGCTATTTTCTAAACTTCAAATTAAAATTTACTATGACTAAACAAATTTTTGTAACAAAGAGTTCAAATTTAAGAAAGCTTTCTTTCCCTTTATAATGAATTTATGATTAATGAAGTAATTAAAATCATTTAAAATTATATAAAATTGTATTGTGTCAAATAGGAGCAATTTTTTTTTACCATTTGTCGAGTACATAAAGAACATTGGTTAATCCAGAGTTTGGTCCCTAATATTCGTGGTTAGGCTGGGAGGATACTAGATCTCACTCTAGAGCTCCCACTTCCCCCTCGCCTGAGGGCTAACATCTCTCTTTAGTTTAAAAAAAACTAAACCAAATTGGGGATTTAGTCTGTCACCATAAATCTCCAATTCTACGCCCATCTTATGTTTCTCAATAAATTTTAACATTTCAAATGGCCAGATCAAAAAGTAAATGAACATTGACTTTTGATCATCACAATTTATTGACATTTAAAACCTGGCACAACAATATTAATTCTTCACAAAACCATATCTCATTGCAGGGAGAATGACAAAGAAGACTATACAGAATTCATGAGGAGAATACGACAAAATATGAATTTTATATACAAAAACAAGTTTATAAAACAAAGAAAAGAACACAACTTATATCGCTCTCCTCCTTAAGCAAATCCTTTGAAGTTCTCTTTAAGCACTTTCTTTCTTTACAATCACACTCAATTCTCTCTTGGAAATGTGATGAAGAAGAAATCTCTCACCTTCTCTCTCCTCTTACAACTTTAGAAGAAGATGCTCTCCACACACAAAACTTAACCCTCAACTCTTTCTCCAAAGACTCCACAGGACATACAAAAAGACACCACACCACACGATACCACAACACAATACACCACAAAAAAAAAAAACACCACCATAAGAGGCGCCAACCCCCCTATTTTGAAGAGACACAAAATTCATTCTTTTTCCCAAAAGACAACTTTTCATTCCAAGAGACAAATCTCTTCATCCAAGAGACATATTTCTTCATTCAAGAGCCTTTCCCAAGTGTATAAATTCATTGAACCACTTCATAGGGCGTTTGATTTGCTTAGTGCCTTATAGAACATCTCAAAATAGTCAAAAACCGCCAAAAATCCATCCATAATAGTCTCTAGCGCTTGTTTTGGCGCTTATTTACTAGAGTTCAGTACTCCTCTCTAGATTCTGGCGCCTCTGGCACCTCTTCTCTGTAATCTAGCTCCTCTGGTTCCGATTCTGGCGGCAGTATGCTGAAAATTTGCATTTTGACTCACAATTTCTTCTTTTTTGCTTATTTTTCCTCCAAATGCCTAAAATCAACATACCTACAATAAAACATGAAAACAACTTTCTTTAAAATGCATATCACCAAATTTAAGCACAAAATGCATATATAAAATTGCACACTTTTTTGGTGTATCAATACCCAGACCTTTCCACCCTGGCATGCCACACGGCCCG
>JXCR01144397.1:151320-213715 GCA_002079205.1 Phalaenopsis hybrid cultivar
ATATATATATATATATATATATTTAAATTGAGTGTCTCAATGAGAGGAATCCAACATGCCCAATATCGCTAAATTTTGATGTTATTAAGTCATCCAAATCTTTAAAAATAATTTTTAATCATGGGATTCATAATAGACTATCCAATTCAGTGGTTAAGGAAGTTACACAAAGATTTGATAGGTAACAATCAATACTCCTTGTTGTCAACCACCGTCGACCTTCGGCGACAACTGCTTGCAATCATTGTAGTTAAAATACGGATGTTATGTCTAACACTTGCATTTTCTTTATGTTGTATAAAGGCAAGTGTAATTTTGGGTCTAACATTGTAACTTACTCTGTTTTGTTTTGTCTTAAGAGAAGGGCACACTGCTACATTTACAAACATGTTGTGGATTATTTTTATTGGGGTGCTGAGAAGAGAAGAATTGAAATTCCAAAGCCTGTTCGGGACAAAGATCCGACAGGTAACCATCGATATTCCTTGTTGCCAACCACCATCGATCATCATTGATGACAATTGCTTGCAATCATTGTAATCAAAATATGAATGTTATGTCCAACACTTCTATTTTCTTTGTGTTGTATAGAGAGAAGTCTTATTTTCGGTGTAAGATTGTAACTTTTACTATTTCATTGTCTTGAAAGAAAGAGCACACCCCTGTACTTACAAACACATAGTGGACTATTTTGATTAAGTTAGACCCCGTGATTTTTCCTTATAAGATTTTTATTCCCATGTAAAAAACCTTGATGTTTCTTCCAACTATTTTTCTTTTATTTAAGTGTGTACTGGATCTTCGTGCAGTGCTTAGACATTAAATTATTATCATATTATTGTAAATTTTCTTTCATGCAACAAGTGATATGTATTTAAATCATTAAAAGAAAAAAGAATGGACGTTTACATACATACCACCGTATACCACTCATCCGTAGGGATTTGGAAGGTGGTACCTATGCAAAAATTGAGATTAGGCGTCGGATATGCAAATTAAAAAGAATTGAGTGGTTTTTATGTAAAACTACCGTAAAAATAAATAAGAAAATAAAAAAATAAATATAAAAAAAGGAGGAAAAGAACTGAATAAAATGGTGGAAGCGCTATCTACGTTTCCTCCCGTTTCTTTTTCGGTGTTCCTGGTGAGACGAACGAGAAGGGAAGCGCGAGGAGTCGGGAGGAAGACGAAGACAAATCCTTTGCACTTATTTTAGTTATTAGTGTCTCCTCTCTTGGTGCTCACATCGCTTGGCTCGCTCTGGTTTACGCTCTCCCTCTACCGCGGATCGAGAAATCCAGCAATTGTTGTCATTTGTTGCGAACTCCCTGCCCTCCTTGTGGCTTACTATCTCTGCCTTTCATGAGGGGAGGAAATTTGGTGCTGGAGTTAGAGGTGTATGGCTTTTGAGGACTCGGGAGGTGGGTTTTTCAGCGCAAATGGGCACTAATGTGAATCTGTCGGGTAAAGAAGATGGGAACCATGGAGGCTCTTCGTCGCAGCAGGGAGGAGGTGGGGGAGCTGGGGGTGACACGGCCTCCAGTGGAGTAAGGACTAGCAACGGCGCTGCAGCGACGGCGACGGCGGCGGCGGCGTCATCGCAAGCGCTGAAACACGACCCAGGACTGACGGTGTATTGGACAGCAGAGGAGCAGGGGACTTTGGAAGACATGTTGAGCAGGTGCGTTTCTTATTTATTGGTTCTTTAAAGGAAATTTACTTTTTGTTTCTTGCCCCCAATTTTCTTATAATCCCGAGTTTGGAGTTTTGAAAGTGGGTCTCATGGTTTATTTTAATTTTCTAGTCGAGGTTTTGTTTCGATGTGGCAGGATTGTTACTGCATTGTTTTTCGAATTTTATGGTTCTTTGCTTTATTTACTTTTAAAAACTGTTCTTTTACGCTCTTTGTGTTAAGAATTTTGGATGGGAAATCTGGGTTTTACTCTCTGCTATTCTTATGCTAATGGGTTTCTTGGTGCAAAGGCTGCTTCGAATTGCTGCTTAAATCAAACTCTGAAACATTGAGATTTGTTACACAGGCTATGGTTTTAAATTTGTGATTTTAATTTGGTTTCATTTTTCAAAGTTCTGCATTGTTAGAATTATCTACAACACATTTCTTTTCGCACCTTAGGTTTTGGGGAAGGCATACCCTGACAATTACTTCAAGTATCTAAATAAAGTTCAAAATTCACGATTGATTAAACCTGATTGTACTCAAAAGTTTTGTATACAGGTGATGATTACTAATAAGTAGTACATGCAATTGTAAAGGAAGAAAAATAAATAATAATTGATTACATAAATAAAGTCCATTTTCCATAATAAGAGTTCAACAAAGAACTAATAACATTAATGAGAGAAACAACTACTGAAAAGTAAATGAAAGAGCTATGACATGCAAAATTGCAAATACTACTCATACCCAATGAAATATACAAGTAGAATTTCATAATCTCAAAAATATATAATGGGATTCTATTGTTGGAAGTCTGATCATGTATTGATAATTCATCAAACATCTTGATAGAACCTGTTATGAGAAAAAAAAATTACAATGAATGAATTGGAGAGTTTAAATTTAATAAATAAATCTTATTTATTAAAGGAAGTTTTCATACTTACCACACAATTCATTTGTATTTATATATCTAACTCCTAACCTTACATAATTGTATTTATAACACTTTGTTGCTATAAACTTACGCTTGAAAATGTATATTTCACTTTTAAAAAATAAGTAGTTGTTGTATTTTTGACGTGATATTAAATATTTAAGTAACATGGATGTATTTTTTTAAGTTTTCGTGTTAGATACGTAGATTCATAAGAATTGCGTGGCATGTATGTGAATGCCCTTTATTAAAGTTTAAATAATGAGGCATTGATGTGAATAATAGAAGAGGTAAGATTAAATTTATTACAACAATATTAATAACTCATCAGGTTAGCATAATATTAAGTGATATAATTATTTTTGTTAAATAATAAACAATGCAATTCTATGCTAACAGTTCCATGTGCATTCACATCAATATACTCATATATATAGTCATTTTTACTAAATACATTGTGACTCATCTATCATTTTTTATATTTTTTTAAACTATATATATAGTCGCGTTTACTATGCTACCTTGAAATCAAGAAAATAGGCTATGGACTTATCGACCTAGTTAGCTAATATTAAAAAAAGGGCTTCACCAAACTAAAAGCCATTGCAAATAGACATGCATTTTAGACATTATAACCAATCGTTTAATAAGTGTTTATGGTTACCATGGTCAGTTCTATCTTCATAATAAAGTATAATTTGCAAGGATCACATTTATTATATTCAATAGAGACAACCTACTACAAATATTAAAAAATAAGACAGTGGTTGGATAATGCATTTTTGGGACAAAGTTTTTGCGTTAGTATCAAAATTTTGGTTAATTATCTACAATTGTTTTTTCTCAAATGATTTAATCAAGTAGCGTTTTAATATTTTCTCTCCAAACCTTTGGTTGCAAAAACATAGTTGTTTGCTTTTTTTGATATTTTGGTACGATTATTATTTTTTGTGACATGTGCACTTGAAACAAAATTTTGTAATTGTGTTAAAAAGATGCATTTGCCACTATTATTTTAGTATACGAATGTTGTTTTCTCTGTTATGATATTTGGAAGTTTTGGTTTTATTCTATATTCAGTTGTTGAAAAATAGTAGTATAGAAATACCAAGAGTTTGCTATTATCCATAGGAATATGCTTTTGGGTTGAAATGGAAGTTTAAGCACTGGTATGTCTTGTTGACCTTCAATCATTCTTTGGTTGACACACTCCTTAAAAATCAATGCTAAACACATATGGTTTGATTGTGATAAAGTGGTTCCTACGGTTTGTTGCTTCTATGTCTTATGCTCTTCTTTTGTCATGGTAGAGCAAAGTTTAAGAACAGGTGACTCCATTGTTTGTTAACATATTACTGAATGAATTCTTGGTGTATGATATTTGATGGCATTAAAATTTTTTTATTTAAGGGTAAGTGAGGGGAAAGATGGCCGATGTAAATATTTTTCATGTGAGGGGACATTATTAGGGTGTATGAGTAATAGGTTTAGTTTTATATTGAATAGTTAAGACAATATGTTGGTATATAGATACCAAGTGGCTAGCCCATTAGTCATTCACTTAAGCCGTTTGTTTAAAAATGTGTTCAACTGCTATTGAATTTGGCCTAACGTTAGTCCCACTTTAGTTCACACTCTCCTTAACGCTCCAATTTTCAATTGCCTCATTTTTTTTCTAGAAATAGAGGGTGTAAAGAAGCATCGTATTACATTTAACTTTTTAAGTTGATGAGATGCTTTCTTGATTAGGCTAACCACTTAAAAATATTGTTTATGCTTACAATAGATGCTAAAATGAATTTGAAAAGGTTTTGAGAATTTTTTTTGGAGGTTCTTTATTGATCTATCAATCATTAAATGGTACATCGAGTGCTACTTCATGCTCTAGATAATTTCAGTCTTCTATTTGATTGTCCAACAGTCTTCATGCCATCACTTTGATGGTATTAATATTGATGACCTAGTTTCGATACATCAACACATTTGATAATGGTGTGTTAGAGGAGGGTTAAATGTCTTCTTTTGTAGTGAGTTCATTTGCATTTCTTCTTTGCCTAAGGTAGATAACATATGATTCATCCTTCCTCCTTTAATAGGGTGAGGCAATATCAATAGGAATTTTTAGATTGCATTCATGAGTTTACATGCTTATCTTGTTGTTACTATATATATCATTATCATGCCATTAATAAGGTAATCGATGCATTATTGCATACCTATAATGAAGATATGAGCTACTGAAGAGGACTTGGTAGTTGTCTATTGAAACCACCTCACATATCTTCTCATTCATGCAATCATTGTTGCTTGCAAATTTTAAGCGATATTGGCAACCAATCTTCTCAAATTTTAAGCGATATTGGCAACCAATCTTCTTCTTTTTCCCCCTTTTGAATATGACATATATACAACTTCTCTTCCTATAGAAATGAGGCTCTTTTGGTTGATGATATAGAGGTTGGTGCTGATCACATCTTGCTTAATTTATATTTTTATGGTGAATATCTCCTCTTGCAAGTTCATACTAGAGGATGGCCCCCGCTACGATCTCCTTTAGCATTACCTTAGAAATGGAGACAAGTCTGTCCTATGCACTGAACCTAGTGCGGTGTTGTACACCACCCAACAATTGCTTTTTCATATCTTTTTTATTCTTATTTTTTAGACAATAGTTTAGGGTATAGTTTCGAGTATTATTCTTTGATATGGCCATGTATCTAATAATATTCTTGATGCATCTTCAACAAATTTTATCATCTAACATAAATCTTGATATTTTCTTTGGTAATTAATATTCATAATTCACATTCAAGATCTTCCAGGGCCCAACAAATTAGCGGTCTTGACAAGACGAACCCAATGATATCAAAATTTGTTCAATCCGAGTTCAATTAAGTCCAACTCATGCTATTAAAATGTATTTGAAGGCTTCAGATTATTAATTGAAGGGTCAAATAAACTTCGAATTCGACTTCTGATAAAAAGAAAACCTCGACGAGAAGAATCCAACGAGCTTAAACTCGCTTAATTCTGAGGCCATTAAGGCCCTCAAATAATTGAAATACTCTTTTATGATCAAGGGGGGTCAATATTGGTCGTTCATTTATGTGGTTAAGGAAGTTATTCATAGAATGATCAAAATGTTCTTTCTTTAGAGGCTATAAATTGATTGAATCTCTTCACTTGAAGGTGGGAGGAGTCAAATTTCTATATTGTTTTTGACTGATGTCGGACAATAATTTCCGGCCTCTGTAGCCGTTGAGCACAGTAGATTACTGCCCGTAGGCCGCCCTTGCATATTGTCGTTGGTGAACTCTATTTTCTTATGAATTTACCCGAATATGGTGCATCGAAACATCCTGAATACGGGGTTGTGAAGTATCTTGAGCAAGGGATAGTGAAGTATTTCGAGCACCGGGTTAAGGACATATCCCAAATAGTATGCATGGATGTATCCTAAACACAGTGTATTGAAGATCCGTCGATAACAGCTTGACGACATCTGTGGGAAACCAAGTCCCTTTGAGTTCATGTCTGAAGTCCATTATGCAAGCCTCGACTTCGTTTTATAATGATACACATCACCCTGATGGGCAAGTAACCTTCTTTGCACCCTTTGATGATCTTGTACAAAGAATGGATGAGTCTCAAAATGAGATCCTCTAACTTTTACGCAAGGCGCGATAACCGTTGGTAATACATATTAGAGGGGCACAATTACCTCAAAATTCACATATTAGAGGTACACAATTAGTACCCCCTCCACACACCGAAGTTCCTTTTCAGTAAACTGGCCTACAGGACACTGCTAGCTCTACACGTCCATCCAATATATTTAAGCCCAGCAGCAAACCTCCACTTCATGTGGAGAATCTGGCTCGACCTCATGGCATCTGTGATAGGTTACGGCGTTTAGTACAATAAGAGTTTCCTTTAAGGCATATAAGTCATTTCTCTGTTGAACATAAATTTCAAAAGTTTTCTCCATTGACTGAGATCATCTTTCAACACCATGTTTTAAAAGGGTTCAATGGGGTTCAAGCTTCTAAACATTGATTATTATGGGACGTCTGATCTTTATGAACATATTGATCATTATGAGATCATCATATAATAAATTTGTGATGCACTCATTTGAAAAGGTGTAAGTATAATTAAAAATCTCAGAGGGCTATGAGTCTTAGAAGGTACATGTATACTTAAAAGGATGCCAAGGGGCTATATGTCTTAGAGGTTCTTACTCAAGAAGCTAATTTAACACTCTTATGCTTTTATAGCGGGATAATATTTAATTGGAATGTATTGGATTCTTGCCACTACTTATAAATGTTTTGTCTTCTCCTGGGATTAGATTGTTAAGGAACCAACATTTTGAACACATCAGATTAGGAGATAGGGAAACACTAGCTCAGGAAATGGGACAGGTAGGGCAACAACAACATAGGAGAGGAGGCAATAATTGCTCAGAAAATTGGACAACACCAACCTAGGAGATAGGGTAACAACAACTCAGAAGGGGGAGACAATAATAATCTAAAAGGAACTCCAACTCCATTGGGTAACAATATCCTAGAAAGGGAGGCAACAACAACATAGAAAGTAAGGAAACAACCTAAAATGGACTTCGAGTTGGGTAACAACAACTCAGAAGGGAGAGGCAATAATAATCTAAAAGGAACTCCAACGCCATTGGGTAACAATAGCCTAGAAGGGGAGGCAACAACAACATAGAAAGTAAGGCAACAACCTAAAATGGACTTCGAGTTGGGTACAATAACCTGAAAGAAAAGACAACAACAGCCTAAGTGGGGGACAACAGTGGCTCAGGAGACATTTTAGTCATATGAGGAGTGTGCTTTCTCCCCTTTCTATTGGGTATATTTATAGGCAAAAAAATAAATTTTTGGCTCTAATAACAAAAAATTTCGAACTTTTTTGCTTCAAAAACTGCCCTTGAGCGCGCACACGCACTCTTCCGCAACTTTCACTGACCCACTTCAGCCCGCGCGGTCGTCCTTGACTAATGACACGCAACCCAAATTGACCTTAACAGTTACTACTGCAGCTTCTCACTACGACCTTTGTGACCGACTAATGCCCTTTCAATTACCAATTATGGCATAGGTGGTCAACTGACACTATTGGAACCACCAACTATAGTCTCTATGGTTAACTAACATTATTATAGCCATCGCCCACGACCTTTATGTTCAACTGCCACTATTGTTGGAACCTACTACAACCTTCATGATTAACCATTTTTGTTGTAACCCAATTATGACTATGTATTTATTATTATTGTAATTCTAAGTTTTCTAACTCAGAAGAATAGTAGACCTATATATTTACAAACATTATCTGATACTGCAACAAACATGATTGACCAATTAGCTTAATTATGGCTAATTGATACTTCAACTTTGAAATATGACTTTTGTGGCTAACTAACATTACTGTAGCTACAAACTACGACATATGTGATTAAATACTACTACAACCATCAATTATGGCTTATGTGGCTAACTATTGCCTATGTGGTCAGTTATTACGACAATTTTCCACTATCATTTTCATGGTTGGCTGATGTTTTTGTAGCTACTAACTAATGCATATATGACCAGTTAGCACCACAACTTCCCACTACGGATTTTGTGATCGACTGACACCCTTTCAACTACCAATTACGACCAAGGTGCCCAACTGTCACCATTGCAGCCACCAACTGATACGACAACAAACCTGGTTGAACAGTTAGCCTAATTATGGCTAATTGATGCTGCAACTTTCAACTAGGACTTCTGTGACTAACTGAGGCTACTACGACTATGACCTATGTGGTTAAATGCTGCTATAACCACCATTGTGACTTATGTGACTAATTATTATCTATGTGATTAGTTACTACGACAATTTCCCTTTATGATTTTTATGGTTGATTGATGCTTTTGTAGCTACCAATTAAGGCTTATATGACGAGTTACTACTGCAACTTCCCACTATGGTCTTTGTGACCGACCAACACCCTTTAAAGTATTAATTATGGCTTAGCTGACCGACACTCTTGTAGCCACCAGCCTCTATGGTCAACTGACACTATTGCAACCACCGCCCACGGCCTCTATGTTCACTGTCACTATTGTCGCAACTTACTACAACCTTCGTGATCAATCATGTTTGTTGTAGCCCAATTATGGCAATGTAATTATCATTATAGTAATTCTTTCTTTTTTAATTCAGGGGAAGAGTAGACTTATGTACTTACAGTCATATAGTGAATTACTTAAATTGGGCTAGACCTTGTGGTTTTTTCTCTTTTTAGGATTTTTCCAATTAAAAAATCTCAGTGTTTCCTCTTACTACTTTTCTATTATTTGTGTGATAACTTTTCGTATAACGTGAAGACGTTAAATTATGATTCTACTGTCGTAAATCTTCCGACATGCAACAAGTCTCAAAACTCACCGGAGCTATTGATTTTGTAAGAGAAAGGGCCATCATCAATCTTATTTTTTTCCTTTGGAAAAAGAATTACACTCTTTGGATAGTTCGAGTTTTCAACCTTCTACCTTGATCTGGAAATGAACTCATTTTTGTTGATTATTTTTGAAAAAATTCTCATTTTTGGTGGAAATTTATTCCTAGATAAAAAAAAAACTTGCCGAATATGATTTTTGATTAATTAAAATTTGTTGAAAAGAGTTCTCCGAAGTATCCCCCTATGGATGAAATTTTTGGTATAAACTAGGGATCATATGGTTAAAAATTTACTGGAATTTCTATTAGTTTGGTCATTAAGAATTTGTAGCGAGTGGTCATCCAAAATTTTTTATAGATTTTCCTAGGCTACCTTCCAGTTAATTTTTCGTTGGATAATTTGTTACCTGCCAAAATAACTGTTGTAAACTTGGTATTCTTCTGGTGATAAATTTTCTACTGGACCATTTATTTTCATATTTTATAAGATATTCAACTTTTAAAATAGAATAATATCATGCACCCAATTAATAACGCAGTTACATGTAAATAAATATTTGTGAAATAAAAATTGCAATTATTACAATTTAACGCATGTTTGTTTTTTGTAAGTTGTTACTCTATTAGTTTCTTTTCCTTTGCCCTTTTCCTTATTTTTGTCATCGTATGTATTTTCTTCCTCAAATCTATCAACCTTTTCAAGTCACCCATAATATTATGCAAGTTAACCATCGGACTTTTATAAATAGTAGAATGCATCTTCTTAATTTGCAACATCTATATATATATTATTTTTCGTGAACCATTTTCCTAAACCATCTTCTTAACTTAACCATCATCCTAACTTAACCATCTTCCTCCGTTACCTTCCAGTTAATTTTTCGTCTTCTTAAGATGCAGTCTATTATTATTATTATTATTATTATTATTATATATATATATATATATATATATATAGTTGTTGCAAATTAAGAAGATGCAGTCTATTATTTATAAAAATCTGATGGTTAGCTTGCATAATATTATGGGTGACTTGAAAAGCTTGATGGATTTGATGAAGAAAATACATACTATTGGTTAATCTTTATTATCTCTTAATTTTCTAGTGTGGCTGATAGAGTAGATGTGGATGACTTATTGTGCAAGCATGAATGAATCAGTTTTTATATATCTTTTATTTATCCATATATCATTAGTGTCATATTATTTATGCAACATTGTGCCTCAATTATGACCATTTACTATTAAGGAAGAATAAACCTTTTGCGTGCTCTTTAGATGTTATAATTATATTATTTTTCACTAATNCTTGTGCAAGCATGAATGAATCAGTTTTTATATATCTTTTATTTAGCCATATATCATTATTGTCATATTATTTATGCAACATTGTGCCTCAATTATGCCCATGTTTGACACTATTAAGGAAGAATAAACCTTTTGCATGCTCTTTAGATGTTATAATTATATTATTTTTCACTAATTTCTTGATATCTATTCTTCATTTTTTTAAAAATNGTTTGGGCATTTACTATTAAGGAAGAATAAACCTTTTGCGTGCTCTTTAGATGTTATAATTATATTATTTTTCACTAATTTCTTGATATCTATTCTTCATTTTTTTAAAAATATGTGAATTTGTTTGATATATATAACGCTATAATCTTTTAACCTTCACTTTAAGAACTCGTATAAATGGTAGCCATTTAGTAAATAATTTAGCCATATTTTTACTTCTCTCATTGTTTCCCTTGAATGATAACTCAATTCCTGATGTACAACCTTGTTTTGAGTACGGCTCTAATTGTAGCTACAAAGTAATTGCACTTAAGATACATGTAACAAATGTTGTACTCATAAGTAAATTATGGATTTTTGTTGATAAACTTTTTCATGACTATATGGTTCCAAAATTTCATTGATTTTTCTCTTTTCTCAACCCTACCTTTCACATGAAAGGGTTGAATGATGAGTTTACATTTTAGAATTAACATTTTATTTGAGAAAAAAAAAATGTCATATGTTTGATTTAGTCGCATCTGTATTTGCTACGGTTACTTATCAGTTCAACTCAAATATACAAAACTATATCCATCTTAGAGAAAATTAGAAAAAGAAACTCTACCATAATTAATCCTTATAAATCACAGACTAATGCTTAAGAAACAATATAATCAATCAAATAACAAAAATACTATAGTAAGATCTTTATAATATAACTATGCTATATTGTTTTGAAAGTGTTTTTGAGAGCCAAGGTGGCCTTTGTTCATGAAGTTTTACATTTTATATATTGTTTGCAAATTAGGGCGCCCTTGTTAATCATCTTAAAAAACCTATATGGACATACCGTTTGTGCATTATAATTGGCCAACCATTTCTTCATGAAACAAATTGACTATATTGAAGAAAATCAACGGTTCATAAGTCAAATCTAATGTTATATCTCTAATGTGAACTATTGATATTCACAATCATAGTACTTGTTTCAACATTTGATGGACAACAGAAAGACACTTGATTTGTCATGACCTAATCTGTGGGCTTGAAAGTACCAAGACAGAAATGGACATTAGGACGTTGAAATTAAAAATTTTTCTTTTTTCATCTTCTATATTTAATAATTTACAATCCAAATAAATTAAAAGTGTTACTAAAGAAAATAATTTAATTAAGAAATAATAAGTTTAAACTTTCATTTGCTAATCTAGTCTTCTGTACACATTCTCTTCTCTAGTATTGTATCACGACCCAACCTCATAGTTTATAATTAATCAAGCCAGAAATTGCGGTCGAAGGATATTAATATTTATTTTAATTTCCACATATTTTTCAGAAATTTTCAATATATAAAAGAGCTACTAAGATTATACAAAATATAATACACATAAAATTGAAACATCCAGAAAAAGTAAGTCTTTAGACATCTCAAACCAACATATAAGTTTATATCACTACCCTGAACAAAACAATGTAAAAAAAAATTTTAATCGCATCCTAACATGATACTTATCAGCTATAGTCCTCTGCCAGTATACTGAATCCCTCTTGTCAAACATATCAANTCAGTATACTGAATCCCTCCTGTCAAACATATCAATCTACAATTTTTCTTTTCCTGAAAAAAAAAAACATTAAATCCAACAATAAGTTTTCACGGCTGAGTAATTATAATCTTAATATGCATTAAGTTCATATGTAAGTGCTATATATGAACGACAAACAAGAATGTAGTTCACTACCTAATAAAACTATAAGTTTTTATTGTAAATTTTTTTATTCTCATTTCAATTTAAGCTTTTATCATTTTTATTCATTTTAGAAAGTCATATCAGGATCATCGTCATACCCTAAGATATCTTCAAAATTGTATCGGAAGGTATCCTAAAAAATTTGGTACAAGTTTACCAATTCTATTTCTTTTATCGTGTACGAGTACATCACATCTCTTGCCAGTACCATATGGGTGTAATCCTAATTCTTTTAAGCTATCACATTTCATTTCTTTTAATTACTTCTATTTAAGGTCATTAAAATAATCATTTTTCTATTTCAATTTTCATGTCATTCATTTCAGTAATTATGTCATTCACAATATGTCTCATATTATAAAATCAAATATATGAATCAATAATGTCATTATTCATTAATAAAATTTTAATTTTTACACACACAAGAAAATAATTACCGACCTGATGAAAAGTCCTTTGTAAGAGTTTATTTCTCAACTTCATTGACTATCACCTATATTAGTTAAAAATGCATACAATTATAAGAATACCATTTTAAAAGAAAGACTTAAATATATCTAAATTATTTAAGTAATTTTCTTTCAAACAACGTTTGAACTAAAAATTCTTAGTAGTTCTACTCATGAAAATTTAAAAATTATTTCATTAAAAATGACGCGTAATAAATCCTTACCTTAAAATGTTTGTTTTGTTTCCTTGCGCACAACATTCCTTTTTCCTCCTTACAATTCTATTTGATTTACTTCTAATCTTCATCCTTTAATATCTGATTAAGTTAAACGCATTATTAGCATTTAGTAAGTAAACAATTATTTTAAAATCAAATAATTAACATAATAAAACCCTAACTCACTTTTTTCTTCGACCGCACAAATAGAGTTTTGGCTCAGCCTCTCACACGTGATTCTTCCTCTTCCATTGCAAAGGAAGTTTGCGTCATCTCTCCAACTTCTCCTTCCAAGCTGAAATTTTTATATTTTGAGTCCGGATTTAATTCTACTTTCTATTAACATTATATCAATAACACATGTTAAATTAATTAAATAACTTAAATAAAAAAACCCTAATATACCTTAATAATCCTTCGACTGTTCGCAAAAGGTCGAATGAGAGTTTCATCTTGCGGTGAGGCTTAACTGTCCTTCCTGCACAGACTTAAGGTTCACTCTTCTTCTTCATTTGCCTTCGGTCGCGGCTCAACTCAGTATCACGTGTGTGCCTTGTCTTCTTTTCTTTTTCCCTTCTCCTTCCTCCTCTAGTCTCGATACGAGCCCAGCGTAGCGCAACTCTTCTTCTTCTTCTTCTTCCTTCACGCACTATAGCAATGCATAGATTCTCCTTCTCTTCTTCTACTTAGAGCTCGACGACCTCACACGTATGCATGCAGAGCCACTCAACCCACTCGCCTTTACGCACACCAACACATCACAGTACCAATTAAGATGATGATGATGTCAGATGTTAGACTCCTCAACGAGGTCGTAAGCTAGGGTTGGAAACAACCCTATCCTTCTTTCTTCTCTGATTTCTTCTGCTCTCAGTCTTTTTCTCGTTCTCATTCATTCTTTATAGGCTACGAACGAATGGTCCCCCTTTCGACTCTAATAATCAATATCTCCTCTTTATAAAAATTTTATTCTCGAAATTTGAATCTAATCAAGAAAGCAAACATATTTCAAATGAAAAGCTTTGGATATCTTTCTTGCATATCAATAATTTTCTCTCAAGTAAAATCATTCTTCAATCCACGCTTCCAGAAATCTTCATAAATGGGATCTCTATGATGGAGTTTCTTCACATCATATTCCATAATACTTTTAGGCTCTTCAATATAAGTCAAAACAAACTATATATCAATTGAGTCTGTTATCACCTTACTAGATTCATCTGCAATATACTTTATAAGTGAAGAAATGTGAAAAACATTATGCCATGTGAGCTGTTAAAGCTAACCGGCAAGTCACTTTTCTAATCCTCTCCACAATCTCTTATAGACTTACATATATGGGACTCAATTTTCTGATCTTTCCAAATCTTTTTGCACACCCTTCAAAGGATTGACTTTGATAAAGACAAATTCGCCAACTTCAAACTCCATTTGTTTATGCTTAGTACCATAATATTTCCTCTGCATATCCTGCACTGTCTTAACTGTCTCTGATCAGTATAATCTTTCTAGTAGCATCATCAATCAAGTATGTTCCAATGATCTCATTCACCTTTTTCTGCCTAACGTAATGGTGTAAAACTTCATATGGAGTCATTCCAATGTTAGTCTGATAGTTGTTATTATAAGCAAATTCTACTATAAGAATATGTGATTCTTATCATCCACCAAAATCAAGGACACATAGCCTTAATAGATTCTCCGCAGTCTGAGTAGTCTTTTCTGGCTGACCATCTGCCCGAGAGTGGATGGTTGTATTGAAAGTCAATTTTGTGCCAAAACTCCCTGAATATTCTTCTACAATCTAGAAGTAAATTTATTATCTCTATTGAAGACAATGGACTTTGACACTTCTTGCAATCTCACAATTTGATCCATATAAAATTTTGCTAATTTTGTCAACATGATTTGTCTGCCTAATAGCCAAGAAATGAGTAAACTTAGTCAATCTGCCAATAATTACCCAAATAGTTTCACAAACTTGATGTGATCTATGCAATCCAATCACAAAGTTCATAGAAATCTTCTCTCATTTTCACTATGGAATCGGCAAAGGCTATAACTGTTCTCTAGGACGCTAATATTCTATTTTCACTAGCTCACATGAAGTACACAACCATAAATTCTGCCACTCTTCAATCCCGTCCATTAAAATATTTCCTTGAGATCCTGATACATTTTATTACTCTCTGGGTGAATAGTATAGCAAGATAAATGTGCCTCCCCAAGAATTTCCCGTCTCAAATTTTTAACCTCAGGAATATAAAACCCGCTATTATAATTCAATAAACCATCTTGATCTAACACACACTTCTTCAAATTTTTTTGCCTTAATATGTTCCTGATTTTTCTGAACACTGCTAGCTCTAGCTAATGAATCATCAATTATGCCATTCAAAGTGGTTGCACAGTCAACTGATTTAATTGAATAATGATGTCATCACTATAATTAATTACAGATAGTTTCAGCTTCGCTAAAGCTTGAAGTAATTATTTCTGTCGAGTAAATTAACAGTTCAAATTACTTGAAGCTTTCCTACTCAGCGCATCTGCAACCACATTTGCCTTCCCTATATAGTACTGAATATTCAAATCATAGTTTTTTAATAAATTCCAGCCATCTTCTCTATCTCGACTTCAATTCTGTCTGTGTGAAGATGTACTTTAAATTTCGGTGATCAGTAAATACCTCACATCAAACTCTGTACAGATAACGCATCCATTTCTAAGTGCAAACACAACTGTTGTAAGCCTCAAATTATGTGTGAGATAGTTTCTTTCATGATTCTTAAATTTCCTTGAAGCATAGGCAATTACTCTACCATGTTGTATAAGTACACAACTCAAACCTTTCAAAGATGCATCACTGAGAATCTGAAACCCATATGAACCTGAAGGAATAACCAACACTGGAGCAGACATTAACAAGTTTTTAGCTTTTTGAATGCCTGCTCACAATGATCTGATCACTTAAACTTTACCTCTTTCTGATATAATAATCTGTGAAAACTTGTCTGCAAATCTTCTATAATAATCTGCCAGACATAAAAAACACTTGAACTCAGTAACAGTAGTAGGTCTGGGTCAATCTGCAATCGCATTGATTTTATTCTAATCCACATATATGTTATCTCCATTGATAATATGTCCGAGAAAAGCCTCACATGTAAGCCATAATTCACCTTTAAAAATTGACATATAGTCTGTTCTCCTTCAAACCATGTAGAACAACATGCATATGATTTATATGGTCGACTTCATCTCTAGAATACACCAGGATATCTTCTATAAAAATAATCACAAAATTTACCAAAAATTGTCTGATGACCGTGTTCATTAGATCCATAAAAATTGCTAGAGCAATAGTCAGTCTAAATGACATCGCATAAATTTGCAGTGCCCATATCTGGTCTTGAATGCTGTCTTTACTGTCTTCCTCTTTAATCATCAATTGATGATAGGCTGGCCTTAGATCAATTTGGAAAATACTGAAGCTCTTTCTAATTAATCAAAAAAATCATTAGTGGATATTCGCTTTTAACTGTAAGCTTATTTAACTTCCCGTTGTCAATGCACTTTTTGAAGCTGACATACCTTTCCACGAATAATACCTGAGCTCCCCAATGTGAGTTGCCAGGTTTGATGAAGCCCTAATGTAGCAATTCTTGCAATTGACTATTCAACTCCTACAACTCCTTAATTGCCATTCTACCTTGGATACAGGCTCAGAACCTGACAAAAGCTCTAAAGTTAAGTCATTCTCTCGCACTGGTCGTAGCCTTGGTAAATCATCAAGAAAAATTTATGGATATTCTCTTACCACTAGAATATAATTCAATGACTTTACTTCCTGAGAGATATTAATTTATGTGAGGAACAAAACCTTGATTTCCACAATTTAACAATTTGAAAGCCTTTAAACAGGTAATTTTCATGGATTCCAATCCTATATCACTAGAAAATTTAACTTATGCCTCCCCAGGTGCATATATTTTGACATTCTCTTTATTGCAATCAATTGTGACAAAGTTTTGAAACAATCAATTCATGCTTAAAATCACCTCAAACTCTACCAGGGGTGGTTACATATTAAGTTGTGCATCAAAATCCTTTCCATCAATTATTAACTTCACATCACATGACCTATTAACCTCCATAAAAGTGTCATTTAACATTCTAACCGATAATATCATAGACACTAAGATGATAATCAATTGCAACCAATTCCTCAGGTATAAAAGAATGTGATGCTCCAAATCAAACAATAACCTTATTGGTCTATTTTGAAGATAGATGATACCTATCATTTAAACCATTCCATTAAATATTTAGGTTGACTTATTAATATACTTAACCTCTTACATTTTGTTATGAATAACATAATATGAATTTTATGATGATTAAAGATGCACTTGGTTAAAATTCTTAAATATAAAACATACCTGTGATAACTTCAGAAAAATTCTTAGCTTCTTGCTTTGAAAGTACATAAACTATTGGCTGAACATTTTGCTGGGTCTGATTAGGATTTGACACTGATCCTAAAGATTTTGTTGGCCTTGGTCTACCAAAGCTTCTCTGAGGTGCTTTAGTACTGCTACTAAAATCTGTCGGGGCCCTCTATCCTAATTTGGGGAAATTCCTTATCATAAGCCCTGGTTGGTGGCACCAAAAGAAAGTGTTGGATCCAGAAAGACACTCGTCCTTGTGAGGCCTCCTACATTTCTCACACTTTTTGGCTTCAAATCGGGTGTCATTGCTATTGGATTTGGCCTTATTAACACCTGTATTTTCTGATTGGAAGGATAACCTGCACTAAGTGCCCTAAGGAACTATGAATTCCTCTGAATTTCTCCTCTTATGAAAGTCCCTCGTGTGAGTAGCTTCTAAATCAGCTCAATCCTTACATCCCTCTCCACTACAATAGAATAATCATCGATCCCTAGAGGAATCAATTGTTGTCTAATCATATCCCTCAGCTTAGACAAAAATCGGTGACACTTCTCTGTATTTGGAATCAACTAGGGCACATACCTTGAAAACATAGTGAATTCTACCTTGTATTGTGTTATCGAGCAATTATCGTGTACCAACCAGATATATTTGTGATGCATCTATCTTTTGGCTATAGTGGTACAAATTAGTCTATAAAAGTGTTTACAAACTCATCCCACTGTATCATGTGGCCAGCTCTACCCCCATATTTCTTCTCCAACTGTTCTCACCACCATCTCTACTCCTAATGCAACTGTGGCCAGAGTAACCCTTCTTTATTGTAGGACAAAACAATACTTCTATAGGTCTTTTCCACTCTTAGCAGTCAGTTCTTTGAATCTACCAGACTTCCTCCTCCAAAAAAAATGTGGTCTTATATCCTAAAATAATTTCAAGTACTTTTTCATCTGGCCTTCTCCACTATAACTGATCTGTGTCTGAGATTTCGTAATCATCTGAGTCACTATAGTCATCATCTCAGCAAAAATATATGTGCTCAAAGAAATTTATGGAGGTGCATCAATTTCGATCACATTATTTCTAACTACTTCCACTTGATTATCCATATTTTTAAGTAGCATAAAAAATTATAATTAAACCTAATCGAACACTTCATTAATATTAGTAATGAATTAACTTAATCAACCTAATGACTTTTTTTTTATTTTGATTTAACTTAATTGCTTTGATATCACTTTTGTCACGATCCGACCTGATAGGTTGGAATTAACCAAGCTAGGAACTACAATCAGACGATATTAATATTTTCAGAAAATTTTAATATATAAAAGAGCCACTAAGAATCCATAAAGTATAATACATAAAAATCGAAACTTCCATAAATGATAGCATAGTCTGTAGACATCTTAAACCAACATATAACTGTATATCACTACTTTGAAGAAATTATTTCAAAAATAACTTACAATAACATCATAATGCGATACCTATCGACTCTAGTCCTTCTGTAAACTAAATCTCTTCTGTCAAACATATCAATCTACAATTTTTATGTTCCTGAAAAAAAACATTATATTAAAGAGTAATTTTTCATGACTGAGCAATTATAATCTTAATATGCATTAAATTCATATATAAGTGATATATATGAATGACTAGAAAGAATGTAGTTTATTACCTAATAAAAATGTAAGCTTTTATTTTTAATTTATTCTTTTTCATTTCAATTTAAGTTTTTACTATTTTTAACTTATTTAAAAAATCATTAGGATTACCGTTATACTCAAATGTATCTTTAAAATTGTATGCATATGAGCCTAAGAACTTTGCAGCAAAAGGTACACCTTTACCTTGTTATATTTTCTTATCGTATATGGGTACATCTCATCCACTGTTGGTACCATTTTGGAGCAATTTTGATTATTATAAGCTTTTACATTTCCATTTTTTAATTACTTCGCATCCATTGTTAGTACCATTTTGGGGCAATTTTGATTATCATAAACTTTTACATTTCCATTTTTATATACTCCGGAGAATGCGAGAGTCACTTCGGAGGAAAAATTTTGGCTTATTGGGTACAATTACAAGGCTACTTTTGGCCCACACTTCTCAAGGATGTCGAAGAGTTATCCAAGAAGTGGGAGCAGTGCAGAAGTACACACCTCTACATAATCAACCGGCTCGCAAGCTTCAACCTATTTCGAGCCCCGGTCGTTCACCACTTGGGGATTGGATATCCTAGGTTCTCTTCTTGTCTAAAAGCTAGCTCTAGTTTCTCTTGGTAGCGGTTGACTACTTTTCCAAGTGGATCGAAGCTAAACCGCTCACTTGAATAACTGTCGAGGTAGTGCAAAACTTCATCTGGTCGGATCTCATATGTAGATACGAGCTGCCACTAGTTATCATCACCGACAATGAGTTGCAATTTTCGGATCAACGCGTGAAAGATTTTCATACGAGCAGGGGATTGATTTGAAACTTACTTTAGTCCATCACCCCCAAACCAACGGGCAGGCCGAGACGACTAACAAGGCTATCTTGAATTTGCTAAGGAAAAAGGTTGAAGGAGCCAAGGAAAGTTGGGCGAACCTGCTGCTGTCTGTGCTTTGGGCGTTTCTGACGACGCCGTCATCGACAGCTGGCCAAATGCCCTTCGTGCTAACCTATGAATGGAGACAGTGTCACCGGTCAAGTACAACCATTATAACCAGTGATGGCTGCTTCATCCGCAGAGGACCTGGCTAAATGACAGAGAGAAAACATCGATGACGCGATGTTGGTCCTTGATCTGGCGGAAGAAAAGTGAACTGAAGCCCTTCAACACGAAGAGGTCAAAAGACAGACAGCTTGGTACTTCAATAAACATCCGGTAGAAAGTATTTTCCCCAGGGAACTTGATTCTGAAGAAAGTTGACTCAGCCACCCGAGGACAGTCAGTCGACAAATTGAACCAAATATAGAGCGCACTATACAAAATCAACCAAAATGTCGCTCCAGAGGCTTACAAGCTCAAGACACATGCGGGAAAGGAACTCCCTCAGACGTGGAGTGAGGATGACATGAATTTTTTTCTTAAAAATTTTCTTCTCTAAAGCTTAAAAAGGGAGTGTTGTTACTAACTTGTAAGTTTGATCAATATAATGAAAATTATGGTTAATTCCACTCGGATATGCACCAGCCCTGCTGACACTCGGGGAACTTCTCTCGATTGGATTGAGGGTTGGTTTTCCATTCGGTACAGCTGGTCATTTGATGAAATATTTGTCACACTCGAATCACTTGAACAAGAATAAGTAAAATGACGCAATGCAAGTTGATCGATCGTACAACCAAAAAAATAAAAAAAAATTGTAACCAGAAAAAGAAGCATTTTATTCATCCCGTTCGAAAGGTACACAACATCTAGGTAGTAGTTAATACAAAAGGTTCGTCCAACACAACTTTTTCAATAGAAATCATCTTTCACGACAGACCCTTGTATTTCTCACTCTCATTTATGATGAAAAAACCTTGGGAAATTGGAGAGAGCTCAAGAAAGGCAAAGACTTTGTTGAAGCTCGTGCATCGGGAGCGCCCATTCTCCTCGCCTTCCATCTTCCCACATACTCTTTACGAGGAAGAGTTAAAGCTGAAAAGGTATCGGAGAAAGGGAGCGTTGCTACTAGGCAACCTTTCATCTCTGACCGTTTGCTAACTAGCCGGAAGGAAACGGTCTCGCTTTTTGTTGCGGCCAATGAACAGACGAGGCACCCCTCAAAGTAGCTGAAAATATGCTACCGGTGGGCACCATATAGGCTTGCGGAGAGGATTTCCAGCTAGTGCACTATCTAGGTCTCCTCTCCCAATTGGCTCCCCCATATTCTTCATATTCTTCCTCGCAAAGCCTGGAAGTAAGAGAAAGTGACGAAACTAGTATTCCCTGCAAGAAGGCTTATGAGTTCTACTCCTCTGCTGCTAATGGGAAAGAGTTGAAATCCTTCTGGCAGCATCCGTCGAATGGACGTATTACATTCCCTAAGGATGTGACGCGGCTCAACATTTCCTAAGGGAACTCTATGCCCATTTGCAAGGTGGGATGTTCTTGATTGTCCACGTGGCTGGGTGCCACGTTTGACACCTGTCTCAACGAAAATACCCTTCTTTGACATTCGACTCGAAGACAAAAGAAAAACTAACGCATGGCTCGAATGATGCCCAACATTGCTGTCGACGAAAGGTTACCTTTGCCTTCAACTCCTTGCAAAGCCGGCCAAACTCCCTTTTCAATAATGGGATGATGTTAGCAGTCTCAATAGTATTCTCCTGACAAAAGCCGACCAAAGTCCCATTGGGAAAAGACAAATGGGCACTGTGACGGGTAAGTTGGCGACAGGAAAGAGAGAAGGAATATGTGTTACATTCATCACAACCCTTAACACTGATTTGCTTGGGTCACGTGATAAGGAGGCGATACCAGACCTAGCATGATGATCTACTTTTGTCCCCCAATGCTCGGAGAACTTGATCCGATTAGGCATGCTGGAGGAATTGGTTGGCGGTTGATTTTGAAACTCGGCGCAGAGGTATGTCCAATGAAAAGGCACGAATTGCAGAAATGATCAACTAAAACGGGTCGGCTGATTACTTTCACTCCACCTTGGCATTGCAATCCCGAACCACAGAGGTTGGAAGGATCAGGTTCCCAGAGATGGTTCTCTACTCATTAGCTATGAGATATGTGAAAGAGTATATTGTAAATTATCCTGGAGACAATTCCAGGGGGGTTGCCCTCGCAGGTGACGACAAGATCCGCACCTAGCAAATGGAATAAACCTAGTCGAGGTAATGATCTGATCGATCGACGCGATAGGGATAAGTGATGGCTTAGGCCTAGCATAAAGCGACCAACTGACGTATCTTGGTCGATCAAAAAAAAGTTTAAGTTTTTCTCAATCGGTCGAACAGTCGGCTGACAAGAGAATATACGCTGCTCGAAGTTCAGGATTTAACCTTGGGGTTGTTCAAAGACGTAGACCAACGACAAGATCCACAGTATTTTCTAAGGATCCCCTCTGGTGCGAGTCCCTATATGGGCTACAGTCGGATCGGACAGATTGAATAAGATGAATTCATAATTGGATTACTAAAACAAACATTTTTGATTTCTCATTTGTATGCATTGTTCTCAAATTATTGTGCAACCATATAATCAAGTTTTTCTTTAAGTTACTATTTTTTGGGTTTCAGAGAAAATTCTTTTGAATTTAGAAATGCCATAACGTTTTCAATAGTTTTGAATATCACAAATATTTTGTTAATATCTGTAGCATAGCTATTGCTATAGTACCTAACATTCATTCATGCATGTGAATAATGAGAACTGTAGGAGAATATGACGCAAGTAGTTGTAAAGAAAAAATACTTGTATGCGTATCTTTTAGGGCATGACATCCTAATCGAATATTTTAAAAGACGAGTGAGGGCTGGCAAGACCAAGGTAGGGCATGTTAAACTTAAAATTTGTATCTATATGTTTCTACATGGTTTTTCTTTAATAACTGGCAAATCAAACATATACACATTGGTATCACATAGATGGACAACATCTTTAAAGAAAAATAATTCTAATGATTTTAATATTAAAAATAATGAAGTATCTATTTTTGAAGCCAACCAAATAAATTGATTTTTAAATTATAGGTTAACACTGTGGCTTTCTTAATAATGATATTTTTATAAATTTGTTTATCAAAAAACAAAGAACTAAAAGTAAAAAAATAATTTTTGTTTAGTTAGTCATCACATAGATAATATCAATAAATCATCGGTTACATTATTAGACTGCTTAATATATTTAGCAACTTCAACATGTATAACTTGATTGGATTTTTAGTTTTATACCGCCACAAACACAAGTATTTACTTGTATATTAATCATTTCGTAGATACTATTGTATATAACTTTTTTTAAAATTTTATTGATATCTCAAAAAGTTCTGCTAATGTAAATATTTACTTTCGAAATTCTTTAGGATTATGCCTTCCCTCGATTGTAGAAATATTATTCTTAGTTTCAAATTAACAACAAGAACAACAACAACAAGCTTTTATCCATCAAGTGGGGTCGGCTACATGAATTTTTTTCTCTATTGTGTCCTATTGAATGTCATATTTTCATTTATTTTTAATAAATTAAGACTATTTTTATACAACATGCCTAAGTTTTTTTAGATATACCTCATCTTTCTTAACGTAAGTCAAATCTAAAACATCTACTCTACTAAGTAGATCATCATATGATCGTTATTTAATATGACCACAGATATATCTTTTTCACATTTCGTCTCAAATTGTCAAGCCACCTAAGCATTCTTATCTCAGCAGAACTTAACTTAATTTTATGCTTTTCTTTTATAGGCCGACATTCTGCGCCATAAAACATTGTAGGTCTCACCACTATCTTATAAAATTTTATTTTAAGTCTAAACTGTACTTTTCTATTACACAGTAGACCACTTCAACCATCAACCTTGAATTCTACTAATAACGTCCCCATCTATGTCACCATCACTTTGAACAATATATTGAAGATATCTAAAATGTTCACTCTTTCTAATGATTTGATCACCCATTGTTATAACTCTACCACTGGATCTACTGCTACTAAAATTACATTCCATGTGTTCGGTTTTAAATCTACTCAAATGAAGGCCTTTAGACTCTAATGTAGACCTCTATAATTTAAGCTTTTTCTTGAACTCTTTCCTATTGTCTTATCCACAATAAGGATGTCGTCAGCGAAAAACATAAACCGAGGTATATCCTCCTGTACATATTCAGTAAGAGCATCCATAGCTAAAGAAAAAAATAGACGGGCTTAAAGCCAATCCCTGATGATATTCAACTGGAATAGGAAAATAGTTGGTCAATCCTCCCTCTATTTGAATAGAAGTAACAACTCTAGCTTGCATATCTTTATGACATGAATATAAGTCATATCAATTCCTTTCTTTTGTAGAACTCTGCAAAGAACTTCTCTTGAAATCTTATCATAAGCTTTTTCTAAATTTAAAGGATTCATGTCATGATTTTTTTGACAAAAATTTTACAATGATTGTCGGCTATCTAACACAACTCTCTATTCCGAGGCTTGGGACCCGGTAACGGCAGTGTTAAATTAGTTATATTAAAATTATTCAGAGTCATACTTAAATTAAATGTGCTTAAATTGTATTCCATTTATACATTTTTGTAAATCTATAAGTATCCCTTTACTGATCTATTCATTGAGTTTTATTTTAAGTTCTTTTATAAGGTATTGTGATATGGCCTTAAGCTTTGATGTCGGATCTGAAATATGATGTCTAGGTTATATTAAATCTATAATACTTCTAACCCACAATGTTGATTTAGATGCAATCAAGCAATGTGAGAAAAATGCAAGATACTTTGCTGAAAAAAAAGGTTTGACGTTCGAATAACTATTTACCACAACAACAACAACAACAACAACAATAAAGCCTTAATCCCACTACGTGGGGTCGGCCACATGAATCCTTTTTCTCCATTGCGTCCTATTTAGTGTCATATTTTCATTTAATTCTAGTAAATTAAGATCATTTTTAATACAATAAGCCCAAGTTTTCCTAGGCCTACCTCTGCCTTTCTTAACACAAGTCGAATCTAAAACATCTACTCTCCTAATTGGATCATCTGATGATCGACGTTTAATGTGACCAAACCATCTAAGACGACTTGCTCGAATAACTATTTACTAGTTTTGAAAAAAAAAAAAGATAATCCATTCTAGATGAAAATTTTTGGTCTTTTACTTAAATTTAACAACCCAAGGGTCAGTCACAATTATTGACATTTCATTCAAATTGAATTAAAAAAAAATTCTTTGGTCAGCAGACAATTCAATTGCACTTTCAAAAAAATGGGAATTAAAAGGAGGAAAAGCTATATGTGAGAAGAAGTCATAAAAAATTGATGTCGCTTGTTTGTATATAGAAATATACTCCGTTTGCTGTCACTGATGTCGACAATCATAAATGGAAACTGTCCATATCAACCATAGCTTGTAGAAATTGATCAGTTGCTCTATTTGGAAAATGTGTAGATAGTGAATCGAAATGTAGATTAATATTGGTGTATTGTTTTTTATAAAGTCATTCTAATTCGTTAAAAATTAGTTTATTTCACAATTTTTTTGACATCTCTTATTTATATACGTTTGTGCTGATATGTTGTTTACTTCGTAGTATTTCTTGCAACTAATTTTCCAAAGTTTTACTTTGGTCATTTTACGGGTTTAGACAAACAATTAAACTCTTATTTTATTATTTTCTTTTGAATTCCACTTGACATCTACCAAGATTTTATGTTGTTCTTCTGATTTTAATATTTAACTAAAATTTTCATATAATGATGAGATATAATAATGATCTCGCTAGAATATGATTCATGCATGTTTGTTAATGAAATTCCTATAAGCTTTCTAAAGGTATACTGTGAATGATTCCAAGAGAATGAAAATTTGAGGAAAGCTTAAGATGTGCATTCATGAGAATCCACAAGTTTTTTCTATGGTAACTATACATAAAAAATGTACCGGACTAAATTTCTCAGCAGGACAACCCGAAGTTAGAATGACTCGACACCTGGACGACCCGATGGCAGGACCTAAAGCCTGGACGACCCGATGGCAAGACGACCTAAAACCTGGACGATGAAGGGTCGGGATGACCCGAATCCCAAAGCCAGGATGACTCGAAGCCTGGACGGTCCAATACAAGCTGAACTGAAGGCTTATACATTCAAAATGAGCTAAAATAACCTGTGTAACCCTCATTAAAATAGGGTATAAATGTAATATGTTCATATTGTACTCTATCCCTTATAAATATGGGATCTTTTCATGTAAGAGGAACCCTTTTCTTTCACTTAGGGTTCTCTCTTCCCTCATGTATAAATAATATTTGATTATATAAAAAGGGTCACTAGAACCTTGGAGGGACAAGTTGATGTGCACTCCTCTCTCTGTTTCTCTTTCTCCCTCACATTTCTAACATTCTAATCCCTTGTGCTGTGATTTACGGACAAACTGGATTCAACATCCTAAAAGGTGGGGTGAGCATGGATCATGTTACCAACAACAAGTGGAGCAGCACAAGGAGAGGAGCCAATGGTTATGTTTTGTCTTGTCAGATCTCAATTGAAGCTGTCTGGATGATCCGCAGTCCGGATGACAAGCAGCCTGGATGATCCATAGCAATAAAACTTCGACGGACACTTGGGGAACTTGGGAAGTTCTATGTAATAGATGATCAAAATCTGACCAACACTTGGGGAACTCGAGGAGTTTATGTGCTTTGATGTCTAGCCAACACTCGGGGAATTTGAACCTGAGCAGTAAGATCTACATCGACGCCAAGACATCTGATTGGCAGAAAAGACAAAAAAACTAGCTTGCAATGCTCACGCAACATTAAGATATGTCTCCAAACTTGAATTAGATAAGGTTCTGGAGGTGGTTTCTTACCCTGTAGCAACAAAGCCATGCGAAGCGTACCGAGCAAATCACCTTGGAAGTGAGTCCCTTTAGTCACCTCTGCGAAAGCAGCAACAATATCTACTTAATGAGCTAACTCAATTTTAAGTTTGTCCAAGGTGGAGATCTAACCAAGCAGCTAAGACTCGAGAAGTGTAAGATGCGAGTCGGACATCAATACCTCAAAAATCGAAGACACAAGCAGTCAGATCAGTAGAAAATGCTAAAATGACCGACAATGATCTAGGATGTCCGATCGTCATTTAATACCAACAACCGACCCACCAATAATCATAATTCAAGAGCTTGTTACAAAAAAATAAAACACCCGGTAAGAGGTAAATACAAAAACAAAGGCAAATACTGATCGNTGTTAGATCAGTAGAAAATGCTAAAATAACCGACAATGATCTAGGATGTCCGATCATCATTTAATACCAACAACCGACCCACCAATAATCATAAGTCAAGAGCTTGTTACAAAAAAATAAAACACCCGGTAAGAGGTAAATACAAAAACAAAGGCAAATACTGATCGAGAACTTATTTTATGGTCGAAAAATTTACAGAATTTCTTATACGTTTATTCACAAATGTTCAAAGAGAAATGATAATTTCTCTAAGTTACAAATAAGGCTGATAGCCAGGCCAAATCAGCCGACTAACAAATGTTGACCAAGCTAGAGGGTAGGAAACCCTAGCTGACCAAGCCGCTCCTATCGAGTCATAAAAAAATGAAGTTTAATTATTCAACTGTCGATTAAGAGTAGGTATAATAACTTTTTTTGCATTAGATTTCTCTCATTCTTATTGCAAATTTACCTTTAAGTAGTAACATAATCGAAGAATTAAAATATGTATATAAAAACACTTAGTAGGATGATCCGAGGCCAGAATGACTTGTAGCTAGGAAGACCCGAATCCTGGAAAGCTTGGACTACCCGAGGCCAGGATGACCTGATTCCAGGACATCCCAAGGCTGGGAAGAGACCCGATTCCAGGACAACCCGAAGCTCGGACTACACAAAGCTTGGATAACCCGATGTTAGGAAGACTCGAAGCCTGAACGACCCGAATCCTAGATGACTCGATATAGCCGAGCTGAATGCTTATACATGTAAAATACCTAAAATAACCTGTAAATGCAATATCTTCATATTATACTTGATCCCTTATAAATAGGGGATCTTTCAATGTAAGAGGGGCTCTTCTCTCTTACGTTGGGCTCTCTCCCTTCCCCCATGTATAATAAAATCTTCGATTATATAAAAAAGGCCACAATAGCCCGGGAATACTCCAATTAGCCTTGGAGGGGCAAGTTGTTGTGCCTACCTCCTCTCTCTATCTTTCTCTCTCTTCTTTCTAATGCTCTAATCTCTTGAGGTGTGATTCAAAGACAAATCTGGATTCAACAATAACTAATAAATCTCATATAGAAGTGTGAGTCTAATAGAGCATGCTCATCATGTGGATGAACAAGCTCTTTAAAGAAGAGTATGAAGATGACAGATAAAAAATCATGAATACATGTAATTTTGTATTTAAATAACATTAGAGTTTTAAATTTGAAGTTTTTTTTTGAGAAATTCATCACGAAGAAGTCTATGGATAGTCTTATGCAAGTAAGAATATTTTACAATTTTTTTTATATATTAAAGATCAAGAAATAAAAAACCAAAGATATAATGAATGTTGGCTTAACTGATCAACCTAAGGTTCATTACTTATTAGNATTTAGGTGTTTCGTCCTGCCAATTTTATTAGTTAGGGCTTATATTTGGGTGAAATGATCACACAAATAACCTGGAAGATATGACGGTTTAGGTCGTGACAAACGACAACCTCAGAATCCTAAGACGAGTTAGGGCTTATATTGTATAGAGCTATACAAAGGCCTAAAGATGATGTGAGGATTTACATTGCATAAGCAAGAAACCTCGAAGAATGCAAAGGCCTAAAGATAAGGTGAGGATTTATGTTGCATAAGCAAGCAACCTCGAAGTCCTATGACTTTGTTGTTTAAGTTTAAGAAAGGAAGATTGGTTTAGTTGGGGAAGACAGCTTTTGCTGTTGACCACCATGCTAGCTCCAAGCTCCTTGCCGCGACAAGTTTGAGTTATTTAGTGTGTCAAGTTATAATATCCGATCAGGTGGCCCTATGGTTGAAGTTATTTAAATTTTATGAGGGCATATTAAAGTTGATTAGAGTGAACACCGGTTAGGATCCTACGGTTCCCTCGTTCCGACACCGCTACTTTCTATTGGATTCACTTAGTGTTGGTTAGGATCTTACGGTTCCCTCGTTCCGGCATCACTATTTTCTATTGGATTCACTTAGTCTAAATGAACATACTAAACCCAACTTAATGAGTTCCATAATTTTATTTAAATCGTGGGAAGCCTCGTTAGCAACCGTAGGTTACCTCCTCCGAGGGATTCCCGATTTTCCAATACGTTTTAATTTAGTTGAAGTTGTATTTTTAGTGATGTTTGTGATTAAATTTTGAGTTGTACGTTTTAATTTAGTTGAAATTGTATTTTTTTTTTTTTGTGATGTTTGTGATTAAATTTTGAGGCATATTAATTTAGTTGAAGTTGTATTTCGTATGATATTTGTGATTAAATTTTGAGTTGTCTTATATTTTGAAATATTGGTCTTAATTTAGTTGAAGTTGTAGTTTTATGTAATGTTTGTGATTAAATTTTGAGTTGTTTTATATTTTGAATGTTGTGGCGGTGAATTTTATCTTTTCGATTATAATTTTGGTTTTGGTTATGGTTATAGTTAACATGCAAGTTTATGTAGCTAAATTCAAGCATGAAACATGTAAGGGAAAGGCAGAAGAAAGACGGTACTATAAACTGTAAAAGCGTACCTGGCGAGTCTTCTCGTTCCACCACCTGAAACTCAAAATGAATGTGAGGGTATTTATGAAGAGTAGGAAAAGTAGAGTTCTGAGGGGTTTTCCTAACTCTATGTTGTATTGTGGTAAGTCCTTAAGAGTTTAATTAATGATGATTTCCTTAAGCAAAAAATATTAAGTTTAATAGGCCTCTGAGTTATCCAACAAGTTAGAAGAGGGAAGCAGGTCCATGCCTCCCTCTCATCAACTAGTGAAAAGCCTCGAGTCCATTTAAACTTATTATAATTGCTTAATGGTTCATCCTGTAAATATCCTTAATGCTCGGTGAACATTGATGTCCCAATTATCCCTAAGAAGTTATTCAATTTAAGAATTATGTGGGTGAAGACCCTTAAATGGGCAAGTTAGTGTAATTTGGAAACTTAGCCAAATTGTAATCCTAATTGGGCATAGTGGTGTTTCAAGGATGTTTGATTTAATTATGTTTATTTCTCTAATCCTCATTTAGTCAAGGTGGTGTTTCAAGGATGTTTGATATAATTATGTTTATTTCTCTAATCCTCTTTTAGTCAATCGATGTTTCAAGGATGTTTGATTTAGTTATGTTTATTTCTCTAATCCTCATTTAGTCAATTTTGATTAGTGGTGTTTTAAGGATGTTTGATATAATTATGTTTATTTCTCTAATCCTCATTTAGTCAATTTTGATTTGGCTTAGGTCACTACTAAGCAATTTAAGACCTAGGTGAGTGTCTTACTTAGAAAAAAATTTTTTGTGCGGACTCCTGACGTAGCTCTACTTGCGGACCAAGTTATTTCTAAGTTATTTTCAGGTTATTTCTGGGTTATTTTTAATAATACCAAAATAACTCAGAAATACCCTAAAAATAAAGACCACGGGTTATTTCTAGGTTATTTTGGTATTATTGAAAATAACCCAGAAATAATCTGAAAATAACTTTTTGCTCAATTTTTCACCTTTTTGCTCCAAACTTGATTCTTTTTTACTCCTTTAAGAGTTTTTTTCCATTTTTACTTGTATCTGCAAGAAAAACACCAAAATAACTTCCAATAAAGCGCAATATCTCAAAAATAGATATAAAAATATGTCTAAAAATAATATATATTTTATGTGTATCAAAATCCCCCAAACTTAAAATGTTACTTGTGCTTAAGTGACACTTAAATCTTTAAAAACCAAATATGCATGATATGTCCTTTATCCTTTTTGTTATTTTGTTTTGAGTGATTGTAAAAGAGAAAAGATTTAAAGGAACTTTAAGAGTTTGGTGGAGGTCTTGAGATAAGTTTTTATCTTTTTGTTTTAGACTACTCTTGGTTTTAATCAAGACTTGTTGATGATTTGACAATGATTTCTTCTTTTAAACTAAAGTGTGGTTTTCTTTTTTCCATGGATTCTAAGTAGTTTTCTTTATCTTTCTTCTTAAAATGATAAGTAATTAAGTTTTGGATGGAAGTTGTTGAGAGTATTGATCGTTAATGTTGGAAGAATTTGTGATGAATTAAATTCATGCACTTCAATTACCTCTTGATGTGGCCAATCCAGATGTTAAAATTTGTTGTGAGATGTAGGAACCGGCTGGTATTGTCTCAGTCAACAATTGGAAAAAATCACATGAGATTATATGAATAGGAATGTAGTTCATATGATTGAGTGCAAATAAATAAGAAAATATTCATTGATGAGTGTAGAGTTAGCGGACTTTAGAGTGACTGGTTAAAGGCCCCTACTTGGTTCATTGTTTTAGGTTCTGATACGAGAATGTTAGCCCCAGGTGGAGGGAATCGAGGGAACTCTAGAGTGAGAGCTGGTATCTTCCCTACTTAGCAGGTCTTCAGAATTATTCAAACTTTAAATTAGCCAATGTTCTTTATAGCATCTCTAGTAAGGGTCTGCCTAGCCGATCTTCAGAACTATTCAAACTTTAAATTAGCCAATGTTCTTTATAGCAACTCTAGTAAGGGTAAAGAACGTTCTTGCTCCTATTTGGCACAACACAATCTGCATACTTCCACAACAGAATTCTTATACTTATTATTGATTCATGATAAGAAGAAATATATTTTCATAGTAAGTACTTTTCTTATACAAAAACTTTAGTTATCTTTTTAGTTGATGTTGTTTTGTTAAAATATCAAAAATACCAAAAATATTTAATTTTTAAATTCCTACAAAAATCATTTTTAGTTTAAGTAATTATCTTTTTTTTTAAATAGAAAAACTTTCTAAAAAGTGCATATTGCATAATCTTCCGTATGGGTTCGATAATCAGGTATTAATCAAAAAGTGCTATACTACTTGATAACGATTCGTATACTTGCGCAGTATCCCGATATATACATTAAAAGTTAAATTCTTATTTTTCCTAAGGACCAAGTTTTTGGTTTTGTTGCAAAATAATGAAACATAAGTGAAAATACCATCAGAACTATTGTTAATTAGTTTTTATTTAATTTTAGTTTGTGAAGGCTTTAAAATGTAGTAAAGTAAATTAAAAGTAGGGAAACTTTATTAATTAAAAGTTTAAAATAAAAGTTCCACAATTTGATTTAATTTGCAAAGCGGCAAACCAAACCAAAAAATTTACGAGGGGAAAAGGTAAAGTTCAGGACCTAGTGCGGGACTAACTTCATAAGGCCCAAATCCTAAATATAACTAGTCCACCAACACAGCTATTGGAGATCCAACCACACACAAAGATAAAGTCCTAATGAACTCCGTGATTCTCTGTTCATAGGTGATTGAACAAATGGTCCTGCAGTCCGAATGTGTTGACTGTACTTACCCAAGAAAGAAATGGGTGAAGCATGTCAACAGGAGATTGGTAATCTTGTCCCTCAGGGACATGGACACATTACCGACATACGAAGACATGATTCTCTGGTTCAAATGGAGAATGAAACTAATCCCTAGTGGAGTTGCTAAAAGATGTCTGTTGCCAATTTAGAAGTTGTTGGTTGCGGAAATGGATATCCCGACGCACGATTTTAAAAGAAGTTTATTTTAATTTATAAATATAATTTAAAAGTAGTAATATTTTAATTTTTAAAAACGTGAGATCACACTGATCACATATTGTCAGTAATTTAAATAAACACGGCTAACACCGTAAGGATTGCATCTATCCCGAAGGGTAGAAACACTACTTACCGTTGAGGATCGATTAAACAAACTAAAAAAATTATGACATCTATTTAAGTCTGTGAAAACAATTTTTTATGTTGACCTATGATGCGCCTCTATTGTGTGTTGTTTTTCCATGTATTTTATGTCAATTTAAATCCATAGTAACAGTGCCAAAAACTTGACCCATCCTGAAATTACGTAGTAATTTAGCTTTCAAAAAATATGGCTAACAAGTTGACCCAATTTATAATAAGTATTTAATGTGCAGAATAGAAATTTTATATAAAATATATAGAATAGTTTACACACTAGGAGTTCTACGCAAGTGTACGTATCGCTTCAAGTAATATACGGGTTTCTTTAAAAACCCCAGTATTGATCCCACGAAGAAGCGAGGTAAAAAATCCCTTAGGCTAATTCTAATCTACTACTATAAGCAATTAGTTTAGAAGGTTGAATAAAGTGATTTTAATGTATGCTAACAAAACTAAGTTTACTAAATTAATTTCTAAACTTTAAAGTTAAATTTACTAAGAATAAACAAAATTTTGTTATAAAGTTAAAATTTAAGAAAGTATCCTTGCCACTACAACGAGTTTATGGTAAAATGAGATGAGATAAATGATTTAAATATGTATTGTGCCAAATAGGAGAAATTTTAATTCTCTACCCTGATTAAGTGTTATAAAGAATCATTGGCTAATCTCAAGTTTAGTCTTTAAATTCATTACTATACTAGGAAGATACTAGCTCCCACTTCCCTTCCCCTGAAGGCTAAGGCTCGCTTTAGTTCTTAAACACTAAGGCCAAATTGGGGATTTTAGTCTATCACCCTAAATTCTCCAATTCTACGCCCAATAATGTATATTTCCTTATTTATTTTCACTTAATTCCATGAACAAAATACTCTTCCATGGAATTGAATGTGATTCTCACTCTGTTGTAGAACTCCTTCTACCGGATCATATGCTTCATAATAAATTTTAACATTTCAATTTGCCAGATCAAAAAGTAAATTAGGAATGGAGTGGAAGAGTAGGGAGAAAGATAAAGAAAACTACTCAAAACTCATGAGGAAGATACAAAAAAACATAGAATTTATATATAAAAATAAGTTTATAAAATAAAGAAATGAAAGAACACAACATATCTTAGACTCCTCAATTAAATACCTAGAAGTTCCCTTGTAGCACTTTCTCGCTTTACAATCAACACTAAATTCTCTCTTAGAAGTGTAATGAAGAAGAAACCTCTCACCATCCTTATCCTCTTACAATTCTTCAAAAAAATCTTATGCACACACAAGAACTTACTCTACAATACACTCACACACTCACACGCACGCACACACACACACACACACACACACACAAACACAAACCCCCACACCCATAAGAGGTGCCAAGCCCTCTTTTTTAAAGAGGCACCAATTCCCTCCTTTTTCAAAAGGGACAAATCTATTCATCCAAAAAACATGTCTCTTCATTCAAGAGCCTTCTCCAAGTGTCTAGATGCATTAAAACACTTCATGGGGTGTTTGAATCATTTGGGAGCCTTATAGAACATTAAAATCCCCAAAAATTGGTCCACAACCATTCCGAGCGCTATCAACGTTGGTCTGGGAGCCGTCGGCGCCATTTTTCATTGCTTCTCTGGACTCCGGCGCCATCGGCACCTGTCTACAGTAGCTCCACTATTTTGCTCCACTTGGCTCCGTTTTATCTCCGTTTCGCTCAATTTTAGTTGCGTTTCGTTCCTAATAGATAGACCTACAAAATAAGCATAAAAACAACCTTTCTTTAGAGTGTAGTTTCATTCAAAAATGTGTGATAAGTGATAATTAGTATAAGCATAGAAAGACATATCAAAATGTATCAGGCCAAAATTTTCTTTCTTGCTCGTTTTATGTCCAAATTACACCACTTTTTGCTTCTTTTTCACCAAAAGGCTATTTGTTGTACCTGAAGCCAAAAACATGCAAAATAACTTCCTTTAAGGTGCAATATCACAAAAAATGAATCTAAAATATCGGTCTACAAATGCATATTTTTTTGGTGCATCAAAGTCCCCCAATCTTAAATTTTACTTATCCTCAAGTAACACTTTTACTAAATAAAAGTAGAGAGTTTAACTTCTAAATTTCTATAATTTGGTCCACTAAATATAATAGCACAACTTAAGAAAAAAATGTTGAAACTTAAGTCAAAACTAAAAGTATAAGAACATCTAGTAGTTAAGTCTAAGATTTTTTATTCTCTATTCATTTCAAGAAGAATCGCAATTTGTCTATTAAAGTAACTTAGAATATCCATATGAAAAAGAGCTTCATGAGAACTTTATTACTAAGGATACTAATACTCAAATACAAGTTTAGAAAATGTAATAAAGCCTTCTTCCTCAAGTTGATTCAAGTGANTTTAAATTCATTACTATGCTAGGAGGATACTAGCTCCCACTCCCCTTCCCCTGAAGGCTAACACTCGCTTTAGGTCTTAAACACTAAGGCCAAATTGGGGATTTTAGTCTATCACCGTAAATTCTCCAATTCTACGCCCAACAATGTATATTTTCTTATTTATTTGCACTTAATTCCATGAACAAAATACTCTTCCATGGAATTAAATGTGATTCTCACTTTGTTGTAGAACTCCTTCTACCAGATCATATGTTTCATAAAAGATTTTAACATTTCAATTTGCCAGATCAAAACGTAAATTAGGAATGGAGTGGAAGAGTAGGGAGAAAGATAAAAAAAACTACTCAAAACTCATGAGGAAGATACAAAAAAACATAGAATTTATATATTAAAATAAGTTTATAAAATAAAGAAATGAAAGAACACAACATATCTTAGACTCAATTAAATCATTAGAAGTTCCCTTGTAGCACTTTCTCGCTTTACAATCAACACTAAATTCTATCTTAGAAGTGTAATGAAGAAGAAACCTCTCACCATCCTTATCCTTTAACAATTTTCAAAAAAATCCTATGCACACACAAGAACTTACTATACAATACACTCACACACTCTCACACACACACACACACACACACACACACACACACAAACACAAACCCCCACACCCATGAGAGGTGCCAAGCCCTCTTTTTTAAAGAGGCACCAATTCCCTCCTTTTTCCAAAGAGACTAATCTATTCTTCCAAAAGACATGTCTCTTCATTCAAGAGCCTTCTCCAAGTGTCTACATGCATTAAAACACTTCATGTGGTGTTTGAATCATTTGGGAGCCTTATAGAACATTAAAATCCCCAAAAATTGGTCCACAACCATCCCGAACGCTATCAACGTTGGTCTAGGACCCGTTGGCACCATTTTTCATTGCTTCTCTGGACTCCGGCGCCATCGGCACCTGTCTGCAGTAGCTCCACTATTTTGCTCCACTTGGCTCCGTTTTATCTCCGTTTCGCCCCGTTTCAGTTGTGTTTTGTTCCAAATAGATAGGCCTACAAAATAAGCATAAAAACAACCTTTCTTTAGAGTGTAGTTTCGTTCAAAAATATGTGAGAAGTGATAATTAGATTAAGCATAGAAAGACATATCAAAATGTATCAGGCCAAAATTTTCTTTCTTGCTCGTTTTAGGTCCAAATTACACCGCTTTTTGCTTCTTTTTCACCAAAAGAGTTTTTCTTATACCTGAAGCCAAAAATATGCAAAATAACTTCTTTTAAGGTGCAATATCACAAAAAATGAATATAAAATATAGGTCTACAAATGCATATTTTTTTGGTGCATCAAAGTTCCTCAAACTTAAATTTTACTTGTCCTCAAGTAACACTTTTACTACACAAAAGTAGAGAGTTTAACTTCTAAATTTCTATAATTTGGTCCACTAAATATAATAGCACAACTTAAGAAAAAAATTTAGAAACCTAAGTCAAAACTAAAAGTATAAGAACATCTAGTAGTTAAGTCTAAGATTTTTGATTCTCTATTCATTTCAAGAAGAATTCCAATTTGTCTATTAAAGTCACTTAAAATATCCATATGAAAAAGAGCTTCATGAGAACTTTATTAGTAAGGATACTAATACTCAAATACAAGTTTAGAAAATGTAATAAAGCCTTCTTCCTCAAGTTAATTCAAGTGAAGCCAATTTTTGATTAGGCATCTCCTCAAGCTTCTCCTCACGTAATTCTCTTTTCTTTTTCTTTGCTTTTCTCTTTTTCTTCTTTTAGGATCATTTTTAATCCTTTCCTTTTTTTTTCATGTGAGGATTATTATATCTGGATAATCTTTATAATTTTGAACTTCACTATCCTTTTCTTAAAGTTAGAAACTTTTCACATTCCTTCACTTTATAAATTTATATCAGCTTTGAAGATTTTTCAAAAAGCCTCATTCTTTTCATCTTACATGAAACTCTAAGATTCTTAATACTTCAAAAATACAATTTCCTTTACTTTAAATAGAAAATCATAGTCTTATTCTTTCTTACCAAATATCTGAACTCTAGAATCAACTTTCATTATTGAAAACTTTTACTTTAGTCTATTATATATTTAGAAACAAAAATATAGTTATCTAAAGTTAGCCTCTAATACCAAAGCTCATGTTAAATTAAAATTTTAAAATATTGCTAATTGAGGACAAATAAAATTTAGTTTCATTCTTTTAAAGAGAATTTTCTTCCCCCCGAACTTAAATTTTTAAATATTTTGCAATCAATTCTGTAAATGTAGTAAGAAAAAAAACTAAAAGTTGAATCTACTAACAACTACAACATCCTATCAAATTCATATACATTCATAATCAAGAGAAAATGACTGCAGGAGAAAGTAAATCTAGCCTAAAACTTGCATGCAATAATACTAAACTAAAAGGAAGTATACTCACTTTAAAATTTTATTTTTCTTCCTACCCCCAAACTTGATTTTTAACATGTATAACATTTAGTACAAAAAATATAAGTAGGAAGAAAAATAGTTTAGAAATTTTATCTACTAAAAATGTCTATAAAAAACATCTACAATTATTTATCAGGATAGAAAACATATAGTAGAAATTAAATCTAAACTATACATGCTTGATAAAATTGAAAGAAAGGCCTAATAAGCAGGATATGTATCATCATAGTAATATATATATTTATGAGTTCTCCAAATCTTTTTATTATTGTAACATTAACACAAACACACATGATAAATGAGGTCAATTTTTCCTTTAACTCATCACATCTCACTAACTTACTTCCAATTTCTAATGGAATCACTACACAGATATATTGGGTACTTATAAATGATTTTATAGATTCTAATTCTAAAAGTAAGATTATCCTTTATATATTGCTTCTCGAGCACCAACTCTAGACATCACCATATCCTATTAATTAAATACCCCTAGAAGTTTTAAGGATACTGTAATAACTTCTACATGTTACTCATCAAATAGGTTAGCTACTCCTATCAAATGAAAATAACGTCAAAGAAAGGAAGTAATAAATTTGAGATGTAACTATCACTATTAAAATTCATGATGTTTCTTGTATAACTAAAGTACAACTGAGACCCGAGCTGTAATGGACTCGTCAATCTAACTACTACAAGAGAACATACAAGTCTAATTATAATAAGAAGTTAAGAAAACACTTCCCTCATGAAAGACAAAAAGTAAATCAAATCGCTAATAATCCAAACATCTACCAATCATCAATCAAACCAATCAATCCACACAAAATCAAACACAATACAACACTAACAATCATAAATCTCAAGCACACTAAATTAAACTACACTTATAACAATGGGTTACCTCCCATAAAGCACTTTGTTTAACATTGTTAGCCTGACAGATGATTCCACCTAGATCAAAATTCAATTTAAGTAATCCTTGATCAATCACACAATCTCTTCCAGATCCAAGTAGTCCTACAAAATCCTCAAATTTTTATTTTTCTCTCAGTTCTTCTACTTCATATTAATTCTTATCATTATTCCTCATATTTCCTTCTAGATCCAATATTATTCTAGTAATTTTCTCAATTTTCATATTAATATAATACTTAAATTTTATTAGAAATGGATTTTTATATGATACTTCATGGTCTCTCAAGTTTTAGATTAGATTCACTTTAGATAATTTAGATTATGCAGCAAATTCTTCTAGGTTACTCTTGTCTTTCAAGTTATCTTCTAATTCTTCCCCATGGTACTGAGTAAATGGTGGATGTGGTCTTTCTATATATCTTTCTAATTCCTCAAGAATTTCTTCCATTGGTCTTTCAATATTCTTATCCTCATCTGTCAAATCAAAGTTCTTTTGAATCATATCCTTGAATTCTCTTCTAATTATCAGTTCGATAAATTTATATTGCTCTTCATTCATCTCCATAGGGTTTATCTTAGGGTCACTACGTAAAATCTCTAGGGGATAACTGGTAATTGCATTAATAATTTGCCCTAGTTGCCTATATTCTTTATTATGACCTCTTAATTTTCCAGCTCACTCTTCATTTGATTTACAACCTCTTCTAACATTAATTATTCCTCCTCATCTTATTGGTTGGAGTTAAACTGAGGAGGATTGTTAAATGAGTTAATAATCTGCCCTAATTGGTTTTCCATATTCCTTATTGTGATCCCTTGAAACTCTAGCTCACTCTCCATTTGAATAACAACCTCTTCTAATAAATCCTTCTTTTCGTTCTTGTGCTTGAAGTTAAAATTATGAGGTAAAGAAAGTTCATCATTATAATATCCATGTTTATTCCAACTACATGTCTGTTAAATTGATTATCTTCCCAAAATTGGTCTTCTCCTCCAAAATTATTATTTTTATTAAAATTCAAATGATTTTCGCAACCTGAATTGTAATAATCAAAATAAGAATTATGAATCTCATGGTCATAACTTTCTATGTATTGAACCAACTTCCTCTCAATATCTAGAACCTGAGAAATTAAAATTGTAAGCATATCTTCTTGAAAATTTGCCACTCTCTTGGAGTTTACTATTTCAAAGCTACAAAATTATAATACAAATTTGAATATTCATTATATCATTGATCTTTCATTTCTACATTAAATTCATGGGATCTTTTCAAATCTCTCGTAAAGGTCCTCTCCAAATTTGACTTGTAAAATTCAACGTCTGTGGCTCTTGAACTACGCATACAAATCGAAAGACATAACTAATTGGTAAGATAAGAAAAATACTTTTAGTATTTTTTATTTTATTTAAAATAAACACATAATAATTAAATACATAATATAATAATACTATAAATTCAAAATCTAAGTCTTACAAGTTTAATTAAAATTCTCCTAAAGTTCTTACCGAAGCTTCCCGACAACTGCGCCAAAAACTTGATGTGCCCCTAGTGTGAGTTGCTTTTCTGCATGTTTTAGGTCATTTTAAATCCATGGTAAAAGTGCCAAGAATTTGACTCATCTCAAAATTGCACAGTTATTTAGCTTTTCAAAAATATGGCCAACAAGTTAACCCAATTAATATTAAGTATTTAATGTGCAAAATAGAAATGTTATATAAAATATATAAAATAGTTCACACATTAAGAGTTCTACACAAGTGTACATATCGCTTCAAGTAATATAGGGCTTTCTTTAAAAACTTTAGTATTGATCCCACAAAGAAGCGAGGTAAGAAATCCCTTAGGCTAATCTAGTCTACTACTATAAGCAATTAGTTGGAAGGTTGATTAAAGTGGTTTTAATGTGTGCTAACAAAACTAAGTTTACTAAATTAATTTTTAGACTTTAAAGTTAAATTTAATAAGACTAAACAAAGTTTTGGGATGAAGAGTTCAAATTTAAGAAAGTATCCTTCCCACTACAACGAGTTTAAGGTAAAATGAGATGAGATAAATGGTTTAAATATGTATTGTGCCAAAAAGGAGCAATTTTAATTCTCTAACCTGATTCAATGTTATAGGGAATCAATAGTTAATCTCAGGTTTAGTCCCTAAATTTGTGGCTATGCTAGAGGGATACTGGCTCCCACTCTAAAACACACACTTCCCTTCCCCTGAAGGCTAACACTCGCTTTAATTCTTAAACACTAAGGCCAAATTGGGGATTTTAGTCTATCACCCTAAATCTCTATCTCTACACCCAACAATGTTTATTTCTTTATTTATTTGAACTTAATTTCTTGAACAAAATACTCCTTCATGGAATTAAATGTAATTCTCACTCTGTTGTAGAACTCATACTCTTTTTCCAGGATCATATGTTTCACAACAGATTTTAGCATTTCAATTTGCCAGATTGAAAAGTAAATTAACAATGGAGTGGAAAAATCATGACAATCTATTTTACATTTTAAAATGGCACATCCAAATCATCTCTTCATTTCACCATATCTCAGAGTAGGGAGAAAGATAAAGAAAACTACTCAAAACTCATGAGGAAGATATGAAAAAACACAAATTTTATATATAAAAATAAGTTTACAAAATATAGAAATGAAAGAACACAACTTATCTTAGACTCCTCCTCAAGCAAATCCGTAGAAGTTCCCTTGTAACACTTTCTTGCTTGACAATCAACACTAAATTCTCTCTTAGAAGTGTAACAAAGAAGAAACGTCTCACCTTCCTTCTCCTCTTACAATTCTTCATATAAATACTCTCCACACACAAGATATTACTCTACAATACACACACACACACACACACACACACACACACACACACACACACACACACACACACACACACACACANCACACACACACACACACACACACACACACATGCACACACACACACACACACATAAACACAAACGCCCCCACCCATGAGAGGCGCTAAGCCATCTTTTTTAAAGAGGCACCGATTCCCTCCTCTTTCCCAAGAGACCAATCTATTCATCCAAAAGACATGTCTCTTCATTCAAGAGCCTTCTCCAAGTGTTTAGATGCATTAAATCACTACATGGGGTGTTTCAATCACTTGGGAGCCTTCTAGAACATCAAAATCCGCCAAAAATTGGTCCACACCATCTCGGGCGCTGTCGAAGTCAGTCTGGGCATCATCGGTGCAACTTTTCATTGATTCTCTGGACTTGGCCACCGTTGGAACATGTCTGGGCGCGTTCAATGCTGGTCTGAAATAGCTCCACTGCTTTGCTCCGTTTGGCTCCGTTTTAGCTATATTTCACCCCATTTCAATTGTGTTTCATTCATAGCATATAGACCTACAGAATAAGCATGAAAAAAACTTTTCTTTAGAGTGTAATTTCATTGAAAGGCATGTGAGAAGTGAGAAATAGATTAAGCGTAGAAAGACATATCAAAATGTATCAGGAAAAAAATTTCTTTCTTGCTTGTTTTAGCTCCAAATTGCACTATTTTTTCTTCCTTTTTACTAAAAGTCTATTTCTTGTAGCTGAAGCCAAAAACATTCAAAAAACCTTTCTTTAAAGTGCAATATCACCAAAAAAAAGTATAAAATATAGATAAAAAAATACATATATTTTTGGTGCATCAACTGACATGTTTCTCGATTTAATAAAAAAAATTAAATAGGATTTGTATGAAGCTAAGTTCTTAAAAGTTTCCTATAAGGGCAATCCCCTATAATTAGTTATATTTTAGATAACCAAAGCCACCTAAGAAAACTCTCGATTAAAATCAAAGATTATTGTCTTTAAGGAGTTCAAGATGATAGGACTTTTTAAAAGATTAGACAAAGAGGTGTGAAAGGAGAATGACTCAAATTTGGAATAATTTTAATAGAATCCAAAGAAAGAAGATCTAAGGGATGTCATGGATCCTGAGGAGAACCTCAGTGACTTCCCAAGTTATCCTATGGTTCAACTTCAATTTTGAGAGAAAGAATTTATTTAAATGTTACATCCTATCAATTTTATTAATTAGGGCTGACATTTATGCAATACAGTCGCACAAATAGCTTGGAAGATGTGAATATTTAGGTTGTGATGAACGATAACTCAAAAACCTAGCAAGAGTCAGGGCTTAAATTGTATAGCCGAGTTATACAATGGTCTAAAAAAAGTTGAAGATTTATGTCGCACTAGGCAGATGACCTAGAAATCCTATGGCTTGTTGTTTAATTCTAAGAAAAGATGTGTTGTTACAGATCCTCATGCTATTGTAGATCATCATGCTATTGTAGAAGGATGCCCACAAGGTTAGCACCAGGATCCTCAGCGAAGTAGCAGTCCTAAATTTCAAGGTTTAAAGGTTTAAATGATAAGTTTAATGTTCAATCATTATGGGGGCTTAGAGTTGATTAGAGTCACACCGGTTAAGATCACACAGTTCCCTTGTTCTAGTATCAGTATATTCTTTTGAACTTACTTAGCTTAAAAAAGTTGTGAGACTCATTTAAACTGAAGAGATTTAGTTAGAAACCATGGATTACCTCCTCTGAGGGACCCCCGTAAATTCAAAAGGTCGTTTTATGTTTAGTGGCATTTCAAAAGATTTATGATTACCTTTAGAACAAATTTTTTTAAGTTTTTTAAAAATGATGATTAATTTTTGAAAAGCTATTTTGATTTTTGCAAGAAAAGTAAAGTGCACAACCAATAAATTAAGCTATTTTGCAACAAAAGTAGATTTCTAAAAGAAAAAATAACAGAAATCAAATAACACTATAAAAGCATACTTGTCATTTCTCGGCATTCCCGCTGAAAGATTTGCTTTTACAACATGTATATAATTTTGCAGGGAATAAAATTATTTGTAAGAGTAGATGAAGTTGTAAGAATAAACCCCAAACTATGACTCAGTGAGTCCTGAAAGGATCTTAGTGGATGATCTTAGAGCAAAGTATAGCAAGTTAAATATGTACTTCAAAATGGTCAAGAGATTCTAAAGTGTTCGTAGAATGACCCTAAATTGCTTTAAGGATTTCTTGAAACATTTTGAGTTCATTTTGAACTTATAATATTGTTCTATTAATCATCCAAGACAAATTAAAGTTGAATCATTACTCAGTAAACCATTACATTTTAATTTTCCCAAGGATAGGGTACTCAATTAATATGTTGATTTTTCACTTAAGAGTTATGTTGTTGGATGACCCTAAGGCTAGTTTAAGTCATTAAAGAGTTTGCACCCACTACCAAAGTTGGCCTTGTAGTGTTTAGAGGTGTTTATCATTAGTCTTGTTAACCTTTTCTAATTCTTTATCAATAAAGTTTAAATATTAAGCCTATATCACTAGCAAGCCCTTAATAATTTCAATGGGAGGGTTTGCACATATTAAAATTTTAATTTATATGATATGTATGCTTATTGAAAGATCACATTATCCTCATTTATGGGCTTAAAATAAGTTAATTATCATCATCCTAACCTAAACCCATAACTTCATAATCATTTGATTTTGATTAACTTCAAAATTATGATAATTAAGAAAATTACAATTATACTCTTATCATGGAATGGTGGCAAATTGGTTTCTACCCTTTAACTCATTATGTTTCAATCATCCAAAAGTACTCATTAAGATCAAAATTACCCATTTTTTCCTTTGGTTAATCCTACATTTTGATTAAGTTACTAAAATCTAAAATTACCACTTTGCCCTTGAGGCTCTCCACTTCATAACTCATTAAGAATAATTCAAATAACTTTAAGAATTTTAGAGTACCTAATTTATGGGTTAATTAAAACATCAAAGGAGAATTTGTGGGATTTCAAATTTTAATTTAAATAATTATTTTAACTTAAAAAATAAGTTTTTTAATATTAAATTATTTAATCAATCAAAATAAAGATTTTGTTCATGGGAAAATTATCAGAGGTTCAGCTAAGTTAGAAATGCACTTAGGCAAAATTTTATGATTTTTCAAATTAAATTTTAATTGTTATAATTATTTATTAACTTTTAGTGACATAAGTAAATAGAAAAAAAATATTTTATATTTTTCTATTAAATCTCTCTGAGTTCATATATCGAAAAACAAATTTTTATATTTTTATACAATTTTTTATTATAATTATTTTGATCGGAAAAAATAAGGAAAATATATTTTTAGGCCCTTAAAAAATTATTTTTAACTTGGGAAGGTGGGGAAGAAATATTTAAATGAGTCATAAGTGCTAAGGAAACAATTAGGAACATTTTGAACAATTTTTGTATTTTTAAAATTTTTACTTATTTTTAATTGTTGTTATTCTAAATATAGCTAAAAAATGAAATATTTTATCAAAAATAACTTTTATTTTTCCTAAGTGAACACAAGGAACTCAAAAAACTAGCTTTCATATTTTTTGTAATTGTATTTTATTTGATATAATTATTTTTGTACAAAATTATAATTTTCCTTAAAAAATCAACTTTTGTACTTAAACTTAATCAAATAATTTTTAATTTTTTATATAGATTCAACATGTTTTTTTTACGTAATGTGGAATTAATTTTTTTGAAGTTTTTATTAATATTTATTTTTAAATAAATTAATACAACTTATAAGCACTTAATTAACTATAGAAATGTACAAAACTATTCAAACCATCTTGATATTTTTCTAAAGTTCCTCTGACCTTACAGAACCTACAAAATTTACTCTTAATTTTCTAAGTGATATTTTAATTTATAAAATAAATTTAAACAAAAATAGTCATCCAAGCTTGAAAATTAGGGTTGTAAGCACATAGATGCTCTCTCACCTTAGAGATATCAAGGAACATCTCCACTGTCATGAGGAATAAACCCTAAAAATATCAAGTCATGGTGAGCATTTAATAAAAAAAAATTGAAATACCACGAAAATGATTTACTTAAATAAAAATTAAAGATCGAACAAAAAAAAATTCATAGTCCACATTATTATCCTCTATTCACTCAGTAATAGGGTATTTTTGTTTTATTTTTATAATTTTTCAATACAAAGTTATGATTTTTTTTAGTTGTGGGATTTAACTAATTCATTTAACCTATTTTTCTTTTTTCTTAGTCTCCCATTGCATCATCATCATCCAATCTGAGTCACCGCGCGTTGCGTTCTTGTTCGACCCTACTATCTAACTCGGCAGCTACGCGTCCCGTTGTTTACACACCAAGAGTTCATCCACCACGATCTCATCTGCTCGTCTGATACACACACGACTAGATGGCTGAGGGTCATCGTCCCCAATTAAACTAAATTGTTAGCTGTTTAACTTCAAATTTTAAGATCTCTTTTGATACTCAACCAAATCACATGGGGTTTGTTCCTACACCTTCATCTACTCAAGATGATCACATCCTTACGGTGATAATTCTATGAAATTAAACTTTTATTTATAAAAGACCAAATTGAGCTTAAAATTAGGGTTAATGGACTATACCTTTGCCAAGAGATGAGGCATCGATAAGGTGTTTGTGGAAGCTTCCTTGTGAGCCAGTGAACCTCCTCCAAGCATCTGTTGGAGCTGAAATAGGGTCTATGTATGGTTTCAGTGAAAGGTTGAAAGGGCTTATGCTAGAAGTAGGTTAAAGGGCTTAACAAAGGAGGATTTTGATGGGGAACTTCCTCTCTTGGGGTGAGGAAGCTTTTGGAAGGTTTAATATGAAGGTTGGTGAAGTTTTGTGAAATGCCAGAAAATGCTCTGGATTTTGAACTCAAAATTGAGCTCTCGTAGAGGAATCCAGAAGGGGAAAATGATGGGCTTGAGCTTAGGAGTTCTTGAAGATTTTTTGGAAGTAATTAGACAGAGTCACCCCAAGGAAATTTTATTAGCTCTCTTTTTTCCATGGAGGAGGTGGTTTAAATAGAAGGGGAAGGGGTGGCTGGCTGGGCTCCAATTCATGTGTAATTAGCTTCTTATATGGAGGGGAGAGACGTGCCAAAGGCCAATTGGATCTTATCAGCCTAGATGTGTTAAAATTAGTTTAGATTTAGGGAGGGTAGCTCTCAGTTTTGGCTCCTCTGGTGACTAGGCTAGTTGGTAGGGTTAGGGTCAGTGGCCAGAGAGTCAGAGGAGCTAGAGGGAGGTTAATGATGATTAACTATCAATGTTTATGGCATGATGGAAAGGATATTTTGATTTAGGCCAAAAATGGGAGGAAATCCCTTAAATAAAAGGTCCATTTGTCCATAGCTCATGTATGGTGGTCTAGGTGGGTCTAGCCTGGTCACTAGAGTTTGAATGGTTGTTGTAGTAGCTTTGGTTTGATCAATTTGGTTTGGTTTGGTGAACTTTGGTGCATATGTACAATTTTGGGCATTTTGGGTTGAATTTAGATTTAGGTTAGGTTATTCTTGATTTTTATCTCAATTAATTAACAAAGATGATGTATATGATTGTCATAAGGATTTAGAAAAGGTTTGGAGTGATTTTGAATTGATTTGGAACTTCAATTTGAAAGATTTTTTATCATGGTCAATTTTGAGAATGTTGGGTTAGACTTGGGTTTGAATTGAGATAGAGTTTGGCTAAGGCCAAACCGATGGTTCAAATTGGTCTTAAGGACTGTTAAGAAGAGTTTTGGATATCAGTTGGATGGAAATTTTGGGATTATGGAGTTCAATTTGGTGGAATTTGGGGACATGACTAATATGGGGTAAAATTGGGGATTTTGATTTGAGTTTAATTTGGGTGAGGCTTGGGATAAGATTAGAAATAATTAGTGACTCATATTGGTTCAAGGGAATGTTTTTAAGGGTTTTGGACATTAACTTGGGCGAATTGATTTGATCATATGGTTTAATTTGATGAAGTTGGGTCATAGAGTAAAAAATTAGGCTTCTTTTGCTTTGGGTTAAAATTAGATTCCAATGTGGGCCAATTAGGATGGATTTGGTTTCAAGCAAGCTTGGAAATTATGAGATGTAGTTTAGAATTGAAATTAGTGAAGATTGGGATCAAATTGGTGGACATTGGGGGTGAATTAGGGTAATTGAGCCTATAAAGACAATTTAGGGCTTTTTTATCAAAATTGGTCAAATTTGTCAAATTTGGCTCAATGGAGTGGTCCAAATTGATTTTGGGGACATTTTAAATGATTTTGAAGATTTTGGGACAATTTGGATCATGAGAGGTATTTTTGTAATTTTGGCAAAATGAGAGTTATTTTGGTAATTTTATAATTTTTGAGGTGTTTTGGACAATTTCGGTGGTTTCAAATGCTTTGAGATGATTTTTGAACAAATTTAGGTAATTTGGTTAATCTGGGGATTTTTGGTCAGTTTTGGGGTTTCAAGGTTTATTTGATAAGTTGGATAGATTTGGGGGTAAGATGATAAGTTGGGTATTTTGGTAAAATTGAGGTGTCAACCACCCTACTTGAGCTATGAACCAATGGAATTCCCTAATTGGGTCCTCTATGTATTGGTTTTAGCTAAACCCTAGCCTAGGGCTAGTGGCCTAGGGGACCATCTACGTGAGCCTCCCAAAGGGTTAAGCGATCAAAGTTAAACATGCTTAGGTTCAAGTTTATGATTGGAAGTGTAATGTGCAAGTGTGTGTGTGAAACTAACCAAGACTACACTACCCAGGGCTAACCCTAAGACCAATCAGTCTTATGGGGACTGCCCTTGAGCTCCCCATATTGGTCCCACTTACTAAGAGCTAGAGGTTAGGACCAATATGTGGAACTTCAAGTTGAGTGGTGAGGGTTCTTTTTCTAGTCCTTTAGGAATAGTAAACAAGAAAGTCTTATGGCTAGAACCTAGGCTACTAATGAGGAATAACTAGACCTCAGCCAAAAGTGAGGTCAACACTAACACAACGAAGTCCACAAGAAAGATAAATTTATCAACCTTTACCAATACATCTTCTACAACTCCTTTGGCATTGGCGATCGATCGATCGACAAATTGAAGGGTTACTATTGTAAAGGAAATATCTCTTAATCTTAACCTTTTGAAAATAGATGGAGGAATAAGATTAATACTTGCTCTCAAATCACATAAAGCTTTTCCAAAAAAAGCTTTTGCATATAACACAAGGAATAGTAAAACTAACAGGAACTTTAAGTTTTTCAAGAAGCTTTTTTTGAATTATAGTGCTACACTCTTCATTAAGTGTAATTGTCTCATTATCTGTAAAATTTATTTTTATATTAAGTATATCCTTTATAACTTTACATAACTTGACATTAGTTCCAAGGCTTCAGCAAATCAAATGTTTATGTTTACTTTCTTAAATATTTCCAAAATTTTTGAGAAACTTTTATCCAATTTTTAATGTCTTAATCTTTGAAAAAATGGAGGTGGTAGTTTTTCTTTAGTAATTTTCATTTGTTTAATTGGATATTCTGAACCATAATGAATATCTTCCTCAAAATTTTNTCTTTTGCGTATAACACAAGGAATAGTAAAACTAACAGGAACTTTAGTTTTTCAGGAAGCATTTTTTGAATTATAGTGCTACACTTTTCATTAAGTGTAATTGTCTCATTATCTGTAAAATTCATTTTTATATTAAGTATATCCGTCATAACTTTACATAACTTGACATTAGTTCCAAGGCTTCAGCAAATCAAATGTTTATGTTTAGTTTCTTAAATATTTTCAAAATTAATGAGAAATTTTTATCCAATTTTTAATGTCTTAATCTTTGAAAAAAGGGAGGTGGTGGTTTTTCTTTAGTAATTTTCATTTGTTTAATTGGATATTCTGAACCATAATGAATATCTTCCTCAAAATTTTCAATTTCCACCCCTTTTTTCTCAACTTCAATCTCTTTTTGAGCTTTTGTTTCCACTTACCTTCCACTCTTAGTTGTATAGCTTTAATTTGCTCTTTCTTTCTAGTCTTTATTATTAATCTCAGGATTACTAAGAAAAGTTTCTTGAGGTCTTCTGCTAAGTGCAGTACTAATATGTCCAACTCATTGTTTCTAATTGCCGCTCCCTGACTTTGTAATTGATTACCCATTTGTAATACCAATTCTTCCATAAAAAAATTCCTCTCCTTTAATTGTGAATTGTTGTTAAAATTGGGAGGATGATAAGGTTTATAATTAGTACTTTCGTGATTGTTTACTTTTCTCAAGGGTTCAGTTGGTTGGTTCCCCATTGTGGATTTATACAATTAAAGTTATTATTATTCCAACTTAAATTAGGGTGATTTTTCTAACCAGGATTGTAATAATTAAAATATAGATTATTAGGTTGATTATTTGCTGCATTCAAAGTTTCATACAATGATTAAGAATCCTTCATTTGTCAGAATGAATTTTCCTCAAACACTGGTGGCGTTTGAGATATATTAAGTCAAATTTGATCCAACTTCTTTGATATTGTAGGAATTTGAGAAGCTAAAATTAAAATTGCTTCAGAGACATGAACACTAGCTATTTTTTGGGATTTACCTTTGAGAGTGTCATTAAAAATTGTTAGTAGTCATTTCTTAAATTAACAAATATGCTTTATCGAATGGTTTTAACATTAATGATCCACTAGTAGTAGCATCAATAATAAATCTAAGAGATCCCACTATTTCATTATAAAATGTTTAGATTATTAATCAATCTCATAAAGCATGGTGTGGACACTTTCTAAGGAGATCTTTAAATCGTTCCCAACCTTCATATATTTAGTCTCCTTAAAAATGACAAAAAGATGTAATATCGTTTCTAAGCTTATCAACATTTTATGGTAAGAAATATTTAGTCAAAAATTTTTGAGATAATTCTCCCCAAATTCTTATTGATCCATGTTCTAAAAGGTTTAATGACATCTTATTTTTTTCCCATAATGAAAAAGGAAAAGTCTAAGTCTGATGGTGCCATTCGACACTCCGTCCTATTTAAATGTTGCATACAATTCTAGAAACGTAGCAAGATGTAATTTTAGACCTTCAGATGGTGTTCGCCAAAATTGATTATTCTATATCTCTTAGATAATAACAGGTTCAAGGTCAAATGAATTAGAAGAAATAAAAGGAGTTTGTATAACCAAGTGAATTTCATCAACTATAGGGGTAGCAAAATGTCTTAACGGTCTCTGAATTTTCAATACATTGATTATTTAAATTGTTTGTCATTCTGTTAAGTTATTTTTATTTTTGAATATTTCTTATATGTTTTTAATTATGAATTGTAAGGTACTAATCCTTAGATCCTAAAATTTGCATACAAAAATAAAATTAACAATTATTAAAAAATNTTACTCTCCGCAATACAACACAAAGCAAAGAAATAAACCAAAGGTACATGTAATCATCCAAAACGTATACAAAAAGAAAAAGTATACCAAAAAAAAATTACACATACATAAAGTCCCAAAATAACAGTGTACATAAAATTCCATGGTAACAGTGGTGTCGAGGAGCAGGGTCAAATTGGCGGCTTATAGATCGAGTTAAAACTGCAACAATAAAAACCAAAACCTGCAAGCAGTGAGGAAATCTGCAAAACTTCTGCATAAACCATCCCTGCCACTCCAAGCAGTTTCCAAATGTCCGAAGTTGAAAGACAGCAGCTCCATACATATCATGGTAAAGTTACCAACTCCAATACACATAAATTAGATCACAGGCATCCAAAAAGAGCAGGCCAAGCAAGATAAAACATAAAATCCAGGCTCATGATCCAAATTCGAAGACAAAACGGGGTGAAAAAGGCTACCAAAATGCAACTCAGAATAAATCATGAAGGATCGAACAATTAAACAGTAAAAGGAACCAATAAAAACAGAGCAAAAATTAACAGAGAGAAATATAAAATCCCTCTATCTTCTGATATAAGGCATAGTAAGTAAATCCCCATTTAAAAGATTATGAAGTTGAGGAGGGGGCACCAAACCTACAATAAGTTGGAATAATCACCCTAATTTAACTTGGAATAACAATGGGGATTTAAGAAAGTACACTAGGTTTTGTGACGAAAGTTCAATTTAAGAAAGTATCATTCCCCTTACAATGAGATTATAGGTAGTGAACTATCAAATTGAAGAAAATTGTATTGTGCATTTTTTATCCTTTTTACAAGAAAAAAAACACATTGACTAAAACTCCTAGATCAGAAAGAAATTTTAACAATTCACTTGGTCAGATCAAAAAGTAAATGAAGTTCGAAGTTTGAATCATCACATCTATGAAGTTAAAACATTGCACAACAATCTTGATTCTTCAAGTGACCATATCTTTTTGTTGGGAGAAAGACCAAAAAATCTACTCAGAATTCATGAGAAAGATACAACGAAATATGGATTATATATATATAAACTAGTTTATAAAAAATGAAAGAAAAGTAAAACTGTTTAATTAGATCTCTTTCCCAAGGAAATCCTTTGAAGTTCCTTTGAATCTCTTTCTCTTTTTAAAATAGCACTAAAATCTCTCTTAGAAATGTAAGGAAGAAGATATCTCTTACTTTCCCTTTCCTCTTACAACTCTTAGAGATACTCTCCAAACACTCCCACAGTCTCACCACACTCTCACACACCTTTGTTACTCATAGCCCCCTCCCTCATACTGACATGAAAACACTTTCTTAGAATGTAGGGACAAATTTCCTAAGAGTCAACATAGGCCTCTTCAAAATGTATCATAATTCAATGCATTTATGAAAATAACCATCGCTCGTACCCAGGAATCGTCTTCTCTAGATTCTGACTCCTGGGCGCCAATTTTAATTTTTGAAAGTGCCGCCATTTTACTCCAAATTTTGTCCTGCTTACTTTAAGCTACAAATGCCTAGACTTTATATACCTACAATAAAATAAGAAAATATATTTCTTTAAAGTGAAATATCACGAAATATAATCCTTAAATATATATATGTAAAATTGAATATTTTTTTGGTATATCAAGTACTACTATGACACATCTACAAATTCACATTCCATACGTTAGTTGCTGGATTATATGGATGGCCAAAGATGCTACTAAATATGATAGTGGGGTTCTAGAGAAAAACGTAATTAAAAACATCAAAATGTATATGTTGAAAGAAATTAATTTTGACAAGTATAAAGGTTTTAACTTAATTTTTTAGAGTCCTTTGATTAATTAAAAAGGCAATGAAGCTTCCTAGCTGAATGTTCACACACTCAATTGGCAGAAACCTCCCGCTCCTCTTTTGAAGTTCATTATTGAAGGTATCTATAACAGGGCAAGGGTAGCTATTGGAGCTTTCCCGAGAGTCCACCAGGGACACAGTTTATTGTTCCTTCTAGGATCTTGAATTCCCATCTCAGTACTAAACTCTAAAATTTAGAAAGCCTTTTCACTTTTCTGATGGCAATGACACGTAAGTTACAACATACTATTATTCAGACAGATTCTACCCTAGAATAAAAGATTTGAAAGGAATAATTTCCAAGTTTCAGGCAGTAATTGTTGTTGTGGAGGAGAATTGATATGCTAAGTGAAAGCCTTCACATTGCATGACATCATACTTTCTATGAAGGAAACCACCGAATTGATCTAAAGAAGGTACTAATGATTCAAATGTTTGTAATAAGTTTATTCCATATTCTATGCTAAGTATATCATTACATAAGGATATTATGGGGATCCCTAGTTTTTTGTTGGGAGAATTCACTGCTATGCTCTCTTTGTAATCTTTATTTGACCAATAAATATCTAAGCCGACACACACACACAAATGTATCCATATGTACATACATAAGAATTAAGTAATATTAATATAAATATTTTTTTACAATAATAATCTCTTAACTCGTTTTCAAAGTAATTTGAAGTTGTTCCCATTGGTAAGGTAGAGAATTTTCCTAAAAGTTTGCTATTTTTGCATTAGCTACATCCACTCCTATCCTTATACCATACCTTAATTCCAAAAGCCCTAGATCAGGACATTACCACTAGCCTGCTGGGAGCTTCCTTCTTTGCCTCTCTCTATCTCTTTCTCCTTACATTCATACTAGTAGCTGGTCTTGACCTCATTTTGTTTTGAGATCTAGTTTCTTCTTTAGTAGCCCAGGGCCTAGCCATTTGTTTTTCCTATTCACTATTACTAGAGGAATAGTAAAGGAACCCTTGCCATTAGACACTCTAAACTCTTCTTTGTTTAACTCGAAGTTTCACATGTTGGTTCTAACCTCTAGCACTTAGTAGGTGGAGCCAATATGGGGGAGCTCAAGAAGAGTCTTCATAAGACTATTTGACCCTAGGGTTAACCCTAAGAGGTGTGGCCTTGCTTAGTCTCACACACACATTAACTTAACATTCCACTTACATTCACAACTTTGAACCCAAATATGCTTAGTTGGTCTCTTAAATTTTGGGAAACTCATGTAAATGGTAGCCTGAATCATTAGCCTTGGGCTAGGTGACGCGCCCCTGGTGTGTGCTATTTTTTTGCGCATTTTATGTCAATTTAAATTCCCAATAATAGTGCCAAAAACATGACCCGTCACAAACTTACGCAATAATTTAGCTTCCAAAATATGGCAAAAAACTTGAACCAATTTAAATTTAGTAGTTAAAATGAAAATGTTATAAAAAAAATAAAAAAAGTTAACACATTAGTGGTTCTGCGCAAGTGGACGTATTGCTTCAAGCTTCACAGAAAGAAAACCTTTAGGCTAATTCTATTCTACTACTATCATGTCTTAGTTTGGAAGATGAAAATTCCTATGATCATAAAATAAATCACAATATTCAAACTATATAAATAAAAGTAAGAAAGACAAGTTAAAATAAGTTTAATGAATGCTAACAGAAATATAAATAAAAGAATTAAGTTTACTAAACTAATTTCTAAACTTCAAAGATAAATTTAATTAGACTAAATNATTTCTTAAGTTCCTTTGACCTTACAGAACCTACCAAATTTATCTCTTAATTTTCTAAGTGATATTTTAATTTATAAAATTAATTTAAACAAAAATAGTCATCCAAGTTTGAAAATTAGGGTTGTAAGCACATAGATGCTCTCTCACCTTAGAAATATCAAGGAACATCTCCACTCTCATGAGGAATAAACCCTAAAAATATCAAGTCATGGTGAGCATTTAATCAAAATAAATTGAAACACCACAAAAACAATTTACCTAAATAAAAATGAAAGAGTAAACAAAAAAAAATTCATAGTCCACATTATTATCCTCTATTCACTCAATAATAGGGTATTTTTATTTTATTTTTATAATTTTTCTATGCAAAGTTATGATTTTTTTTAGTTGTGGGATTTAACTAATTCATTTAATCCTATTTTTCTTTTTTCTTAGTCTCCCATTGCATCATCATCATCCTAGCTGAGTCACCACGTGCTGCGTTCTTGTTTGACCGTACTATCTAACTCGGCAGCTACGCGTCCCATTGTTTACACACCAAGAGTTCATCCACCACGATCTCATCTGCTCGTCTAACACACGCACGACTATCATTGGGTTTGTTCCTACACCTTCATCTAAATTGTTAGCTGTTTAACTTCAAATTTTAAGATCTCTCTCGATACTCAACCAAATCACATGGGGTTTGTTCCTAAACCTTCATCTACTCAAGATGATCACATCCTTACGGTGATAATTCTATGAAATTAAACTTTTATTTGTAAAAGACAAAATCTAGCTTAAAATTAGGGTTAATGGACTATACCTTTGCCAAGAGCTGAGGCATAGATAAGGTCTTTATGGAAGCTTCCTTGTGAGCCGGTGAACCTCCTCCAAGCATCTGTTGGAGCTGAAATAGGGTCTATGTATGATTTCAGTGAAAGGTTGAAAGGGCTTATGTCTAGAAGTAGGTTAGAGGGCTTAACAAAGGAGGTTTTTGATGGGAAACTTCCTCTCTTGGTCTGTGGAAGCTTTTGGAAGGTTTAATATGAAGGTTGGTGAAGTTTTGTGAAATGCCAAAAAATGCTCTAGATTTTGAACTCAAAATTGAGCTCTCGTAGAGGAATCCAGAAGGGGAAAATGATGGGATTGAGCTTAGGAGTTCTTGAAGATTTTTTGGAAGTAATTAGATAGAGTCTCCCCAAGGAAATTTTATTAGCTCTCTTTTTCCCATGGAGGAGGTGGTTTAAATTGAAGGGAAAGGGGTGGTTGACTGGGCTCCAATTCAGGTGTAATTAGCATCTTATATGGAGAGGAGAGATGTGCCAAAGGCCAATTGGATCTTATCAGCCTGGATGTGTTAAAATGGGTTTAGATTTAGGGAGGGTAGCTCTTAGTTTTGGCTCCTCTGGTGACTAGGCCAGTCGGTAGGGTTAGGGTAGGTGGCCAGAGAGTTAGAGGAGCCAGAGGGAGGTTAATGATGATTAACTTTCAATGTTTATGGCATGATGGAAAGGATATTTTGGTTTAGGCCAAAAATGGGAGGAAATCCCTTAAATAAAAGGTTCATTTGTCCATAGCTCATGTATGGTGGTCAAGGTGGGTCTAGCCTGGTCACCAGAGTTTGAATGGTGGTTGTAGTAGCTTTGGTTCGATCAATTTGGTTTGGTTTGGTGAACTTTGGTGCATATGTACAATTTTTGGAATTTTGGCTTGAATTTAAGTTTAGGTTGGGTTATTCTTGAATTTGATCTCAATTAATTAACAAAGATGATGTATATGATTGTCATAGGGATTTAGAAAAGGTTTGGAGTGATTTTGAATTTATTTGGAAGTTCAATTTGAAAGATTTTTTATCATGGTCAATTTTGAGAATGTTGGGTTGGACTTGGGTTTGAATTGAGATTGAGTTTGGCTAAAGCCAAACTGATGGTTCAAATTGGTCTTAAGGACTGTTAAGAAGAGTTTTGGACATCAGTTGGATAAAAATTTTGGGATTATGGAGTTCAATTTGGTGGAATTTGGGGACATGACTAATATGGGGTAAAATTGGGGATTTTGATTTGAGTTTAATTTGGGTGAGGCTTGGGATAAGATTAGAAATAATTAGTTACTCATATTGGTTCAAGGGAATGTTTTTAAGGGTTTTGGACATTAACTTGGGCGAATTGATTTGATCATATGGTTTAATTTGATGAACTTGGGTCACATAGTAAAAAATTAGGCTTCTTTTGCTTTGAGTTGAAATTAGACTCCAATGTGGGCCAATTAGGATGGATTTGGTTTCAATCAAGCTTAGAAATTATGAGATGTAGTTTAGAATTGAAATTAGAGAAGATTGGGATCAAATTGGTGGACATTGGGGGTGAATTAGGGTAATTGAGCCTACAAAGGCAATTTAGGGCTTTTTGTCAAAATAGGTCAAATTTGTTAAATTTGGCTCAATGGAGTGGTTCAAATTGATTTTGGGGACATTTTAAATGATTTTGAAGGTTTTGGGACAATTTGGGTCACGAGAGGTATTTTTGTAATTTTGGCAAAATGAGAGTTATTTTGGTAATTTTATAATTTTTGAGGTGTTTTGGACAATTTTGGTGTTTGAAATGCTTTGAGATGATTTTTGAACAAATTTAGGTATTTTGGTTAATTTGGGGATTTTGGTCAATTTTGGGGTTTCAAGGGTTATTTGATAAGTTGGGTATTTTGGTAAAATTGAGGTATGAACCAATGGAATTCCCTAATTGGGTCCTCTATGTATTGGTTTTAGCTAAACCCTAGCCTAGGGCTAGTGGCCTAGTGGCGATCAGAGTTAAACATGCTTAGGTTCAAGTTTATGATTAGAAGTGTAATGTGCAAGTGTGTGTGTGAAACTAACCAATACCACACTACCTAGGGCTAACCCTAAGACCAATCAGTCTTATGGGGACTGCCCTTGAGCTCCCCCATATTGGTCCCACCTACTAAGAGCTAGAGGTTAGGACCAATATGTGGAACTTCAAGTTGAGTGGTGAGGGTTCTTTTTCTAGTCCTNTATCATTTGTCAGAATGAATTTTCCTCAAACACTGGTGGCGTTTGAGATATATTCAGTCCAATTTGATCCAACTTCTTTGATATTGTAGGAATTTGAGAAGCTAAAATTAAAATTGCATCAGAGTCACGAAAACTGGCTATTTTTTTGGATTTACCTTTTGAGAGGGTCATTAAAAATTTTTAGTAGTCATTTCTTAAATTAACAAATATGCTTTATCGAATTGTTTTAACATTAATGATCCACTAATAGCAGCATCAATAATAGATCTAAGAGATCTCACTATTTCATTATAAAATGTTTAGATTATTAACCAATCTCATAAAGCATGTTGTGGACACTTTCTAAGGAGATCTTTAAATCATTCTCAAGCTTCATATATTTATTCTCCTTAAAAATGACAAAAAAATGTAATATCATTTTTAAGCTTATCAACATTTTATGGTAAGAAACATTTAGTCAAAAAATTTTGAGATAATTCTCCCCAAATTCTTATTGATCCATGTTCTAAAAAGTTTAATGACATCTTATTTTTGTCCCATAATGAAAAAGGAAAAGTAAGTCTGACGGTGTCATTCGACACTGCGTCCTATTTAAATGTAACAAGATGTAATTTCAGACCTTCAGATGGTGTTTGAAAAAATTGATTATTGTGTATCTCTTAGATAATAACAGGTTTAAGGTCAAATGAATTAGAAGAAATAAAAGGAGTTTGTATAACCAAGTGAATTTCATCAACTATAGGTGTAGCAAAATGTCTTAACGGTCTCTGTTGAAGTTAATTTTCAATACATTGATTATTTAAATTGTTTGTCATTCTGTTAAGTTCTTTTTATTTTTTTATATTTCTTATATTTTTTTTAATTTTGAATTGTAAGGTACTAATCCTTAGATCCTAAAATTTGCATACAAAAATAAAATTAACAATTATTAAAATATGCACTCACACAAGAATGTATATATATTTTTGTTGTTTTCCTCTTTATATATATATATATATATATATATATTATAATCAAAGAGCAATTTGTGGCTTCTTACACGTTAATTAAATGGAAATTACATAGTTAGGGAGGGAAAGTGGATCCCCATATAAAAACAAAAAAAATACAACAAACCCCTAGGGGTTTTACTCTCCGCAGTACAACACAAAATAAAGAAATAAACCAAAGGTACCTGTAATCATCCAAAACGTATACAAAAAGAAAAAGTATACCAAAAAAAAATTACACGTACATAATGTCCAAAAATAAGAGTGTACATAAAATTCCATAGTAACAGTGGTGTCGAGGAGCAGGGTCAAACTGGCGGCTTATAGATCCAGTTAAAACCGAAACAATAAAAACCAAAACCTGCAAGTAGTGAGGAAATCTGCAAAACTTCTACATAAAACATCCCTTCCGCTCCAAGCAGTTCCCAGATGTTCGAAATTGAAAGACAGCAGCTCCATACATCTCATGGTAAAGTTACCAACTCCAATACACATAAATGAGATCATAGGCATCCAAAAAGAGCAAGCCAAGCAAGACAAAACATAAAATCCATGCTCATGATCCAAATTTGAAGACAAAAAGGGGTGAAAAAGGCTACCAAAATGCAACTCAGAATAAATCATGAAGGATCGAACAATTAAACAGTAAAAGGAACCAATAAAAACAGAGCAAAAATTAACAGAGAGAAATATAAAATCCCTCTATCTTCTGATATAAGGCATAGTAAGTAAATCCCCACTTAAAAGATTTTGAAGTTGAGGAGGGGGCACCAAACCCACAATAAGTTGGAATAATCACCCTAATTTAAGTTGGAATAACAATGGGGATTTAAGAAAGTACACTAGGTTTTGTGATGAAAGTTCAATTTAAGAAAGTATCATTCCCCTTACAATGAGATTATAGTTAGTGAACTATCAAATTGAAGAAAACTGTATTGTGCATTCTTTATCCTTTTTACAAGAAAAAAAACACATTGACTAAAACTCCTAGATCAAAAAGAAATTTTAACAATTCACTTGGCTAGATCAAAAAGTAAATGAAGTTCAAAGTTTGAATCATCACATCTATGAAGTTAAAACATTGCACAAAAATCTTGATTCTTCACATGACCATATCTTTTTGTTGGGAGAAAGACCAAAAAAGGACGATACAACGAAATATGGATTATATATATAAAAACTAGTTTATAAAAAATGAAAGAAAAGTAAAACAGTTTAATTAGATCTCTTTCCCAAGAAAATCCTTTGAAGTTCCTTTGAATCTCTTTCTCTTTTTAAAATAACACTAAAATCACTCTTAGAAATGTAAAGAAGAAGAAATCTCTTACTTTCCCTTTCCTCTCACAACTCTTAGAGACACTCTCCAAACTCTCCCACAGACTCACCACACTCTCACACACCTTTGTTACTCATAGCCCCCTCCTTAATACTGACATGAAAACACTCTCTTATAATGTAGGGACAAATTTCCTAAGAGTCAACATAGGCCTCTTCAAAATCTATCATAATTCAATGCATTTATGAAAATAACCATCTCCGGCACCCAGGCATCGTCTTCTCTGGATTCTGACTCCTAGGCGCCAATTTTAAATTTTGAAAGTGACGCCATTTTACTCCAAATTTTTTACTGCTTACTTTAAGCTACAAATGCCTAGACTTTATATACCTACAATAAAATAAGAAAATACCTTTCTTTAAAGTGAAATATCACCAAATATAATCCTTAAATATATATGTAAAATTGAATATTTTTTTGGTATATCAAGTACTACTATGACACATCTACAAATTAACATTCCATACATTAGTTGCTGGATTATATGGATGGCCAAAGATGCTACTAAATATGATAGTGGGGTTCTAGAGAAAAACGTAATTAAAACCATCAAAATGTATATGTTGAAAGAAATTAATTTTGACAAGTATAAAGGTTTTGACTTATTTTTTTAGAGTCCTTTGATTAATTAAGAAGGCAATGAAGCTTCCAAGCTGAATGTTCACACACTCAATTGGCAGAAACCTCCCCCTCCTCTTTTGAATTTCATTATTGAAGGTATCTATAATAGGGCAAGGGTAGCTATTGGAGCTTTCCCGAGAGTCCACCAGGGACACAGTTTATTGTTCCTTCTAGGATCTTGAATTCCCATCTCAGTACTAAACTCTAGAATTTAGGAAGCCTTTTCACTTTTCTGATGGCAATGACACTTAAGTTACAACATACTATTATTCAAACAGATTCTATCCTAGAATATAAGATTTTAAAGGAATAATTTCCAAGTTTCAGGTAGTAATTGTTGTTGTGGAGGAGAATTGATAGGCTAAGTGAAAGCCTTCACATTGCATGACATCATACTTTCTATGAAGGAAACCACCGGGTTGATCTAAAGAAGGTACTAATGATTCAAATGTTTGTAATAAGTTTATTCCATATTCTATGCTAAGTATATCATTACATAAGGATATTATGGGGATCCCTAGTTTTTTGTTGGGAGAATTCACTGCTATGCTCTCTTTGTAATCATTATTTGACCAATAAATATCTAAGCCGACACACACACACACAAGTATCCATATGTGCATAAATAAGAATTAAGTAGTATTAATATAAATATTTTTTTACTATAAGAATCTCTTAACTCGTTTTCAAAGTAATTTGAAGTTGTTCCCCTTGGTGAGGTAGAGAATTTTCCTAAAAGTTTGCTATTTTTGCATTAGCTACATCCACTCCTATCCTTATATCATACCTTAATTCCAAAAGCCCTAGATCACCACATTACCACTAGCCTGCTGGGAGCTTCATTCTTTGCCTCTCTCTATCTCTTTCTCCTTACATTCATACTACTAGCTGGTCTTGACCTCATTTTTTTTTTAGGTCTAGTTTCTTCCTTAGTAGCCCAGGGTCTAGCCATAGGTTTTTCCTATTCACTATTACTAGAGGAATAGTAAAGGAACCCTTGCCATTAGACACTCTAAACTCTTCTTTGTTTAACTTGAAGTTTCACATGTTGGTTCTAACCTCTACCACTTACTAGGTGCAGCCAATATGGGGGAGCTCAAGAAGAGTCCTTATAAGACTATTTGACCTTAGGGTTAACCCTAAGAGGTGTGGCCTTGCTTAGTCTCACACACACATTAACTTAACATTCCACTTACATTCACAACTTTGAACCCAAATATGCTTAGTTGGTCTCTTAAATTTTGGGAAACTCATGTAGATGGTCGCCTGAATCAATAGCCTTGGGCTAGGTGACGCGCCCCTGGTGTGTACTATTTTTTTGCGAGTTTTATGTCAATTTAAATTCTCAATAATAGTGCCAAAAACATGACCCGTCACAAACTTATGCAATAATTTAGCTTCCAAAATATGGCAAAAAACTTGAACCAATTTAAATTTAGTAGTTAAAATGAAAATGTTATAAAAAATATAAAAAAAGTTCACACATTAGTGGTTCTGCACAAGTGGACGTATTGCTTCAAGCTTCACAGTAAGAAAACCTTTAAGCTAATTCTATTCTACTACTATCATGTCTTAGTTTGGAAGATGAAAATTCTTATGACAATAAAATAAATCACAATATTCAAACTATATAAATAAAAGTAAGAAAGACAAGTTAAAATGGCTTTAATGAATGCTAACAAAAATATAAATAAAAGAATTAAGTTTACTAAACTAATTTCTAAACTTCAAAGATAAATTTAATTAGACTAAATATGTATATATATATATATATATATATATATATATA
>JXCR01144397.1:213816-255189 GCA_002079205.1 Phalaenopsis hybrid cultivar
ATATATATATATATATTATTGTATTGTGCCAAATCAGAGCAATCCTACTCTTTAACCTCTTCCAAGTGCATAAAGAACATTGACTAATCCAGAGTTTGGTCTTTAATTTCATGGTTAGGCTTCAAGGATACCGTCTGCCACTCCAAACCTCTCACTAATCCCTCAGCTGAGGGATCACAATCTCGCATTAGTTTCCAATCAACTAGAGCAAATTAAGGATTTTAATTTGTCACCTTAAAATGTCCAATTCTGCATCCAACAAAGAATTTTTCCCTATTTATTTTGTACTCAACCCCATGGATGACATCTTCTGCCATGGAATCAAATGTGATTCTCCCCATGTTTTAGAAATCATAACCCTTTTGGTTCATATGTTTCTCAACAAATTTTGACTTTTCAATTGGCCAAATAAAAAAGTAAATGAAAATCAGAGTTCAAATCGTCACAAATTTTTGACATTTAAAATCATATAAATAAAATCAAATTTTCACAAAATCAAACCTAATTGAAGAGAGAAAAATAATGAAGCATATTTAAAATTCATGAGAATGATATGACATAACACAGATTTTATATATATAAACAAGTTTAAAAAAGAAATAAAGAAAAGAAAACAACATATCTCACACTCCCCAATTTGACCCTAAGCCAAAATTTCATCAAATTGAACCCCCATACTTATCCAATTTCTGATTCCAAAAATCCTTACAACACATCCACACGTCAAATTGAACCTTCAATTGTCCTTGTTCAAGCCTTAATTTCCCTAAAGTTCAACTTGGACTAAATTCCTCAATTTTGCCCCAAATTCCACTAACTTGAACTCCGTAATCACAAAATTTCCACTCAATTTCTATCCAAAAAACTTCATGAAATTCACTCACATTAAATTGAACCATCAATTGATCCATAGCCAAACTGTATTCCAACCAAAACCCAAGTCTAACCCAACATCCCCAAAATTAGCCATGAGCCAAAATCCTATAAATTGAACTTCTAAATGAATTTAAAATCACTCAATTCTTCTTATAAACTCTGTATCACAATCATCTATACCACCTTGATCAATCAATTAGGCTCAATGTCATGACTCGCCCAACCTAAACCCAACTTCAAGCTAAAATGCCCAAAGTACCCATATGGACCAATGGTCCCTTAATTTAAGGGATCTCCTTCCATTTTCAGCCTAAAACAAAACATCATTGCCCACATGCCTGAACCATTCAGATTTTGTCATCATTAACCCTCCCACTAGCTCACCTAGCCTCTTGACCACCTCCTCTACCCTTGTCAGCTGAACCTCTAGTTCCAGCCACCCACAACCACCACCTAAGGCTAATTTCTCTACCAAAATTTGTCCTAAAACCAGGACACTTTCTGTCACAACTATATAGTGCACCAAATATCAAATTGATTTGCTCCTCACCATGCCCTCACCAAACAAAGAAGATCCCCCATAGAAGCACAATCACAAAGCCTCTCCAACCTAGACTTCCATTAAAATCAAAATCTCCCTCTACTCAAGTTATGGTGCAAACTCGACAAGAGCTCAAATTAGTGCTTGCAAAAGCTTTGCAAGGTTACAACGAATGTGTAAAACCAATCTGATTAAGGCTTCACCTCTCAGGTATTGAGCTCTCACCTTAGCCCAGCTCATTTTGATTTTTCATGCATGTATACTATATTTAATACCATATAACTTGTATAGATAGGCTTGTCTAACTCAAATGCGTCTATCGAAACAATCCTATACATCTGATTTTTCATGGATAAAACTTTCGATAGACGTTCAGCTCCGTTCAGCTCAAATTGGTGCTTGCATGTATGCGTACCATATCGCCAACTTGAAAAAGTATTTGATTAAGTATATACACTAAAGTTGATTTTATAAGAAAAATTTGTATTTTTGTATAAAAAGAATTATATTAAATTAAATACAGTTAGGAAAATTATGTAAGCTGGTTNCTTTACCCTATTCCAAGTGTTTAAAGAACATTGACTAATCCAGAGTTTGGTCTTTAATTTCGTGGTTAGGCTTCAAGGATACCGTCTGCCACTCCAAAGCTCTCACTAATCCCTCACCTTAGGGATCACAATCTCGCATTAGTTTCCAATCAACTGGAGCAAATTAAGGATTTTAATCTGTTACCTTAAAATGTCCAATTCTGCATCCAACAAAGAATTTTTCCCTATTTATTTTGCACTCAACCCATGGATGACATCTTCTCTCATGGAATCAAATGTGATTCTCCCCATGTTTTAGAAATCATAACCCTTTTGGTTCATATGTTTCTCAACAAATTTTGATCTTTCAATTGGCCAAATAAAAAAGTAAATGAAAATCAGAGTTCAAATCTTCACAAATTTTTGACATTTAAAACCGTATAAATAAAATCAATTTTTCATAAAATCAAACCTAATTGAAGAGAGAAAAATAATGAAGCATATTTAAAATTCATGAGAATGATATGAAAAACACAGATTTTATATATAAAAACAAGTTTAAAAAATAAATAAAGAAAAGAACACAACATATCTCACACTCCTTCCTAAGCAAATTTTTAGAAGTTCCCTTTAAGCACTTTCTCTCTTTCTAATCACACTCAATTATCTCCTAGAAATCTAATGAAGAAGAATTCTCTCACACTTACCTCTTACAACCCTAGAAGAAAATTCTCTCTTCCCTAAAGCCTTCCTCTCACTCTCACTCTACACACACACACACACACTTGCCCTAGACTTCCATCTCTTTTATTAAAGGCTGCCCCCCTAAAAAAAATTCAAACTTCACTTCAAAACTCTCTCCAAAAGTCAAACCTTTTGAATTCCAAAAGACATGTCCATGAATTCCATAGACATATCCCTTTATTAACGAGTCTTACTAAGTGTCTCGATGCATTGAATCACTCCGTGGGTCGTTTGAATCATTTGGAGCCTTCAAAATCGCTCAAAATTCATCATGAACTGCCTTAAACTGACTTTTATCATCTCTAGCACTTATGGAACTAGTTCCCTGAATTCTGGTGCCTCTGACGCTAGTTTGATGCATCAGGTACCACTCTACAGTAGCTCCACCATTTTTCTCAGTTTGGGTCCATTTTGCCCGATTTTAGTTGCGTTTCGCTCCTAATAGATATACCTAAAAAAATAAGCATAAAAACAGCCTTTCATAAAAAGTGTAATTTTATTCAAAAACATGTGAGAAATATAAAGTAGATTATGCATAGAAAGACATATCAAAATGTATTAAGTCAGAATTTTCTTTCTTGCTCGTTTTTACTCCAAATTACATCATTTTTGCTTCATTTTTTCCAAAAGTCCATTTCTTGTACTTGAAACCAATAATATGAAAATTACTTTCCACTAAAGTGTAATATATCTAAAAATCATTAAAAGTGAGCATAAAATATATATCAAAACGTAGGAAATTTATATGCGTGTCAAAATTCCCCAAACTTAAACGTTATTTATCCTTAAGTGACTCTTTTACTACATAAAAATATGACTTAAGATAGAGTTTAACTTATAAACTTCTATACTTTAGTTTAATAAATAAAATAGAATAATTCAAGAAAAACATTTAATGATTTAGATTAAAAGTATAAGTATAAGAATACTTAGTAATCAAGTCTAAGATTTCTGAATCTCCATTCATTTCAAGAAGAACTGTAATTTGTTATATCAAGGATACTTAGAATATCCATATGAAAAGAATTTCATAAAAAATTTACTATTAAGGGTGCTATTACTCAAATACAAGTTTAAAAAATGTAATAAAGCCTTTTCCTTAAGTTGATTCATGTGAAGGCAATTTTTTGTTAGGAATCTCCACAAGCTTCTCCTCACATTCCTTTTTTTTTCTTTTCTTTTTCTTTTTTTAATTTGAAATAACAAAATTAAGATGGAATTATTATTGTTAAAATTAATGACGTCTTTTGCAAAACTTAAGTCTAAACGAGACCCAAGTCGTAGTGGACTCATCATTGTAACTACTACAAGAGAATATATCAGGCTAGTCATAAGAAGAAATTAAGGAATCACCTCCCACATAATACACAAAGATCTAGTTAAAACACTAATAATCCAAACATCTACCAATCAACAATCAAATTGATCAATCCACGCTAAATCAAACACAATAAAACACTAACACTAATAATTCTCAAGCACACTAAATTAAACCACACTGATAACTATGGGTTGCCTCCCATAAAATGCTTTGTATAATGTCGCCAGCCCGACAAATGATTTCACCTGGATCAAAATCCCATTAAGTAATCAATCACCCAATCCTTTCCAGATCCAGGGATTCCTACAAATTCCTCGAATTAAAATTTTTCTTCCAACTCTTTATTTTCAGATTGATTCATATCTTTATTCCTCATATTTTTTTTTAGATCCAATATTCTTCTGGTGATTTTCTAAATTTTCATATTAGTAGCTTCCTTAAAATTTATAAGAAATGGATCTTTATTAGAAACTTCAAGATCTACCAAATTTTTGATCGAATCATCACTAGTTAATTCAAATTCTGGATCAAATTCTTCTAGATTACTCTTTTGTTTAGGGTTGTCATTCAACTCTTCTCCTTAGTACTGAGTAAATGATAGAGGTGATTTTTTTATATTTATATTAGTTGAGGAAAAAGTTTATTATAATCCTTTAGGAATTTTTTCCATTGGTCTTTCAATCTCATTATCCTAATTTTTATACTCAAAGTTCTTTTGAAACATATCCTCAATTTCTCTTATAAATAATAGTTCAATAATTTTAAATTGCACATCATTCTTCTCCTTAGGGTTTATCTTTGGGTCACTAGGTAAAATCTCTGGAGGGTAATAGTTAATTTCACTAATAATCTGCCCTAGTTGGTTTTTTACATTCCTTATTGCGACCTCTTGATTTTCCAGCTCACTCTTCATTTGAATCACAAGTAAAATTTGTCTTCTTCTCCAAAATTATTATTCCTATTAAATTTTAAATGATTTTCCCAATCTGAATTGTAATAATTAGAATAAAGATTGTATATCTCACGGCTAGTTTCAAAATAATCCTGCTCATTCAATTGTCCAAATAAATTTTCCTTAGTATCTAAGGGTCCTTGAGAATAACTTTCTATGTATTGATATAACTTCTTTTTAATATCTACAACCTGAGAAATTGAAATTGTAAGAATATCTTCTTGAAAATTTTCTACTATCTTGGGGTTTACTCTTTCAAAGCTACTAACATTATAATCCAAAACTGAACATTCATTATATCGTTGATCTCCCATTTCTACATTAAATTCATGGAGTCTTTTAAAATCTTTCCCAAAATTTCTCTCCAAATCTGACTTGTAAAATTCAAGGTCTGCAGCTCCTGAACTACATATACAAATGTATAAACTTAACTACTTTGAAAGATATAAAAAATATTTTTGGTATTTTAGATTTTTTTTTTAAATAAACACACAATAATTAAACACACTATATAATAATACTATAAATTCCAAATATAAGTCTTACATGTTTAGCTAAATTCCTCGTAAAGTTCTTACCAAAGCTTCCACGGCAATGGCGCCAAAAACTTGATGCTCATCTGGTGTGTGCTATTTTTATGTGTTTTTTATGTCAATTTAAATCCTCGTTAATAAGGTCAAAAACTTGACCCATCCTAAACTTACAAAGTAAATTAGCTTCCAAAATATGGCAAAAAAACTTGACCCAATTTATATTTAGCGGTTAAAATCAAAATGTTATAAAATATATAAAAAAAAGTTCACACAATATTGATTCTACACAAGTGCATGTATAATTTTAAGTAATATAGGGCATTCTTTAGAAACCCCAGTATAAGTCCCATAAAGAAGCACAGTAAGAAATCTCTTTAGATAATTCTAGTCTACTACTATCAAGTCACAGTTTGGAAGATGAAAATTCTTATGATAATAACATAAATCACATTATTCAAACTATAAATATTAAAGTAAGAAAGACAAGTTAAAATGGGTTTAATGAATACTAATAGAAATGTAACTAGAAGAGCTAAGTTTATTAAACTAATTTCTAAACTTTAAAGTTAAATTTACTAAGACTAAAAAAAGTTTTGTGATGAAGAACTCAAATTTAAGAAAGCATCCTTCCACTTTACAACGAGCATATGGATTGTGAAGAAATTAAAATAGTTAAAAATTATATATATAATTGTATTGTGCCAAATAGGAGCAATCATATTTTTTACCCTCTTCCTAGTGCAAAAAGACAATTGACTATTCCAGATTTTGGTCGGTAATTCTATGGTTATGCTGGGAGGATACTGGTTGCCACTCCAGAGACCCTGCTACTCCCTCACCTAAGGGCTAACATTCTTGCATTAGTTTCCAATCAACTGGATCAAATTCGAGATTTTAATCTGTCGCCTTAAAACCTCCAATTCTACATCCAACAAAGTATATTTTCCAATTTATTTACACTCAACCCCATGGATGACATCCTCTCCCTTCGAATCAAATGTGATTCTCCCAATGTTACAAAAATCATAACCCTCTTGGATGTTATGTTTCTTAAAAAAGTTTAACCTTTCAATTGGCCGAAGAAAAAGTAAATGAAGATTGAATTTCAAATCATCACAAATTTTTGAAATTTAATATCGTAGGGAGAAAGATAAAGAAGGCTACTCAGAATTCATGAGAAAGATATGATAAAACACGGATTTCATATATAAAAATAAGTTAAAAAACAAAGAAAAAAAAGAACACAACTTATCTCACACTCCTTTCCAAGAAAATCCCTAAAAGTTCCCCTTAACCACATTTTCTTTCTAAAATCACAATCAATTCTCTCATACAAATGAAATGAAGAAGAAATCTCTGACGTTCCATCTCCTCTTACAACCCTAGAAAAAAATCCTCTCTTCTCCATAACCTTCTTCTCATGCTCACGCCACACATACACTTTTGCCCTATACTTCCGTCTCTTTTATTAGAGGATGCTTCACTCCAAAAAGAATTTAAAATTCCCTGCAAAATCTTCTCCAAAAGCCAAACCTTTTGAATTCTAAAGGACAAACCCATTGGTTCAAGAGACATATCCCTTTTTTAAAGAGCCTTCCAAAATTTTTAGATGCATTGAATCACTCCAAGGGGCGTTTGAATCATTTGGAGCCTTTAAAATCTACTGAAAATTTGTACTGAACAGCCTTAATCTATCTTATATCATCTCTGGCGCTTCTGGCACCTTCGATGCCAGTTCTCTAAATTCTAGCGCTAGTTTGGCGCATCAGCTGCTACTCTACAACAGCTCCACCATTTTGCTTTGTTTTGCTCTGTTTCCGCTCCATTTTGCCCCATTTCAGTTGTGTTTCAGTCATAACAAATATACCTACAAAATAAGCATGAAAACAAAATTCTTTAAAGTGTAATTTTATTCAAAATATGTGGTAAATGTAAAGTAGATTTGACATAGAAAGACATATCAAAATGTGCCAAGTCAGAATTTTCTTTCGTTCTTGTTTTTTACTCCAACATACATCATTTTCTCTTTAATTTCTCCAAAAGTCCATTTATTGTACCTGAAACCAAAAATATGCAAAATAACTTCCTTTAAAGTGTAATATCATTAAAAATATTTAAAATTGAGATTAAATTATATATGAAAAAGTAGGTAATTTTTAGGAGTGTCACTATGGTTTAGCTAAGACCAGTGCTTAGAGGACCCAAAGTGGGGAATTTTATTGATCCTTGGATCATGTAGGGTGGCTATGTGATTGGAAACCCCAATCCTTCCAAATTATCAAACTTAGCCTTCTACCCCCAAAACCTACCCAAATTAACAAACTACTGCTGAAACCCCAAAATTGATCAAAATTCCCAAAATTACCCAAAAATACCCAATTGTGCTAAAAAATCATTTCAAACCATTTGAAACCACCCAAATTTCTTAAAACACCACAAAATTTTCAAAATCATAAAAATACCCCTAGTTTTGCCAAAGTTACCAAAATAACCTCGGTGACCCAAACTGTCCTAAAACCTCTAAAATCATTTTAAATGTCCCCAAATCCAATTTGTACCACTCCATTGATATCAATTTGACCTATTTTAACCAAAAGCCCCAATTTTCCCTTGAAGGACCAATTACCGTAATTCAAATCCAATGTCCACCAATTTGATCCCAATCTTCCACAATCTCAATTATAAACTCAAATTCATCATCCTTAAAGCTGATTGAAACCAAATCAAAGCTCAACTAAACCCAGTTTCTAGCCCAATTTCAACATCAATACCTAAATCCCCAATTTGACCCTAAGCCAAAATTTCATCAAATTGAACCCCCATACTTATCCAATTTCTGATTCCAAAACTCCTTATAACACATCCACACATCAAATTGAACCTTCAATTGTCCTTGTTTAAGCATCAATTTCCCTAAAGTTCAACTTGGACTAAAACCCTCAATTTTGCCCCAAATTCCACCAACTTGAACTCCATAATCACAAAATTTCCACTCAATTTCTATCCAAAACACTTGATGAGATTCACTCACATTAAATTGAACCATCAATTGATCCATAGCCAAACTGTATTCCAACCCAAACCAAAGTCTAACCCAACATCCTCAAAATTATCCATGAGCCAAAATCCTATAAATTGAACTTCTAAATGAATTTAAAATCACTCAAGTCTTCTTATAAACTCTGTATCACAATCATCTACACCACCTTGATCAATCAATTAGGCTCAATGTCATGACTCGCCCAACCTAAACCCAACTTCAAGCTAAAATGCCCAAAGTACCCATATGGACCAATGGTCCCTTAATTTAAGGGATCTCCTTCCATTTTCAGCCTAAAAAAAATATCATTGCCCCCATGTCTGAACCATTCAAATTTTATCATCATTGACCCTCCCACTAGCTCACCTAGCCTCTTGACCACCTCCTCTGCCCTGGTCAGCTGACCTACTGACCAGAAAACCCCAAAACCAAGAGCCATCTTCCCAAATCAAAACTTAATTTCTCCAATCTAGGTTATCCAACCCTAATTGGTCTTTGAAACTCTTCAATCCTCCAAAAAAGCTACTAAATGAACCCAAATTGAAGCCTAAACAATCACCTCAGGCTCCTCTTTTTAAGCCTTATCTCTCACAGCAAAAGAGGAGAATGTAAAAAAACCTTGATGAAGCCCTGCCAAAATCATTCCAAAGCTTCCATAAGCTTCCATAAGTATAATTCCTCTAGTTCCAGCCACCCACAACCACCACCTAAGGCCAATTTCTCTACCAAAATTTGTCCTAAAACATGGACACTTTCTGTCACAACTATACAGTGCACCAAATATCAAATTGATTTGCTCCTCACCATCCCCTCACCAAACAAAGAAGATCCCCCATAGAAGCACAATCATAGAGCCTCTCCAACCTAGACTTCCATTAAAATCAAAATCTCTGTCTACTCAAGTTATGGTGCAAACTCGACAAGAGCTCAAATTGGTGCTTGCAGAAGCTTTGCAAGGTTACAACAAATCTGTAAAACCAATCTGATTAAGGCTTCACCTCTCGGGTATTGAGCTCTCACCTTAGCCCAGCTCATTTTGATTTTTCATGCATGTATACTATATTTAATACCATATAACCTGTATAGATAGGCCTTTCTAAGTTAGATGCGTCTATCGAAACAATCTAGAGGTGATTTGGTCAGGTCTAGCTTGATATCCTAAGGTTTTAGTACGAAAAATTTGGGGGATTAACCAGTTGGCGATAAAAGCCAGGGACCGTCTGATGGTGCATGTATCAGATGAACAGCTCTCATTGCGCTGAACGGAGGAGTAGTTCATAAAGCATGTGATGAGTTAGATGGCAACACACAATTAGAAGGAAACACATAGGGCTTCGGAGCCATTGCGTGTTTTCATGGTGCTGAGTCATATAAATAGAAAAATATGATTTAATGGATTTATTTAAATCAACACACCTTAGAATATTCATAAATTTGCATAGAGAAATCGTAAAAATAAAATTAAAACACCATCTTGCTTAGTGAATAGAGGAAAATAATATGGACTAAAAATAAAAAAAATTATTTTTTCAGTCTTCACATCTTAATTAATTAGATAATCTTTGTAGTATTTTAGTTTATTTTAATTAAATATTGTCCACCATGGCTTAGAACTTTGAGCATTTGTCCCTCATGAAACAAGAGACGTTCTTTGATTTTCCAAAGGTCAGAGAGCATCTCTATGCTTGTAACCTAATTTTCAAGCTTGGATGGCTATTTTGGCATAAAATAATTAAATAAATTAAAAAGTCACTTAGAAAATTTTGTGATGAATTTTAGTAGGTTTCATATGACAAGAATGGCTTAGGAAAAATATCAGAATGATTTGGATATTTTTGTATATTTTTATTGTTAGTTAAATGTGAATAAATTGTATAAATTTAATTAAATTAAATATTCTTCAAAAAATTAATAAAATCAATTCCACATTGTGTAGAAAAATCATGTTGACTCACTCTAAAAATTTAAAAAGTATTTGATTAAGTATATACACTATTTTTGTATAAAAAGAATTATATTAAATTAAATACAGTTAGAAAAATTATGTAAGCTGGTTTACTGAGTTCCTTGTGATATGAGGTACTTAAGAAAAATAAAAATTATTTTTGAGAAAATACTTAATTTTTGAATAAATGTAAACACTAATTAATAAAATACCATGATTTAAAATTTAAACAATCTTTCTTCTCAAAATTGAAGTCAAACCATAAGATTGCTAGGTAAGTCACCAAGGTTCTCCTCAAGATCTTAAAATTTATGAGAAGTCCTAGCCCTTAAAATTTATGAAGATAATATTCTCTGATCTTAATCGAGAGTTTTCTTATTTAACTTTGGTTATGTAAGATGTAACTAACTATTGAGGCTTGCCCTTAGAGGAAACTTTTAAGAACCCAGCTTAATATAAACTCTATTTAATGTTTCGTATTGAATTTGGAAACTTGTCGGTCAACATAAAAAATTATTTTTCGCAAACTCACCAGTATTGTGTTTGGCCTACTTTTAATCAAGCTCACCAGTAAGTATTGTGTCTACCCTTCATGATAGATGCATTGCTTGATGTGTTAGACTCGTTCATTTTAACTACTAAGGATATGAGATTGGTTCGGTCTTCTATTTTCAAAACTTAAAATATTATTTTTTCAAAATTATATATATAAATATTAAATTAAACTAGAAGTTGAGATATCCATTTTGGTGATCGAAATCTTCTAATTTGACGACATACAGCTTCTGGTAACTCTGCTGGGGATTAATTTCTCTCTCCATTTAGATCAGTGAATCTTGGCTTCATACATCGGTGATGAGTCCATGTCCCTTATAGATCAGATTACCCTTCTTCTGTTGACATGCTTGACGCAATTCTTTCTTGGGTAAGTATGGTCAACTCTGTCATACTTCAAGATCTTTTGTTCAATCACCCTTTAAAAAGAGAGATTCAGGAGACCATTAAGAATTGTATCTTTGTGTGGGGTCGGACCCTCAATAAGTGTGTTGGTGGACTAGTTTCTCCTGGGTGATGTGCATCGTGAAGTTGATCCTACTCATGGTCCTGAACTTTACTTTTCTCCTTGTATCTTTTCGGGTTTGGTTTGCTACTTTGTAAACTAAATCAAATCATTGAGTCCTTCGCTTTCTAACCTTGCCCATTTAATTAACTAAGTTCTCTCACCTTTTAATTTACCCTACTAAATCTTAAATTTTTCACAAACTAAAATTAAATAAGAAAACAAAAGACATGCCTAGTCCACAGAACAATCCTTGTTAATTTTTAGTGTTCACACCAAAATTGCAAGGAATTGACAAAATAACTAACCCCAGAACATACTTTTTGAAGCATCTGCAATAGCTCTCTTGACACTCACTTTCTCCTGCAACCTGCTAACTAGTCGTGATATCCTCAATGTTGCTCCCACCATTAAGTTTGGAGCCAGATTCTATGTAAAAAATTGATGATGTGCTCATTTCTAATATTCTTATTTTTAAACATAAGGACGATGTGCCTATAATTAAAGGAAAGATAAAGGATCTATTTTTGAAATATTTGCTTCTTCTTTTCAGGTTTTTTAAGGTTTTGATTTGAGATGGATTTGGAATCATTATATCATGCCTTCTCATTCATTTTTAGTTGGAAAACTTTTCATGATATTATACCTACTGATGGTAATCTGAAAAATGAAGGGGTTTAGTCTTCCTTCTTGTTGTTTTCTTTGCAAGGATCAAGAAGAATCTATTAATCATATTTTTATTCAATGTGAATTTTCTTATAGTGTTTGAAAATGGTTTTACCTATTTTTTAAAAGGCGGGAACATCAATTTTATTTTAATACTCACAAGGAGATTTATGTAGATTGGAAAAGGCCAGGTGATGTTTTCTTGTCTAATATCCCTACTATTGTCTAGTGGTTTATTTAGGTTTTTAAAAAATAATGTGAAGTATTTCAAAAGAATCCCTAATTAGTTAGTTTCATTTTTGATGAGTGTGATTTTTTGGTATAAAATTTTAAAATACATTGAACCTAAAGGACAACTATGTAGCAGGATGATGGATGTTTATTTCAGCTACCTACTCTTATCATTAATTTTGCAAAAATAATCAGGTGCATTGGATTAAAATTGTTGCTTCTTATATTAAGTTTAATTAGAATGGTTGTTGGTAACGGATTTGGCTGGTGTAGGTGGTGTTTCTGTGGACTAATTAGGTGTTATTATTCTGTTGTTTGTGACTTCTTCTATTTATAGTTCCCCTCTATTTGTTGAAGTGGATGCTACTATTTTTGGTTTGTTGGTTGCTAAAACTTTTTGGGGCGAGTTCATTTAGAAATGGATTCTTTAATGTTAAGGAATTTTTTTGTAGAAAAAAGATGGATTTTGACTGAAGCATGAATTACATATGAGAATACTTTTTTATTTGTCTAAGAATATTGATATCATTTGGTCTAAAGTGAAANCATCTTTAAATCTTTCTCAGGCTTCATTGATTGATTCCCCTTAAAATTGACAAAAAGATGAGACATCATTTCTAAGTTTAGTACTTTTTGAAGGTGGTAAATATTTTGCAAAGAATTTTTGTGATAAATCACCCCATGTTCTAATAGAATCAGGTGCTAATGAGTTTAACCACATCTTAGCTTTATCTCTTAGTGAAAAAGGAAAAAAATTTAACCAAAGTCCATCATATTTAAATGTGGCACATAATTCTAGAAAACTAGTAAGGTGTGAATTAGGATCTTCAGTTGATGTTCCTCCAAACTGATTGTTTTGTAAAATTTGGAAAATAGCAGATTTAAACTCAAATGAGTTGATAGCTAGAGTAAGGTTTTTTTTACTCAAATGAATTTCATCTGATGTAGGATTAATATCAGGACTGTTAATTATATAAAGCTTTGGTATAGATTTCATAAGATAAATTCTTTTTGGGCTTCTTTAAGGAATGCAAAATATTGTAACAAGGTACATCCTTGGCTGTTGTTGCCTCTAATTATAATTTTATTATTTGTAGGGAGATGCTAAACGTTGCTAAAATTAATGAAGAGATCATATGTTGGGACATTATCAAAAGCAATTGCTTCTTTTGGTATGATGACTAGTTGTGTAATGGAGCTTTGGTCGATTTCTATGGAGAGCCGCAGGATGTGAATATTAAAGTGGTTGATTATTGGAAGGAGGATTAGTAGAATATGGTTATCCTACTTAGTTCTATGTAAAAAATTTATGATATGTTCATTTCTAATATTCTTATTATTAAATATAAGGAGAATGTGCCTATAATTAAAGGAAAGATAAAGGATCTATTTTTGAAATATTTGCTTCTTCTTTTCAGGTTTTTCAAGGTTTTGATTTGAGATGGATTTGGAATCATTATATCATGCCTTCTCAATCATTTTTTAGTTGGAAAACTTTTCATGATATTATACCTACTGATGGTAATCTGAAAAATGAAGGGATTTAGTCGTCCTTCTTGTTGTTTTCTTTGCAATGATCAAGAAGAATCTATTAATCATATTTTTATTCAATGTGAATTTTCTTATAGTGTTTGAAAATGGTTTTACCTATTTTTTAAAAGGCGGGAACATCAATTTTATTTTAATACTCACAAGGAGATTTATGTAGATTGGAAAAGGCCAGGTGATGTTTTCTTGTCTAATATCCCTACTATTATCTAGTGGTTTATTTAGGTTATTAAAAAAAAATGTGAAGTATTTGAAAAGAATCCCTAATTAGTTAGTTTCATTTTTTATGAGTGTGATTTTTTGGTATAAAATTTTAAAATACATTGAACCTAAGGGACAACTATGTAGTAGGATCATGGATGTTTTTTTCAGCTACCTACTCTTATCGTTAATTTTTCAAAAATAATCAGGTGCATTGGATTAAAATTGTTGCTTCTTATATTAAGTTTAATTAGAATGGTTGTTGGTAACTGATTTGGCTGGTGCAGGTGGTGTTTGTGTTTACTAATTAGGTGTTATTATCTATTGTTTGTGACTTCTTCTATTTATAGTTCCCCTCTATTTGTTGAAGTGGATGCTACTATTTTTGGTTTGTTGGTTGCTAAAAAATTTTGGGGCAAGTTCATTTAGAAATGGATTCTTTAATGTTAAGGAATTTTTTGTAGAAAAAAGATGGATTTTGACTTAAGCATGAATTACATATGAGAATACTTTTTTATTTGTCTAAGAATATTGATATCATTTGGTCTAAAGTGAAAAAAGATTGTAAAAAACTAGCTAATTCGACTACTCTTTTTGGGGCTAAACTAAATTCATTATAGTTTCCAAGTTTTTGACAAATTAACTTTTTTTTTTTGCTGATTTTGCAGTAGTTGTAGTTTTATGTAGTTTTTTGTTGGGTTTGTTGTTCAGGTGAGTTGTATTTTTTATTTTAATTGGGGAGGACCCCAAGGTTCTATTTTCTTATGTGATTTGTAAGTGGGGTGTAATGGGGACCACTTTTTTGCCTTTTGTGTTTGTTNTGCTGATTTTGCAGGAGTTGTAGTTTTATGTAGTTTTTTGTTGGGTTTGTTGTTGGGGTGAGTTGTATTTTTTGTTTAGCTTGGGGAGGACCGAAGGTTCTATTTTCTTATGTGATTTGTAAGTGGGGTGTAATGGGGACCACTTTTTTGCCTTTTGTGTTTGTTTTTAGTGTGAAATAAAATTCTCAATGGGATCTTTAAGAAAAAGGGTGCTTCATGTTATGATCTATTATTTTACAGTTTGTACATTAAGTGAACTGTTTTTCACAAATATACAAGTTAACAATATTTATTTAGAACAAATTAATAATATTCTCTTCTGTATATGGTGTTTTTGTTAGTGAACATTATGATAAGCAGTAATGATATCCATTCACTTCAGTTCAAGGTAGAATTATCTCACTTAATTATACCTTTTTAAGATACATATGATTAATGAAGAAAATATTAGCAATTTGGATTTGAATTGAGTAGAAGTTTCTATAATTCTTTAGTTAATTAAGAATTTGTATAGGCTTGCTTTAATAGAATTAGAAGGATATGCCCCTTTCATACTTATGGTTTATTGAAGTTTTAATGGTTTCCATTTATTTTATTTCATAATTTGTTGATTTCTATGAATATTTATGTTTATCCTGATGTTGGTAGCCAAATTGGGAAGGTGTATTTTTAAGTTAATATATATAATAAAATTTTGAAAAATATTATTTTAATCTTCAATATACGAGATCAAACCAATATCCTATAGAAAATAGTTTAAACAAACGAGCACAACACCACAAGTAAAGCATTTATCCCAACGAATAGACATATCACTTACTTGTAAAGCTCAATTAAATAAACTAAAGAATTTATGACATCTGTTCTAGTTTGCCAAACCTTTTTATGTTGATCAAAAAATTTTTCCAAACCTAATATGAAAGATTAGATGGGTTTATATTAGGCTGGGTTCTAAAGTTTTCTATAAGGGCAAGCCTCTATAGTTAATTACATCTTAGATAATCGAAATTATCTATGAGAACTCTCAACTTAAATAAGAAAATATTGTATTTAAGAATTTCAAAGGGTATGACTTTTAAAGGTTGGACAAATGAGTGTCAAATGAGGAAAACTCAAGTTTGGAACAATTTTTATGGAATTTAAAGGAAAAAGTATATATGAAATGACACGGATCCTTAGGAGAACCTTGGTGACTTCTCAAGCTATCTTATGGTTTTGCTTCAANTAGTGAATTGTTTTTCACAAATGTACAAGTTAAAAATATTTATTCAGAACAAATTAATAATATTCTCTGTTGTATATGGTGTTTTTGTTAGTGAACAATATGATAATAAGTAATGATATCCATTCACTTCAGTTTAAGGTAGAATTATCTCACTTAATTATACTTTTTTAGGATACATATGATTAATGAAGAAAATATTAGCAATTTGGATTTGAATTGAGTAGAAGTTTCTATAATCCTTTAGTTAATTAAGAATTTTTATAGGCTTGCTTTAATCAAATTAGAAGGATATGCCACTTTCATACTTATGGTTTATTGAAGTGTTAATGGCTTCCATTTATTTTATTTTGTAATTGGTTGATTTCTGTGAATATTTATGTTTATCCTGATGTTGGTAGCCAAATTGGGAAGGTGTATTTTTAATTTAATATATACAATAAAATTTTGAAAAATATTATTTTAATCTTCAATATACGTGATCAAACTAATATCCTATAGAAAATAGTTTAAACAAACGAGCACAACACCACAAGTAAAGCATCTATCCCAAGGAATAGACGTATCACTTACTTGTAAGGCTCAATTAAATAAACTAAAGAATTTATGATATCTGTTCTAGTTTACCAATCCTTTTTGTGTTGACCAAAAAATTTTTCCAAACCTAATATGAAAGATTAGATGGGTTTATATTAAGTTGGGTTCTAAAGTTTTCTATAAGGGCAAGCCCCTATAGTTAATTACATCTTAGACAATCGAAATTATCTATGAAAACTCTCAACTTAAGTAGAAAATATTGTCTTTAAGAATTTCAAAGGTTAGGACTTTTAAAGGTTGGACAAATGAGTGTCAAATGAGGAAAACTCAAGTTTGGAACAATTATTATGGAATTTAAAGGAAAAAATATATATGAAATGACACGGATCCTTAGGAGAACCTTGGTGACTTCTCAAGCTATCTTATGGTTTCGCTTCAAATTCAACAAGAAATTATTAAATGTTTTATCTTGTTAAATATATTAATTAGGGCTTACATTTACATGAAAAAATCATACAAACAACCTAAAAGATAGGTGGATTTATGTTGTAATAAAAGAAAAACTCGAAACCTAAGGCGACTTAGGACTTAAATTGGACGACAAGGCTGTGCAAAGGCTTAAAGTTAAGGTGAGGATTTTTGTGGCACTAGGAAAACAACCACAAAATCTTATGTTTTGTTATTTAAGTCTAAGGAAGAGATTTTTTTTGTAGATCTAATTGCTCTCTCAAAGTTTTTTCTTCTGCACATTCTCATCATGCTGCCCTTGGAGTCTACCCTAAGTCCTCATCGAAGTAGCAGTTCTAAGTTCTATGGTTCAAAAGGTTTGACCATGTACATTTAAGTAACAAGTTTTGTTATTAACCAAGCATTATGGGGGGGTTAAAGTAGATTCAAGTGACACTAGTTAGGAACCAACGGTTCTCTCATTCTGGTACCACTAGTTTCTCTTGAGTTTACTTGGTATAAAAAAGTTGTGAAGCTCATTTAAAATGCGGAGAACTCATTAGCAATTGTGGGTTACCTCATCTAAGGGACTCGTAAATTCAAGATGACATGTTATGTTATATATTATTTTGTTGTTTTGTTTTTAAAAAATGTTGTTTAATTTAAAAACATGTTTTTCTATGATTTTTTCAATTTTGGAATAGTTTTGCACGTAAAGAAAATAAATGCAAGTAAGGAAAAAACTGTAAAGTAAATAAATAAAATTGCATTGCATAAAATATAAATGGTGTCTGGGCCTCTGCTACCATGTTGACCTCAATTTTGGGTCTAATTTCCAATTTAGTAGCTTAGGGTCTAGCCATAAGACTTTCCTCTTGACTATTCCTAGAGAACTAGTAAAGGAACTCACTCCATTAAAATCTCTAGACTCTTCTTTACTCAATTTGAAGTTCCACATATTGGTTATAACCTTTAACATTTAATAGGTGGGGAAAGTATATGGGAACTCACAGGGAATTCTCATAGGACTTCTTGGCCTTAGGGTAGACCTTGGGTGGTGTAGCTTGGGCAGTTTCACACACACATAAAATTGATACCTCCCACTTGCCCTCACAACTTAAGGCTTTAGTCAAATATGCTTAGTTGGTCCCTTAACTTTTTGGGAAACTCATGTAGCTGGTCCCCTAGGCTACTAGCCCTAAGCTAAGGTTTAGCAGAGACCAGTACATGAATGACCCAAAGTAGAGAATTCTATTGATCCATGGCTCAAGTAGGGTGGTAGTGTGGTTGGCAACNTGCTTCAAATTCAAAAAGAAATTATTAAATGTTTCATCCTGTTAAATATATTAATTAGGGCTTATATTTACATGACGAAATCATACAAACAACCTAGAAGATAGGTGGATTTATGTTGTAATAAAAGAAAAACTCAAAACCTAAGGCGATTTAGGACTTAAATTGGACGACAAGGCTGTTGAAAGGCTTAAAGTTAAGGTGAGGATTTTTGTGGCACTAGGAAAACAACCACAAAATCTTATGTTTTGTTATTTAATTCTGAGGAAGAGATTGTTTTTGTAGATCTAATTTCTCTCTCAAAGTTTTTTCTTCTACACATTCTCATCATGCTGCCCTTGGAGTCTACCCTAAGCTCCTTATCGAAGTAGCAGTCCTAAGTTCTATGGTTCAAAAGGTTTGACCATGTACATTTAAGTGACAAGTGTTGTTATTAACCAAGCATTATGGGGGGGTTAAAGTTGATTCAAGCGACACCAGTTAGGAACCAATGATTCTCTCATTCTGACACCACTAGTTTCTCTGGAGTTTACTTAGTATAAATAAGTTGTGAAGCTCATTTAAAATGAGGAGAACTCATTAGCAATTGTGGGTTACCTCATCTAAGGGACTCGTAAATTCAAGATGACATGTTATGTTATATATTATTTTGTTGTTTTGTTTTAAAAAATCTTGTTTAACTTAAAAAATGTTTTTCTGTGATTTTTTCAATTTTGGAATAGTTTTGCAGGTAAAGAAAATAAATGCAAGTAAGGAAAATACTATAAAGTAAATAAATAAAATTGCATTGCATAAAATATAAATGCGTACCTGGGCCTCTGCTACCATGTTGACCTCAATTTTGGGTCTAATTTCCGATTTAGTAGCTTAGGGTCTAGCCATAAGACTTTCCTCTTGACTATTCCTAGAGAACTAGTAAAGGAACTCGCACCATTAAAATCCCTAGACTCTTCTTTGCTCAATTTGAAGTTTCAAATATTGGTCATAACCTTTATCATTTAATAGGTGGGGCAAGTATATGGGAGCTCACAGGGAATCCTCATAGGACTGCTTGGCCTTAGGGTGGACCCTGGGTGGTGTGGCTTGGGCTGTTTCACACACACAAACTTGGTACCCCCCACTTGCCCTCACAACTTAAGGCTTTAGTAAAATATGCTTAGTTGGTCCCTTAAATTTTTGGGAAACTCTTGTAGTTGGTCCCCTAGGCTAAGGTTTAGCAGAGACCTGTACATGAATGACCCAAAGTAGAGAATTCTATTGATCCATGGCTCAAGTAGGGTGGTAGTGTGGTTGGCAACCCCAATCCTTTTAAAATAACCCATTTAGCCTTTTACCCTCAAAACCTACCCCAATTTACTATACTACCCTTGAAACCCCAATTTTGACCAAAAACCAAAAAATTACTCAAAATACCCAACCTTTTTTAAAAAATAATTTTAAACCATTTGAAACCACCCAAATTGCCCAAAACACAAAAAATTATCAAAGTTACCAAAATACCCCTGATTTTGCCAAAATTAAAAAAATACCCCTAGTGACCCCAAACTGTCCCAAAACTTTCAAAATAATTTCAATAATTTGGACAACTCCATTGAGTCCAATTTGACAAATTTGACCAACTTTGACCAAAACCCGCAAATTACCCTTAAAGGTTCCATTACCCCAATTGACCCCCAATTTTCATCAATTTGATCCAATTTTTTCCAATTTTAATTCTAAACTTTAATTCATCATGCCTATAATTTATTGAAACCAAATCCAAGTTCAATTGGACTCAATCCCAAACCTAAATTCTAGGCCCTATTTAGAATTCTCAATTTGACCCTAAGCCAAAATTTCACCAAATTGAACCCTCAAACATATTTAATTGCCCCAATTTTGAATCCTAAACTATTTATAGCACCCCCCTACACACACATCAAATTGAACCCTCCATTGGCTTTGGTCAATCCCCAATCTCACTTAAATTCAACTTGGACTAAAACCCCCAATTTTTCCCCAAACTCCAAAATTCCACCAAATTGAACTTCATAACCAAAAAATTTCCACTCAATTGGTGTCTAAAAATCTTCATGGAAATCCCTTGAACCAATTTAAACCATCAACTGGGTCTAATTAAAGCCCTAGTCCAATCCTAACTTAAGGCTAACCCAAATGCACAAAAATTGTCAATGAGCAAACTTCCATTAAATTGAGCTTCAAAATCAACACAAAGTCACTCAATTTTTTTCTAAACATCTTGTGAGACTCATCTACACCATTTTAACTACTCAATACCATGATTAGTCCAACCTAAACGGAACTTAAAGCCAAAATGCCCAAAATTGAAACCATGCTCTAAAGTTGACCAAATCAAATCAAATTGTTCAAGTCAAAGCCACCATAGCCACTTCTTCGATCCCTAGTGAACAGACTAGAACCACCTAGCCAAACCTACATGAGTCATGGACCAATGGTCCCTTGATCTATGGGATCTATTCCCATATTTGTCGCAAACCACGATGGTATTGCCATCAACCTTAACCATTATGGGTTAATCATCAATAGCATCCATTTGGCTCCTTTGACTCCTATGGCCACCAACTTTGGCCCTGCTGGTCGTTCTAGTCACCGGATCACAAAATGAGAGCCAAATTGATTTAAAAAAAGCCCATTTCACCCAACCAAGTTGTCTCATCCCAATTGATTATTTGCCTCTTTATTCTCTCCACCTAAGCATCAAAACTCACCCATTGGATTGGCTAATTGAGCTTTAACTCCCCCTCCACATAAACTTCTTCTTCTATGGCTAAGAAGAAATATCACTATTTAACTTAGGGAGACTCTGTCCAAGTAATTCCAGAGGCTATTTGAGAACTTCTAAGCTAAAGCACACAATTTTCCCTCTCAGAATTCCTCTATGAGAGCTCAAGGTTGAGTTCAAAATCCAGGGTTTTCCATCACTTAATCCAAGCAACACTAAACTTCAAATTGACTCTTCCTTTAGCTTCCCTGAGCTATATGAAGAAGTTTATCTTCAATAACCCTGGTCCAGAGCACTCTAACCTACCTCTAGGCTAAGGCCGCTCCACCTTTTCGCTAAACTTATAACTGGACACTATACCAGAGCACTCAATCAAGGCCTCACATCTTGGGCAATTGTAGACTATTAACCCAAATTTTAAGCTGTGTTTCACCAATTGTGAAGAAAATTTTGATTTCATGGCTTTGTAACCATATATATGTGTTCGTCTTAATTAAATGTATGTGTTAGAACAAACCCCATGGGATTTGGTTGAGAATTGAGAGAGATCTTGGGGCTTGAAGTTGAACAGTTTACGAGTTCTGACCATTGGGGGCGATGACCCACAGTCGTCTGATCGCATTTGTATCAGATGGACACTTGAGATCAAGTCGGACAAGGGAATAGAATATGAATCACGAGACACGTGGCACTGAGGTGGCTGGCAGTGTCAAATTGCGTAGCCACACGTGAAAAGTTTGGGGAGGACAAGGATTGTGTGGCGCTGACAAGGATATGTATAAAAATAGAAATTTTATGGATTTATTTAATTCTCAAACCTTAGAAAATTCATATCTTTTCATAAAAAATCATAAAACTAAAATAAAAGTATCCCCTTGCCCAGTGAACAAAAGAGAATAACATGGAATAAAAAATATATATATATATATTTGATGAGTCTCTAGTTTTAATAAATTAAATAGCATCAGAGGTGTTTTAATTTTAGTTAACTAAATATTATTTTTTAAGGCTTGGAACTTTGGGGGTTCATTCCTCATGACAAAGGGGATGTTCTTTTATTTTTCCGAAGTCAGAGAGCATCTCTATGCATGTAACCCTAATTTCCAAACATGGATGGCTATTTTTGCTTAAATTAAATATACAAATTAAAATATCATTAGAAAATTACGAGATGAACTTTAATAGGTTTCCTATGGTTATAGAAGCTTAGGAAAAATATCAACATAGTTTAGATAATTTTGTATCTTTATATTGCTAAATAAATGCCTAAAATTTTTATTATTTCATTTTACTTAAATATTATTTAAAATTTAATGAAATCAATTCTACATTGTAAATAAAAATCATGTTGTCTCACTATAAAGATTTGAAATTATTTGATTAAGTTTAAGTACTAAAGTTGATTTTCTAATAAAAATTATATTTTTGTACAAAAATAATTATATTAAATTAAATACACTTAAGAAAATTAAGAAAAGCAATTTTTTGAGTTCCTTGTAACAATGGGCATTTAAGAAAAATAAAAATTATTTTTTAGAAAATACTTCATTTTTAGCTATATTTCAAATTAAAAATAATTAAAAATAATTAAAAATAATTAAGAATTTGAAAAACTAGAGAAAGGTATAAAATGTGCCTATTTTTTCTCTGACTATTTAGGACTCATTAGAATACTTTTCCTAATTTATCTAAGTTAACAAATTTTTAAAGGCTAAAAATGAGTTTTTTTTTTATTTTTCAATAAAATATTTATAATAAATAAATTGAAAATCATAAAAATGAAAATTTTTTTTCTTCAAGATTTCAGGACTTCAAGAGATTTACCAAAAATATTAAAAATAATTTTGGTGATACTTTAATTAATTAATTAATTAATTAAAATCAATAAATAATTATAATAATTAAAATATAATTTGAAAAATTATNGAGAATATTCCCCCTTACAGAGGCTGCAATATGCCAAAATTTCAAGCCAAGGTGATGTGTCAATATGCATGAAGAATCAAATGATTCCAAATAGTGTTTAATTAATTAAAAATATTTTATGCATCAAATGGACTAAAAAATTATTCCACATTATTTTCCTTTATTCACTGAGCAAGAGAGTATTTTTATTTTATTTTTGTGATTTTTCTACACAAAGTTATGGATTTTCTAAGTTAAGGACATTTAAATAAAAAGGAAAAAGACCTATTTATCAATTTAAACAGCTCGGCCCGCTGTTTATATCCCGAAGCTCTGTTCGGCTCAATCTCCCACGTCCATTTGATACACGCTTGATCGAACGACTCCCCGTCATCGTCCCCGATAGAATGATCCCGTGACCGTCCATACTAAAACCTTAAGATCTCGGCCTAGACTCAACCAAATCACTTCGGGTTTGATATTATGGACTCGTCTAAGTGAGACAAACACATCTATATGGTTAAGATGCCATGAAATCAAGTTTAAGTAAATGGAGAATCAAAATAAGCTCGAAAGGAGGAGGAGTTTTATACCTCTGCTCTGAGAAGGGAGGCTTTGATCAGAGATGCTCGTCAGGGTTTCAAAGGAGGCTAGGGATTGAGTTCTTGGTCTTGGTGTAAAGCATAGGTATGAATTCGATCAAGCTCGATTTCAGGTGTTGGTCTAGAGCTATGGTAGAGGCTCTGTGGAAGGGGGATTTGATAGGGATTTGACTTATTTCACTCTTGTGAAGGTGTGGGCACAAGGAATTGAAATTTGGTGGAGTGTGGAGGTGTATTGGGTTCTGTCCTTGTTTTTGACAAGGTTTCAAGCTTAAAATTGAGCTCCGGCAATGGGAATGGGTAAGGGAAAATGGTTGGAATGCACTGAGGGGATCTTAGGGAAGCNGCAAGTCACCACTAAGCCCTTAAGGCCTAGGTGAGTGTCTTAATTAGTTTTGAAAAGGTTAAACCTTAAGCGGTCATGATTCATGATTTGGATTTTATTTGAAAAAATCAAAATAGGGTATTAAATTGATTAATTATTGACTTTAAAAGTCATACCCCAAAGTCCAGGATCATTTAATTTTAATAAACTTCCAAATTTTTAATGATTTAGAAATTTATTAACTTAACTAAGAAAGTGGGATTGGTTTCTACCAACTGACCCCTTGTGTTTCAAGCATCAAATAAATTGATTAAGATCAGAGGTTACCCATTCCCCTCCTTTGACTTAAGCCTAAATGTTAAAATTAAGGCTAAGCATCAAATAAATTATTTAAGATCAGAGGTTACCCATTCCCCTCCTTGACTTAAGCCTAAATGTTAATTAAGGCAAGATTTCCAAAAATACACATTTGCCCCTAAGGCTCTAACACCTCATAATTTGTCAAATTCAATTGAAATGACTTTGAAATTTTTATCCTACCTCAGTCATGGGTTAATTAAGACATCAGAGGAGAAAATGTGATTTTTCAAAATTTAATTTAATTTATATAATTATTTTATGCAAAAAAAGTATTTTTCAAAGAAAATTCCTAACTTGACCAAAGTAAATTATAATCCCTTGAAATTTTTACGGATTTTTCAAAGAAAATTCTTAACTTTTCCAAGATAAATTCTAATCCCTTGAAAGTTTTACTGGAGGTAGAACTAGACTAGAAAAGCCTTTGGACAAAATTTCATGATTTTTTGAATTGTTTGTGATTTATTAGAATTATTTTAAGTTCTGGGCTATTTAATAAAAATAAAATATTTTAAATGATGAAAATTAAATTTTCTATTTTTGATAAATTTTCATTTTTTTTTGTTTTTCCTTGATTTATTGGAAATATTTTAAGGAAAACTCATTTTTAGTCTTTTAAAAAAAAATTTCTTAAGCTTTGAAATTCAATATCTTTATTTAGAGAATAAAAAAAAAAACATTATAATTGTTCCTAAGTGATTAGGAAGCAATCTATAACATTTCCATGAGTTTTATTATTTTTGTGATTTTTATGGATTTTTAATTGTTTGAATATTTAAAATAGGTTAAAAATCAAGTTTTTTGTTTTAAATATATTTTTATAAATAGAAAATACCCCTGATCGTAGAGAACTCAAAAAACTAAGTTTCATAATTTTTTGAGTTATATTTTGATTTTTAAAAATCATTTAATTGCAAAGAGTGGTATTTATCTTTAAAAATCAATTTAAGTTATTAAATGAACTCAAAATATTTTAAAAAACTAAATTTCATAATTTTTTGAGTTATATTTTGATTTTTAAAAATCATTTAAATGTCATAAGAGGCTAAGTTTCATAATTTTTGGAGTTATATTTTGATTTTAAAAAATCATTTAAGTGTTAAGAGTGGTATATATCTTTAAAAATCAACTTAAGTTGTCAAATGAACTCAAAATATTTTAAAATTTTTATGATGTCCTCTCTGAATCATAAATTATAGTGGAGATTAAAAATCAAGTCATTTAAATGTTTAAATTTTCCATAATTAATTATCTTAGTGATTTAGTATTTGTAAAATTTAAGTGCATTTTAAATGACTTTACCCATGAAATTATTTCCAAAGGTTTCTCTAGCCATGGTGGACCTTCCAAAATTTTCTTAGGATTTTCTAATCAATATGCTAATTTTTATGATTATTTTAAAGAAATAATGTGGAATAATATGAAAAATATGGATCTCTATATAGGAACCTCCTCTGACTTTGGAAAAATCAGAGAATGTTTCCCCTGATAGAGGTTGTAACATGTCAAAGTTTCAAGCCAAAGTGATATATCACTATGCATGGAGAATCAAATGATTCAAAAGAGTGTTTAATTAATTAAAAAAATATGCATAACATGGTCGTAAAATTTATTCCACATTGTTGTCCTCTGTTCAGTGAGTAAGATGGTATTTTTATTTTATTTTTGTGATTTTTCTACACAAAGTTATGAATTTTCTAAGTTAAGGGCATTTAAATAATAAAGAAAAAAGCCCTATTTATCTATTTAAACTGCGAGTGCCACCTCAATCGACGACGACTCTGAAGGCATGCGTCGCGCGCTCTGGTTGGACTCCGCCATCCACGTAGCTTGCTGACTCGACCTGCTGTTTATGTCCCGAAGCGCTGTCCGACTCGATCATCCCCCATCCATTTGATACACGCTTGATCAAACGGCTCCCCGTCATCGTCCCCGATAGAATGATCCCGTGCCCGTCCACACTAAAACCCTAAGATCTCAACCTAGACTTAACCAAATCACTTCGGGTTTGATCTTATGGACTCGTCTAAGTGAGACGAACACATCCATACGGTTAATTTACCATGAAATCAAGCCTAAGTAAATGGGGAATCAAAATGAGCTCAAGAGGAGGAGAAGTTTTATACCTTTGCTCTGAGAAGGGAGGCTTCAATCATATGTGCTCCACATGTTTTTTGGTGTCCAAGGAGGATAGGGATTGAGTCCTTGGTCTTGGTGTAAGGCCTAAGTATGAATTCGACCAAGCTCAATTCCAGGTGTTGGTCTAGAGCTGTAGTGGAGGCTATTTCAAAGGGTAATTTGATGGGGCTTTATCTTCTCTTACTGTTGTGAAGGCATGGACACAAGCAATTGAAGTTTGGGGGAGTGTGGAGGTGTATTGAGTTCTGTCCTAGTTTCTGGCAAGGTTTCAAGCAAAAAATTGAGATCCGGCTGTGGGAATTAGTGAGGGAAAATGGTTGGAATGCACTGGGGGGATCTTAGGGAAGCTGTGTGTAAAGTTTGGGAGGCCTCTCTAAGAAAATTTCAGCACACCTCCCATGGCCGTGGGAGGTGAGTTTTTATAAAAATGGCCATGGGGTGGCTCTTAGAGCATAAGTTTGGGTGCATTGTGGAGCTTAGGTGGAGGGCAGAGGAGCTCTTCAATTTGATTTGGATGAGCTGGCTTCTAGGTTTTATTTGGGTGAGGTACCATGGGAGTGGCTCTTGGTTTTGGTTTTTTCTGACCACTAGGCTGGCCGACCGGCCCGGGGGAGGTGGCTAGGAGCAGAGCGAACCCAGAGGAATCCATCACAACAATTTAATGCAAATGTGCTTTGATTTGGCAAAGATATCCTAAGCANTATTTGGATGAGCCGGCTTCTAGATTTTATTTGGTTGAGGTACCATGAGAGTGGCTCTTGGTTTTTATTTTTTCCGACCACTAGGCTGGCCGACCGGCCCGGGGGAGGTGGCTAGGAGCAGAGGGAACCCAGAGGAATCCATCACAACAATTTAATGCAAATGTGCTTTGATTTGGCAAAGATATCCTAAGCATGTGCATATTTGCAAATATAATCCCTTAATTTGGGGGACCTTTGGTCCATGTCTTGATTTAGGTGGTTTCATGGTGTTTAGACTGGTCACTAAATCTAACTAATGGCTGTGGTGGAGTTAATTTGGTGGCTTTAGGGTGGTTAGGTCACATTNCAAATATGATCCCTTAATTTTGGGGACCTTTGGTCCATGTCTTGATTTAGGTGGTTTCATGGTGTTTAGACTGGTCACTAAATCTAACTAATGGCTGTGGTGGAGTTAATTTGGTGGCTTTANTGGTGTTTGGACTGGTCACTAAGTCCAACTAATGGCTGAGGTGGAGTTAATTTGGTGACTTTAGAGTGGTTAGGTCACTGTTAGAGCATGGGTCCAAGTGGGTGCAAATGACGTTAACTTGGGTTTGGGCTAGACTAGCCATGTCAATTGGCCCAAATAAATATTGTATTTTGTGTAGGTGGTCATAATGAACAACATTGGTGAAGAATGGAAGTGGTTTTGAGCTCAATTGAAGGGTCAATTTGAGGGAATTTTGAACCTTAGTCAATTTGGTTATGTTGGGCTAGGCTTGGTCTAGCTTGGGTTAGCCTTGGGCTCCAAATTGATTGCTGTAAATGGCCAATAAGGACCTCATGAAGAGTTTTCAACATGAATTGGTTGCCAATTTGGAGGTTAAGGTAATTAATTGGGTGAAATTTGGGGACTTAGCCAATTTGGGGCTAAATTTGGGAATTTTGGATTTAGGGTGGGTGAAATTTGGGGACTTAGCAAATTTGGGGCTAAATTTGGGAATTTTGGATTTAGGCCAAAAATCAAATGGATGGACTTAGCCAATTTGGGGCTAAATTTGGGAATTTTGGATTTAGGCCAAAATCAAATGGATTTGAGACTTCACCAAGGTCAATTGATGATTGATTTTGATGTATAGTAATGTTATCAAGATTTTTCAACATTAATTGGGGCCAATTGACTAGGCTATGGGTTCAATTTGGTGAGATTAGTTCATATGGTCAAAATTGGGGCTTTAACCTAACTCAAAATTTGGTTCAAATCATGGACCAATTGAGCTTGAATTTGGTTTAATTTGGTCATATGAAAAGTGAATTTGAGTTTAGGATTGAAATTGAGGTCAAATTGATGGTCATTTGATTTGGATTTGGGGAAATTTGGGTCTTTAAAGAGCAATTTAGGGATTTTGGTTAAAAATGGTCAAATTATCCAAATTGGGTCATGTGGTAGTTGAGAGAAATGAAATTGGGAATATTTAAGATTTATTGGGAATTTTTTGAAATTTTGGAATTTTGGAATTTTGAGCTATGGAGGGGTATTTTGGTAATTTGGGGGTGTTTTTAGGGGTCAAAAGGCCAAGTTTGGTATTTTGGTAGACTTGAGGTACCAATCATCACCAACAAGCCATGGACCAATGGAAACCCCATTTTGGATCCTCTACATAGTGGTTCTTAGCCAAACCATAGCCCTAGGGCTAATAGGTTTAGGGTACCGTCTACATGAGTATCCCAAAAGATCAAGGGATCTATGCTAAAAATTTGAGTTCAGGGTTGTGATTGAATGTGGGTGTATATGAGTGCAGATGAGTGTAGTGATTGTAGAGCACTTGAGCTCCAGACCAACACCTAGGGTTAACCTTAAGGTCCAACAGTCCTAAGGGTGACTCATCTTGAATTTCCCCNAGATCTAATTTGGGTAAAACTTGAGCTAGCTTTGGGCTAAGCTCAAATTGATTGTTGTGTTTGGTCACAAATGACCTCATAAAGGATTTTCAATAAAAATTGGATGCCAATTTGAGGTCTAAAGCATTCAATTGTTGAGATTTGGGGTGTTAGCCAATATTGGGGCTAATTTTGGGAATTTTGGATTAAGCCAAAATAAAATGAATTTGAGGTTTCATCAAGGGCAATTGATGGTTGATTTTAATGTGTAAGAATGTTATAAAGATTTTCCAATATTAATTGAGGCCAATTGACTAGGCTATGGGTTCAATTGAGTGAGATCAAGTCATAGGGTCAAAATTGGGGGTTTTGACCCAAATCAAAATTGGGCTCAAATAATGGACCAATTAAGCTTGGATTTAATTTAAACTGGTCACATGTAAGGTGAATTTTAGTTTAGGATTGAAATTGGGGGAAATTGGGACCAAATTGATGGACATTTGAAGTAAATTTGGGGAAATTGGGCCTTTAAAGGCAATTTGGGGGTTTTGGTCAAAATGGTCAAATTGAATCCAATTGACTTCAATTGAGGGTTTCAAATGGGTTTTGGGAACATTTGGAGTGATTTTGGAGGTTTTGGGAAAGTTTGGGGTGCCAGGGTATTTTTGTAATTTTGACAAATTTGGGGTATTTTGGTAATTTTGGGTGATTTTGAGCAATTTGGGTATTTTAAAAAGGTTTGTGGGGGTATTTTGGTAAATTTGATATTTTTGTGGTCTTGGGTAAATTAGGTATTTTAAAAAGTATTTTGGTAAATTTGGTATTTTTGTGGTCTTGGGTAAATTAGGTATTTAAAAAAATTTTGAAATGATTTTTGAACAAATTTGAATATTTTGGATGAATTTGGGGATTTTGGAAATTTTGGCCAAAATTAGGGCTCTTATTTAGGTAATTTAGGGGTGTCTGGGGGAAAAGACCCAAGATGAGTATTTCAAGTAGAATTGGATAGATATCCATTCTAAATGAACTATGGATCAATAAAACCCTCATTTTGGGTTCTTATGTATTGGTTTTAGTTAGGATAATGTGAGGATATTATGTAACATAGCTCCAAACCAACACCAGGGTCAATCCTAAGGCCAAGTAATCCTATAGGAACTCCTCTTGAATCCTCTCATAATGATCTTACCTACTAAATGCTAGAGGTTAAGATCAATATGTGAAACTTCAAGTTGAGTAAAGAGAAGAGTTTTGAGTTTCTAATGGTGAGGGTACCTTTTCTAGTTTTCTAAGACTAGTCAATAGGAAAATCCTATGGCTAGACCTAGGCTACTAAAGAAGTTTTCTAGACCTCAACCAAAAGTGAGGTCAACAATTGTCCTTCACTCTCCTAAGAAGAAGGACAAGCCGTCAAGGGAAAAGGAAAACAAATAGTCATGCAGAAAGCCTGCATTGTAATTGCTTAACTGAAGTACAGGGCAATCACAATGGATGCCAAAAAGAGTGAACACACACCATACAAATGAATGCAAGGATGCTACATGCAACATGACACACTCAAACACACTCAAATGAGATGTACCGGTAAAACAAGTTACCTATATAGAGGAATTACACCTGTCCTGGGATCTAGAGTGTCATGCAACTAGCAGAAACCAACAACAAGTGAGTTTGCATAGAGTAAAAGGATACCTTTAAAGAGGAATTACACCTTACCCGTGAGGCACTCTCCGAGCATATGTTCAAACATGCAAGATATGCAACAAGTATATGATAAGTGAGCCAAAGTGTTGAAGGCGAGTAAGCTGTGACAACAGTAACTCAAAAGGAGCAGGCATGACGTAGCGACAACGGCCCAAAAGATGAGTATGTCGAGGAGGCAGTGACCCGGAGATAGGCACGTCGTGACGGCAGTGGCCAGAACAAGTGAGTGTACCAAGGAGGCAGTGACCCAAGGATGGGCATACCCTGATGGCAGTGGTCTGATAGATGGGTATGTTGAGGAGGTAGTGACCCAAATGTGAGCATGTTGTGAAGGAAGTGGCCTGTGCAAGTGAGTGTGCCTAGGAGGCAGTGACCCAGAGACGGGCATGTCATGACGACAGTGGCTTGAACAAAAGTGCAATGCAAACAAGTGATGATGCTCATGCAAACAAACAAGAAGACACATACACACAAACATAAAATATGATCATGTAAAAAATACAATAGCATGCAATATGATGTGAGTGATCGGTCACGTCATGGTGGCCGGTCGGGTCAAAGTGATTAGTTAAACAGACCGAGGTGGTCGGTGAAAATAAAGTGATTGGTTGATTGGGCCGAGGCAATCAGTAGAAAGTGCATGATCAGTCGATCGAGTCGGGGCTGTCGATTGAACAGAAGTACACAAATGATCATGCATATATGTCGTGAAGTCGTCGCCACCACGATGACAACGAGGAGCTCCAACAAAGAGAGAGGGAAGTGCTGTCCTAGGTCCTGCATGAGAAAGAGGTGACATCAGAAACTTTGCTATCGGAGCTTTCACTGATGGAGGAAGCCTTCCCAATGGGAGAGGAGCCAAAGAGGAGGCTCGACTAAAGAAGGAGGCCAGTAAAAGAAAGCTTGGATAAGCAGTAGCAGTGCGCTAGAGTTTGAGGATGCTGGTGGATTGTCGGCGATGAGAAGAGCAACAGGAAGCGAGTTGGCTGAGAAGAATAGGGAAGAGGAAAAATAAAAGGTGGCGGTTGTGGCTTGACTGACGGTTGAGGGCCTCAAGGAGGCACGAAGCTCTGATGAGCGCTGACAGGGTTAGGAGTTATGCCTGCGAGGTAGTCCGACAAAAGGAGAAAAGTTAGCCTCCAAGAAAAAGGATAAGATGATAGGTTGGCTGGAAAAATAAAAGGTGGCGGTTGTAACCAGAGACTCTCTCATTTCATTTGAGAGGATCAAAGCGTCGTAGATGCTTAGTCGGGCAGGCAACTTCCAAAAATGAGCTAGCACATTGTAGCCTACTTTGTAGAATCCTCCAATTTTATCTTGATCATGTGGTGCTTCCACTGGCGGAGGTGGGGGAATCTCTTCTCGAGTCATTATCTGTTTTCCTTTATCTGTTGGAGCTGTTCTCGGTGGTAATACTTTTCCGCTCCTCAAATTAACTTCCGTAATTTCCCCTTCTTGAGATATTATTGTGGAATCTTTGAGTGTCTTTTCTTCTCCGTCGGAAATATCTAAGTTTATGGAGAGCGGTGTACCATGATGCTCGAGAATTGGTTCCTCGTTATCGGTGCTATCGTAAGCGGTATCATTGATGTCTTCTATTGTCTTGGCAGCGAACTCATCAGACTCGAGTACGATTTGAGGATCATTTTGGGGATCGAGATTGAAGCTAGATTGCTCATAGTCAGTTACGTTATAACCAGAAACAGTCAAAACGTAGCCGAAATCACAATCACTATATTCATAAGACCCAGGAGGGACAAAAAGATAATCATACAAAGTCAAGAGTTCGAGGATTTTCTTTCCCGAATCCAAGATAACTAATCTAGTAGAGGCAGCCCCTATCCTACCACCCGTGCTATCAATCCTGGTAGTGACGCTTTTCTTCTTCTTGTTCTTCATCCTTGATAATGACTGATCTCCTGATGAAACCTTCATCTCGGGCTCGGTATGTTGTGGACTCTGAATAGAGGCTTGTCTTGATGCAGACTGTATCTTGTTCAGTATTTTCTTGGATGATCTGCTCCAGACCTCATTCCATACTTCCTTGGCATTCGTTGAAGCTTGCTTTGATGAATCCTGTATTTGATTAAGGATCCTCTTGAGTTCATCCCAAGTTGTACTCCATCCATCTACTCCAGCATACGGATCAATTGGGGAGATTGGCTCAGTTGAAATCATGTTTATGGAACCTTTTTTAGGTTCTTTTAAATATTCTTTTGGGATTGTAATGTTCTCTACCTTGAGGTTCTTCTTGAGCCAGTCCTTAAAGACAAAACATTTGTTTGTAGTGTGCCCAAACAACTGGTGGTATCGGCAATAATTTGGTTCATTCTTCTTATCCCCCTCTTTGGTCTTCTTTGGATCAGGTAGTTTTAATTTTGGTTTCTTCATCAGGCTTTTGAATATTTTAGGTATGGCTTCATCCATGAAAGAATACACAACTTTTTGTCGCTCTAACAAGGATATTCTTTTACCTGTTGTTCGTGGCAATCTCTCCTGAGGTGGCCGTTGGTTAGATTGACTGCTCTGTTTCTGAGAGTACTGCGACGAAGACTGACAATACTCTTCTGCATATATCTTTATCGGCTGCTTTCATTTGTTGACAGTTCGACTACTCCTGATTTCTTTTCGAACCCTCTAGTCACTTTAGCATTTTCATGTGGCTCCATGTGCTTCATTTCCTCTTGGAGACTGCTGGCTTTACTGAGTTCTCGAAGGATTTGATGGTGAGTTCCTTAATCATGAAAGCTATGGGCCCATGAATGCTCTTGAGTAGAATCTCAATCTCTTGATGTTCCTGTAGCTGAGGTTCACATTTCATGCTAAGGTTTTTGAGTAAAATCTCAATCGCTTGATGTTCCTGTAGCTGAGGTTCACATTTCATGCTAAGGTTTCTCCACCCAAAATATGTCCACCAAAGTTTCTCTTGGCTTTTGCTTCTTCATCATGAGCTCTCCAATAGACACATGATGTTACGCCCCGACAAATCTTTTCATAAATAATTGTTCCAACTTAGAAAACATTTTAACTGACCCGTTGGGCAAGTCAGCATAGCAGTCGAAAGTAATTCCTGACAAGCTGCTGACAAAATGCTGGCAGAGTAGAGCCTCGTTATTCCTTGTGTTGTCACAAGTGGCTCGGAAATGCACTATATGTTGTCTAGGATTTCCAGTCCCATCAAATATCTTGAAGTTTGGGGCCACAAAACCATTGGGTAAAGGTATGACATCGAACTCCTTTGGGTAAGGTCTACCCTTTAAAATTGATGCACTGCCCTTGGATTGGGCTAAGGCATTCCGCACTTGTTCAACCATTTGCTTGAATTCCTTTTCTGGCATGACACCTGACGGAGAATCTTTCTTTGGTTTTTCATTTTTTCTACTGAGGTAGCCCCTCTTCTTTCATCTGTGATGTCTATGATTTCTGGCTGATTAATCTCTGGAGAAGCCAATCTTGGTGTTTGTGATTGCCTCTGAATGGTGGCCATGGTGGTCATAGCTGCAGTCATCTCTTCTATTCTTTTCTCTAGTAGGTTGACTTGCTCATCCCTTAGGAGGATAACCCTACGTAGTTCATCTATGACATTCTCTTTGGTGTGAGGTTGAGCCTCGCATGCAGATGTGGTAGATCTGGTTTTGATCACAAGGACATCCATGAAATCCTCCTCCAAGTAATCATTGTAATCAAAATCTTCATTGTCACTATTGTCATGCTCTCGAGCTAACTCAGAAATCTCTATCCTGAGTTTCTCAACTTTTTCCTCAATTATTCAAGCTAACTCGAAAATCTCAATCCTGAGTTTCTCAACTTTTTCTTCAATTATCAATTCCTTGATTACTTTAAAATCTGGAGGACCCTGATGGACATCCTCTACTTATTCCTCCATCTAGCTGGCTATTGTTGCGACGATGTCAGATATCTCTGATCCTGGTTTCATTTCCTATCCTACAGGCTCACTGAATTGTATTGGTGCAGCGACCTTGGGTACACATACCCTCTTCTTGTTTGACGATGTTGTCTCATGACGGGGCGTCTTTGTAGAGACATTGGTATGTTGAGGGAAGGTATGCTCTCCGTGGTGTAGACCAGCTACAGTGTCAGGTAATCGCTTTGTCTTTATCTCTGGGATTGCAGGAATGGCGGGTAGGATCTTTGGACCCAGTCTCGACTTAACTGGTCGACGGCCTGCGGTCTTGGTGGTGGTATGATCAGTAGTAATCACTGTGGTATCAACTCTATTCCGCAAACAGAACCAAACGGGGATGCGAGTAGGCGGAGCTCCAATTATCTTACGGGATTGTTTGGCGAATTTGACGCCTTTCAAAATTTTCTTCTTCATGCAAGAGGAAATTGCATCTCCCACTTGTTTAATTAACTCACTAATCGAACAGCCTTCCTTGGTAGCAAGCCTTCTGAAAACTGCGTTAACTCGAGTGGTAAGAGTGAACTTCCTTTCCTCCTCACTGTGTCCACGGAGTGATGGTAATGCGGCAGCGATCTTCTGGATACGCTCATATCCATCAGTATCTGTCAGAGGATGGAATTTACTCCCTCGTAGGAGTGGATAAATTTCTAGTAACACTTCTTAACCTTGATGAGGTTCCTCATCAATAGGTGTCTTCTCAGGAGCCTGGGCTTTGATGGCCCTCCGAACTCTTCTATTGCAGTTTCTCCTTTGAGTTTGGGTTAGTGGTACAGTCCTTGAGCTTGACCCAATTTCAAACACGGGTGGTGGGAAAGTTAATCCGTCAGTCGGATTTTCAACAATCATCACATCCATCCTCTTAGCAGCAGCGGGGATAGCAGGTTTGGCGGGTGTCGCGACGGTAGTAGCTTTAGCCTTTTTGCAAGCAGGAAAGTCTTGAAGGTAGTTCAAACTAAATTTTGCAGACGGTTCTTGTATTTCTGGAGTAGCGATCTTCATTACCACGAATGAGACTTTCCAGAGGATGATCTCGAGATCTTCAAATCCAGCACCGAACTTGATGGTGGGAGCCACGCTACGGGAGCTGCGGTCCGTTGGCAGGTTGCAGGAAAAGGTCAGCGTTGGGTAGGCCATTGCAGCGGTCTTTAAAACAGAAAAATTTAAGGTTAGCTCTATGGCCAAAAACCTCGTAATCTTTAGTGCAAGCACTGAAAATAGAGGTTGATCTATAGACCGGGCGGGTCTTAATTTATGGGTATTTTTAACATCTTTGTTTAAAAAAGTGTAAAGTTTAAGCAATATAAGAAAATTTCAAAGTGCACGCAACACAACAAGATTTGGTTTAATTTGCGGAATAGCAAATCAAATTTGGAAGAGGGATGTGAAGAATTTTAGGACCCAGTGTGGGACCCAATTAGTGGCAGAAAATGCCCAAGTGAAACTAGTCCACCGACACACCTATTGGGGATCCGACCCCATATAAAAATTTAAAGAGTCCTTAATGATCTTCTGAACCCCTCTATTCAAAGAAGGTTGAACAGCTAGACTTGAAGCCCAAGGAGTTGACCATACCTTCCCAAGATAGAAATGGGTAAAGTATGTCAGCGGAAGAAGGGTAATTTGGTCCAAGAGGGGCATGGACACATTACCGATGTGTGGAGATAATATTTCTTGATTTAAATGGAGAGAAAAGCTTGTCCCCAACGGAGTCGCCAGAAGCTGTCGGCGCTATTTCGGGGTTTGGTTGAAGGGGAGTTGCCCGTAAAAAGCTGTCGGTCGCCGGAATCAAAATCATGACGCTTGCTTTGGAAGGATGTTGAAGTATGAAATCAGACTAACCCCATATTTTTATAATTTAGATGAAAGATTACTATACCTCAAATCCTGTATCTATCCCAAAGGATAAACACAAAAATCGAGGATGAGGCTCGATCAAATAAACTAAGGAAAGTATGACATCCGTTTGGTCTGCAAAACCTTTGTATTTGTCGACAAATTCCCCTATTTAATATAAAGGATTAAATAGGGTTTATATTAAGTTGCGTTCGGACATGCTTCCTATAAGGGCAAGCCCATATAGTTAATTACAACTTAAATGACGGAAGTCATCTAAGAAGACTCTCGATAAAAATCAAGAAATATTATCTTCAAGAAATTTCAAAGGGTAGGACTTTTCGATGAAATCGGACGTAGAGGTCTAAAAGGGGATTGGTTCAAATTTGGAACATTTTATTGTAGAGTCCAAAGGAGGAAGAACTAGGGGATGTCAAGGATCTTAGAGGAGAACCTCGGTGACTTCCCAAAATATCCTAATGTTTGGTTTAAATTTAGAGAAGAAAAATTTAAGTGTTCCATCCTGTCAATTTTATTAGTTAGGGATTAAATTTATGTGAAACTATCACACAAATAGCCTGGACAATGTGAGGGTTTAGGTCGTGACAAACGACAACCTCGAAATCCTAAGACGAGTTAGGGCTTATATTGTATAGAGCTATACAAAGGCCTAAAGATGATGTGAGGATTTACATTGCATAAGCAAGAAACCTCGAAGTTAGGTTGTGACAAATGACAACCTCAGAATCCTAAGACGAGTTAGGGCTTATATTGTATAGGAAGATGTGAGGATTTAGGTCATGACAAACGATAACCTCGGAATCCTAAGACGAGTTAGGGCTTATATTGTATAGCAGGGCTATTAACAAACGACAACCTCGGAATCCTAAGACGAGTTAGGGCTTATATTGTATAGCAGGGCTATGCGACAACCTTGGAGTCCTAAGACGAGTTAGGGCTTATATTGTATAGCAGGGCTATGCAAAGGCCTAAGAATCCTAAGACGAGTTAGGGCTTATATTGTATAGCAGGGCTATGCAAAGGCCTAAAGATAAAATCTCGAAATCCTAAGATGAGTTAGGGCTTATATTATATAGCAGGGCTATACAAAGGCCTAAAGATAAGTCCTAAGACGAGTTAGGGCTTATATTGTATAGTAGGGCTATGCAAAGGCCTAAAGATAAGGTGATTTACGTTGCATAAGCAAGCAACCTCGAAGTCTTATGGCTTTGTTGTTTAAGTCTAAAGAATGAGTTAGGGCTTATATTATATAACAGGGCTATACAAAGGCCTAAAGATAAGGTGAGGATTTATGAGTTAGGGCTTATATTGTATAGCAGGGCTATACAAAGGCCTAAAGATAAGGTGAGGATTTATGTGTTAGGGCTTATATTGTATAGCAGGGCTATGCAAAGGCCTAAAGATAAGGTGAGGATTTACGTTTAGGGCTTATATTGTATAGCAGGGCTATGCAAAGGCCTAAAGATAAGGTGAGGATTTACGTTTTAGGGCTTATATTGTATAGCAGGGCTATACAAAGGCCTAAAGATAAGGTGAGGATTTACGTTGCAATAAAAACAACCTCAAAGTCCTATGGCTTTGTTGCTTAAGTTTAAGGAAGGAAGATTGGTTTAGCTATCAAAGTCCTATGGCTTTGTTGTTTAAGTCTAAGGAAGAAAGATTGGGTTAGCTGGGGAAGAGGTCCTATGGCTTTGTTGTTTAAGTCTAAGGAAGAAAGATTGGTTTAGCTGGGGAAGATAGGGTTCGGCTATGCAAAGGCCTAAAGATAAGGTGAGGATTTACGTTGCATAAGCAAGCAACCTCAAAGGGGCTATACGAAGGCCTAAAGATAAGGTGAGGATTTACGTTGCATAAGCAAGCAACCTCAAAGTATATAGCTTTGTTGTTTAAGTCTAAGGAAGGGAGATTGGTTTAGCTGGGAAAGACAGGTTTTGCTGTTGAAGATGGCTGTGCTGCCCACCATGTTAGTTCCAAGCTCCTTGCCGCGACGAGTTTGAGTTTTCTAATGTGTCAAGTTATAATCTTAAATCGGTGGCCATATGGTTGAATTTCTTTAAATTTTTATGGGGGCATATTAAAGTTGATTAGAGCGACACCGGTTAGGATCCTACGGTTTCCTCTTTTCGGTACCACTATTTCTATTGGATTCACGTAGTCCAAATGAACTTACTAAACTTAACTTAATGAGTTCCATAATTTCATCTAAATCGTGGGAACCCTCGTTAGCAACCGTAGGTTACCTCCTTTGAGGTATTCCCGATCATCCGATAGAGACATCTTAAGGTATTCCCGATCATCCAATAGAGACATCTTAATTTAGTTGCAATTGTAGTTTTATGTGATGTTTGTGATTAAATTTTAAGTTGTTTTATGTTTTGAATGTTATGACAGTGGATTTTAACTCGGTTGATTTTAGTTTTTGTTTTGGTTTTGTGGCTATCCTGATAGTTTTAGTTTTCACGAGAGGTGGCATCATTGTTTAGCATGCAAGTTTGTAGGTATGAAAGCATAGTATGAAAAACATAATATGAAAGTAAAAGAAAGACAGCGCTGAAAACTGTAAAAGCGTACTTGGCGAGTCATCTCGTTCCACCACCTGAAACTCAAAAGGCATGTTAAGGTAGTTTATATCAAACAGGGAAGTAAAATTTTCTATGTCATATCTTGGTGGGTCCCTATTTGATCAATTAAGGATGACTTTATCAAGCAAGATATATTAAGTTNAAGATTTTACTGTTGAAGAGGGTTGTGCTGCCAACCAAGCTAGTTCCAAGCACCTTACCGCGACGAGTTTGAGTTTTCTAGCATGTCAAGTTATAATGTCAAATCAGGAGGACATATGGTTGAAGTTCTTTAAATTTTATCAGGGCATATTAAAGTTGATTAGAGTGACACCAGTTAGGATCCTACGGTTCCCTCGTTCCCGTATCACTATTTTCTATTGGATTCACTTAGTCCAAATGAACTTACTAAACCCAACTTAATGAGGCATCACTATTTTTTAATGGATTCACTTAGTCCAAATGAACTTACTAAACCCAACTTAATGAGTTCCATAATTTCATTAAAATCTTAGAAAGCCTTGTTAGCAACTGTAGGTTACCTAGCCCAAGGGATTCCCGATCATCAGATAGAGACGTCTTAATTTGGTTGAAGTTGTAGTTTTCTGTGATGTTTGTGATTAAATTTCGAGTTGTTTTATAATTTGCATGTTGTGGTGGTGAATTTTATCTTGGTTGATTTTTAATTTTGGTTTTGGATTATGGTTAACATGCANGTATTGAAGATGGTCGTGCTGCCCACCAAGCTAGCTCCAAGCTCCTTGCTGCGATGAGTTTGAATTATCTATTGTGTCAAGTTATAATATCAAATCAGGTGGCCTTATGGTAGAAGTTCTTTAAATTTTATGAGGGCATATTAAAGTTGATTAGAGCGACACCGGTTTGGGTCCTACGGTTCCCTCGTTCCGGCATCACTATTTTCTATTGGATTCACTTAGTCCAAATGGTTTGCGGTTCCCTCGTTCCGGCATCACTATTTTCTATTGGATTCACTTAGTTCAAATGAACTTACAGGTCCCTCGTTCCGGCACCACTATTTTCTATTGGATTCACTTAGTCCAAATGAACTTACTAACTCGTTCCGACATCACTATTTTCTATTGGATTCACTTAGTCCAAATGAACTTACTAAACCCAACTCTCGTTCCGGCATCACTATTTTCTATTGGATTCACTTAGTCCAAATGAACTTACTAAACCCAACACGTTCCGGCACCACTATTTTATATTAGATTCACTTAGTCCAAATGAACTTACTAAACTCAACTTAATGAGAGGCATCACTATTTTCTAATGGATTCACTTAGTCCAAATGAACTTACTAAACCCAACTTAATGAGTTCGCATCACTATTTTCTATTGCTTAATGGTTCATCCTGTAAATACCCTTAGTGAACTCTGATTTCTTAATTATTACTAAGAATAGGTTAATTATCACTTGAGATTCAAGTTAAGAATTATGTGGGTAAAGACCCTTAAAGGGGCAAGTTAGTGTAATTTCAACACTTAGCCAAATTTTTAATCCTAATTGGGCTTATTGGTGTTTAAAGGATGTTTGATTTAGTTATATTTATTTCTCTAATCCTCATTTAGTTAATTTTAATTTTGCCTGAGTCACTACTAAGCCCTTAAGACCTAGGTGAGTGTCTTAATTAATTTTGAAAAGGGTTAAGCTTTAAGTGGTCATGATTNATCAAATAAATTGATTAAGATCAGAGGTTGACCATTGGCCTCCTTGACTTAAGCCTAAATGTTAATTAAGGCTAAATTTTCAAAATTACACATTTGCCCCTAAGGCCTTGAATTAATCCTAAATGTTAATTAAGGCAAAATTTCCAAAATTACACATTTGCCCCTAAGGCTCTTTACCACTTCATAATTTGTCAAATTCAATTCAAATGACTTTGAAATTTTTATCCTACCTCATTCATCGTCAATTAAGACATCAGAGGAGAAAATGTGATTTTTCAGAATTTAATTTATTTCACATAATTATAGTCAATTAAGACATTAGAGGAGAAAATGTGATTTTTTAAAATTTAATTTTTATATAACTATTTTTATGCAAAAATAAGATTTTTCAAAGAAAATTCCTAACTTGACCAAGGTAAATTCTAATCNAAAACATAAATTAATTAAGATCATAGGTTACCCATTTTCCCTCCTTGAATTAAGCCTAAATGTTAATTAAG
>JXCR01144397.1:255194-333821 GCA_002079205.1 Phalaenopsis hybrid cultivar
GAAATTGATTAATTATTGACTTCAAAATTTATACCCCTAAGTCTAGGATCATTTAATTTTAATNATTTATTAATTTAATTAAGAAAGTGGGATTGATTTCTACTAATTGACCCCTTGTGTTTCAAGCATCAAATAAATTGATTAAGATCAGATGTTACCCATTCCCCTCCATAACAAAGTGAAATTGGTTTCTACCAAATAACCCCTTTGTGTTTCAAACATCGAGTGAATTGATTAATATTAGAGGTTACCCATTCCCCTCCTTGAATTANGATCAAATGAATTGATTAAGATTAGAGGCTACCAATTTTCCCTCCTTGAATTAAGCCTAAATGTTAATTAAGGCAAAATTTCAAAATTACACATTTGCCCCTAATGCTCTAACACCTCATAATTTGTCAAAGTGTGAATCAAATACAGTGATCAAACTAAGAATAGATCAAGGGTTTTAAGAAATTATTAAGTAATTCTTTCTACTTTTTGGTATTTAATCTAACTATCAATTATTGTTAACATAGAAAAAAAATTTAAAATTTTTAAATTATGCAGACAATATATACAACTTTAAGCTTGAATAGTATATTTATCAAATTCATAGAAAAGTATATTTATCTACTTCACTAAGTATATTTATGAAGACATTCTCATTAAATATCTAAGATTTTCGTAAATATCACTATTTATTAAAATCTCAACTTACCAACCCCAAGAAAGGATCAAAGTTTCTTTGGGAAGCTTATCCGAAATATTTTGGCAGGGACGAAGATGGCGGGGACGAAGATGGCGGAACTCTGCAACAATTTTATTTTCTTTTATATATTTCGCTGAAGAGCCTTAGCCTAAAGCCTTCATCTATAATTTTTTTAGGCATGTTGTTGCTTTTCTATGGCATGATTGGTTCAATTAAGACATCAGAGGAGAAAATGTGATTTTTTAAATTTAAATTTAATTTATATAATTATTTTTATGCAAAAATAGTATTTTTCAAAGAAAATTCTTAACTTGACCAAGGTAAATTATAATCCTTTGAAATTTTTACTGGAGGTAGAGCTAGACTAGAGAAGCCTTTGGACCAAATTTCACAATTTTTTTTAATTCTCTATGATTTCTTAGAATTATTTCAAGTTATGGGTTATTTAATAAAAAAAAATATTTTAGGTGGTGAAAATTAAGTTTTGTATTTTTGAAAAATCTCCCTAAGGTCAGAGCGAGGAGCAAATTTTTTTTCTTTTGGTTTTTCTTTGATTTAACGGAATTATTTTAGTGAAAACTCATTTTTAGCTTTTTAAAAATTATTCTTAAGCTTTGAAATTCAATATCTTTATTTAGAGAATTAGGAAAAATATTCTAATTGTTCCTAAGTGATTAGGAAGCAATTTAGAACATTTCCATGCTATTGTTTTTTGTGATTTCTATAGATTTTTAATTATTTAAATATTTAAAATAGCTTAAAAATCAAGTTTTTATTATAAATATCATTTTTATTTAGAAAATACCCCTGATCACAGAGAACTAGAAAAACAAAGTTTCAAAATTTTTTGAGTTATATTTTGATTTTTAAAAATCATTTAAATGCCAAAAGTGGTATTTATCTTTAAAAAACAACTTAAGTTGTAAGATGAACTCAAGATATTTTGAATTTTTTATGATGAGTTCTCTAGATCATAAACCACAATGGAGAATAAAAATCAAGTCATTTAAATGTTTATATTTTCCAAAATTAATTATTTTAGTGATTTAGTATTTGGGAAATTNTTTTAAGGCTTACATTTGTGTGAAATAATCACACAAATAGCTTGGAAGATGTGAGAATTTAGGTTTTGACAAACGACAACCTTGGAATCTTGACGAGTTAGGGCTTATATTATATAGCAGGGCTATGCAAAGGCCTAAAGATAAGGTGAGGATTTACGTTGCATAAGTAAGCAACCTTAAAGTCCTATGGCTTTGTTGTTTAAGTCTAAGGAAGGAGGATTGGTTTAGCTGGTGAAGCTAGGTTTTGGTATTGAAGATGGTCGTGCTGCCCACCAAGCTAGCTCCAAGCTCCTTGCTGCGATGAGTTTGAATTATCTATTGTGTCAAGTTATAATATCNATCCAAAATTACACATTTGCCCCTAACGCTCTAACACTTCATAATTTGTCAAATTAAATTCAAATGACTTTGAAATTTTTATCCTACTTCATTCAAGGGTTAATTGAGACATCAGAGGAGAAAATGTGATTTTTCAAAATGTAATTTAATTTATATAATTATTTTCATGCAAAAATAGGATTTTTCAAAGAAAATTCCTAACTTGACTAAGATAAATTATAATCCCTTGAAATGTTTACTAGAGGTAGACCTAGACTAGAGAAGCCTTTGGATCAAATTTCATAAGTTTTTGAATTATCTGTGATTTATTAGAATTATTTTAATTTATGGGCTATTTAATAAAAATAAAATATTTTAAGTGGTGAAAATTAAGTTTTTTATTTTTGAAAAATCTCCCTAAGGTCAGAGAACTCAGAGGACCAAATTTTACATTTTTTTTGGATTTTCATTGATTTATTGGAATTATTTTAGTGAAAACTCATTTTTAGCCTTTTAAAAATTATTTTTAATGCTTTGAAATTCAATATCTTTATTTAGAAAATTAGGAAAAATATTCTAATTGTTCCTAAGGGAAGCAATTTAGAACATTTTCATGAGTTTTATTATTTTTGTGATTTTTATGAATTTTTACTTGAAACAATTTAGAACATTTCCATGAGTTTCATTATTTTTGTGATTTTTATGAATTTTTTAATTATTTTAAATATTTAAAATAGGCTAAATTTCCATGAGTTTTATTATTTTTGTGATTTTTATGAATTTTTAATTATTTAAATAATTAAAATAGGCCAAAAATTAAGTTTTTATTTTAAATATTATTTTATTTTTATAAAATATCCTAAAAAGGCCAAATATTTTAAATATTATTTTATTTTTATAAAATATCCCTGATCACAGAGAAGTCAAAAAACTAAGTTTCATAATTTTTTGAGTTATATTTCTTAAAAAATCATTTAAATGTTAAGAGTGGTATTTATCTTTAAAAATCAATTTAAGTTGTCAAATGAACTCAAAATATTTTGAAATTTTTATGATGTGTTCTCTGGATCATGAATCATAGTGAAGATAAAAAATCAAGTCATTTAAATGTTTATATTTTACAAAATTAATTATCTTAGTGATTAGTATTTGGAAGATTTAAAAATATTTTAAATGACTTAACTCATGAAATTATTTTCAAAGGTTTCTCTGGTCATGGTGGACTTTCCAAAATTTTCTTGGGATTCTCATGATTATTTTAAGGAAATGATATGGAAGATCTTGAAAAATATGGATCTCTATATAGGGACCTCGTGTGACTTTGGAAAAATTAGAGAATGTTTCCCCTTACAGAGGCTACAATATGTCAAAATTTCAAGCCAATGTGATGTGTCAAGATGCATGGAGAATCAAATGATTCCACCTAGTATTTAATTAATTAAAAATATTTAATGCATCAAATAGACTTGAAAATTAATTCACATTATTCTCCTCTGTTCACTGAGCAAGAGGGTATTTTTAAATAAATAAGAAAATACCCCTATTTTTCTATTTAAACCGCGCGTGCCACCTCAACCTACGACGACTCCGAAAGCATGCGTGGCGTGCTCTGGTTGGGTGTCGCCGTCCATGTAGCTTGCTGACTCAGCCCGCTATTCATGTCTCGAAGCGCTGTCCGGCGCGATCTCCCCCGTCCGTTTGATACACGCTTGATCAAACGGCTCCCCGTCATCGTCTCCGATAGAATGATCCCGTGCCCGTCCAGACTAAAACCTTAAGATCTCGGCCTAGACTCAACCAATGCTTCGGGTTTGATCCTATGGACGTTTAAGCGATACGAACACATCTATACGGCTAAGGTACCATGAAATCAAGTTTAAGTAAATGGGGGATCAAAATAAGCTCGGAAGGAGGAGGAGTTTTATACCTTTGCTCTGAGAAGAGAAGCTTCGATCAGAGGTGCTCGGCACGTTCGTTGTAGTGAGACGAACACATCCATATGGTTAAGATGCCATGAAATCAAGTTTAAGTAAATGGAGAATCAAAATAAGCTCGGGAGGAGGAAGTTTTTTACCTTTGCTCTGAGAAGGGAGGCTTCGATCAGAGGTGCTCGGCACGTTCGTTGGGGTCCAAGGAGGCTAGGGATTAAGTCCCTGGTCTTGGTGTGAAGTCTAGGTGTGAATTTCGACTAAGCTCGATTTCAGTGTTGATCTAGAGCTATGGTAGAGGCTCTGTGGAAGGGGGATTTGATGGGGCTTTGGCTTCTTTCACTGGATTGAGTCCCTAGTCTTGGTATAAGGCCTAGGTATGAATTCGACCAAGCTCGATTTCAGGTGTTGGTCTAGAGCTATAGTAGAGGCTCTGTGGTAGGTGGATTTGATGGGGCTCTGGCTTCTTTCACTCTTTTGAAGGTGTGAGCACAAGCAATGGGATTTTGGTGGAGTGTGGAGGTGTACTAGGCTCTGTCCTGCTTTCCGGCAAGGTTTCAAGCTCGAAATTGAGCTCCGGCAAGGCGAATGGGTCAGGAAAAATGGTTGGAATGCACTGAGGAGATCTTAGGGAAGCTCTATGTGAAGTTTGGAGAGGCCTCTCTATACAATTTTCAGGACACTTCCCATGGCCATGGGAGGTGACTTTTTATAAAAATGGCCATGGGGTGGCTCTCAGGGCATAAGTTTGGGTGCATTGTGGTGNATTTTGGAAGTAAGATCCCTTAATTTGGGGGACCTTTGGTCTATGTCTTGATTTAGGTGGTTTCATGGTGTTTGGACTGGTCACTAAGTCCAACTAATGGTTGTGGTGGGTTAATTTGGTGGCTTTAGGGTGGTTAGGTCACATTTAGTGCATGGGTCCAAGTCTGCAAATGACCAAAACTTTGGTTTGGGCTCGGTTAGCCATGTCAATTGACCTAAGTAATTGTTGCATTTGGTGTAGATGATCACAAAGAACAACTTTGATGAAGGATGGAAATGGTTTTGAGTTCAATTGAAAGGTCAATTTGAAAAAATTTTGAACTTTAATCAATTTGGTCATGTTGGGCTAGGCTTGGGTGTAGCTTGGGTTAACCTTAGGCTAAGTCCAAATTGATTATTAGAAATGGTCAATAGGGACCTGATGCAGAGTTTTGAACATGAATTGGATGCCAATTTGGAGTTTAAGGCAATCAATTGGGTGAAATTTGGGGACTTAGCCAATTTGGGGCCAAATTTGGGAATTTTGGCTTTAGGCCAAAATAAAATGGATTTGAGGCTTCACCAAGGTCAATTTATGGTTGATTTTGATGTATAAGAATGTTATAAAGATTTTGCAACATTAATTGAGGCCAATTGACTAGGCTATGGGTTCAATTTGGTGAGATTATGTCATATTGTCAAAATTGGGATTTTGCCACAAATCAAAATTGGGCTCAAATGATGGACCAATTGAGCTTGGATTTGATTTAGTTCGGTCATATAAAAAGTGAATTGGATTTTAGAATTGAAATTGCGGTCAATTGAGATCAAATTGATGGACATTTGAGTTGGATTTGGGGAAATTTGGATCTTTAAACTCAATTGAGATCAAATTTATGGACATTTGAGTTGGATTTGGGGAAATTTGGGTCTTTAAGAGTAATTTGGGGATTTTGGTTAAAGATGGTCAAATTGGCCAAATTGGGTCATGTAGTAGTTTAAAGAAATGAAATTGGGAATTTTTGGGATTTATTGGAATTTTCTGGGAATTTTTAGAATTTTTGGGATTTTGGGTCAAAGAGGGGTATTTTGGTAATTAGGGGGTGTCTTAGGGGGTAAGGGCCAAGATGGGTATTTTGGTAGAGTTGAGGTACCAATCATCATCAATAAGCCATGGACCAAAGGAAACCTCATTTTAGGTCCTCTACATAGTGGTCTTAGCTAAACCATCACCCCAGGGCTAGTAGGTTTAGGTGACCATCTACATGAGTATCCCAAAAGCTCAAGGGCTCTAGGCTAGAAATTTGAGTTCAGGATTGTGAGTGATTGTGAGTGTAGATGAGTGTAGTGAGTGCCTTAGCTCCAGACCAACACCCAGGGTCAACCCTAAGGTCCAGCAATTCTAAGGGTGGCTCATCTTGAGTTTCCCCCACAGTGACCCCCTTCTACTAAATATTTAGAGGTTGAGAGCAATATGTGGAACTTCAAGTTGAGTAAAGAAGAGGGTAGAATTTCTAATGGTGAGGGTTCCCCAACATGTGGAACTTCAAGTTGAGTAGAGAAGAGTTTGGAATTTCTAATGGTGAGGGTTCCTACCTAGTTTTTTAGGAATAGTCAACAGGAAAAATCCTATGGCTAGACCCTCGACTACTAAATAGGACAAACTAAACCTCAACCAAAAATGAGGTCAACAAGTATAAGGAAAATGATTTTTGTCTAAGATTGACCTCAACAATTTACACAAGCTTAAGAAGGAGGAAGGAATGATGATTGCAGTTATTGACATGAACAAAGATTGACGAAAGCAATTAATAGAATATTTGAAAATTGGAGAGCTGTCAGAAGACAAGTCTGAGGCATCTCACATCACAAGAAGGGCTATGTCATATGCTATAGTGGAAGATTTCCTCAATAGAAGATTGTTCCATTAAATGTGGCTATGATGTATGAGCAGAGAAGAAGCGCAAAATATCATCAAAGAAGTACATACTGGATTTTGTGGAGCTCACCAATCAGGACAAAAAATGAAAATAAGGACCAAAAGACTCGGATATTATTGGTGAGCAATGATGTTCAATTGCTTAAAAACAGCTAGATGGTGTCACATTTGTCAAGTGCATGGGGTGTTCTTACACCAACCTCCGAATGTGCTACACCCAATTGGTGCCTCATGGCCATACAATGTTGCGGAATGGACATAATAAGTCCAATAGACCCTCCATCCTCTAAAGTACACAAATTTATTCTTGTCGCTACAAAATACTTGTCCAAGTGGGCAGAGGCAGTGCCATTACGAGAGGTTAAAACAAAGCACATCCTTCATTTTTTCAAGAGCCAACTCATTTAGCTTTTTTGTGTACCATGCAGAGTGATTTTCGACAATGGAACAACCTTCAAAAGCATGAAGATCAACAACTTTATGAAATGACATGGGATAGACTGGAGGTACACTACGATCTACTACCCCAAGGCAGCTTGACTGATTGTGGCCTATAACAAAACACTGAAATATATTTTGAAGAAAATATGGGATGAAAACAAAAGAGATTGGCATAAGAAGCTATTAGAAGCTTTGTTGGTTTACTGAACAACGTTCAGAACTCCCACTCAATGTACACTCTATGCACTTGTGTATGGGTCCGAAGCCGTACTGCCATTGGACGTTCAAACATCGTCTCTCAGAGTCGTCGTCACCAATCAAATCACAAAAAAAGAAAGTGAAAAGCTCAGACTCGAGGGAAAACTACTAGAATCACAACAACATTTAGAACTTTACCAAGCAAGAATCGTATAAGCTCATGACAAATTGGTCCACCTGAGGATGTTCAAAGTGGATGACCTCATTCTTGTTCTAAAAATACCTATTCTAAAACATTGCAAGATAGATGAAAAATTTGAGCCAACTTAAGAGGGACCATTCATCGTAGAAAATGTTTATTCGGGAGGATCATACTAGCTAGTGGATTTTCGAGGCAAAAGACCTATGGTATTGATCAATGGACAATAATTGAAGACATATTTTGCAACTTGACATTGCTCGAAATGAGATTTTGTGATTTTGATTACTCTGGGGTTATTTATTTGTCCAAGCATTTGTGACTGGGTCTAAAATGGTACATAAAAGGGAGGGAAAGAGGATCCCTCCTAAAAGAAATAAAAATACATAAAATCCTAAGGGTTTCTCCCTGCAATTTACAACTTTATGCAAAAAAAGATGTAAAAGGAATTATGAAATAACCACTTTCAAAAATACATGTATGTATCCCAACCGAAAGTATACCAATCCAATACTGTATACCCATTTTAAACATGTGAAGAAAGTGCAAGAAAAAGTTGTGTAAATTGTAAGGCCGAAAAATCCTAAACCTTATTAGAAATCCAGTAGAAGTGTGAAAGAGAAGCTTCATGACTGTTCAAGAATAATTTCAGCGAAGAAAGAAAAATGCAGCTTAACACCAGAAGACCAAACCTATTATAAGAGTTAAAAGCAACAAGGAAGTGAAGAATTAAATTAATAGTTCTAATTGTTCAACAATATAGTGTTTTGCATAATAAATGAAACCGAGGGATGGCAGAAAAAAGAGTTCTATGTGAGGAATCATAATAACCAACATAAACTAATTGTCTCCAATCATATAAAAATTTCAAAGATATAATATCATGGGCCTTAAGATTATAAGTACTAATCAGGGAATCCGACAGCCAATAGAAGGAAGTCTGGCAAAGAGAACCAATGGCCTTAACCCACACTAGCTCAATATACCTCCATCAATATTTGCACCAATATTTAACCACATGCCACGCGAAATACCACCAATATTTCCTCCAATATTTGAACACAGGCCACAATAAATATGCCCAAAATAAGTGGCTTTGAAAGTAATAATTAGTCAAAGCAACCATGCCCAACTTAGTATCAGAAAAAAAAAAGAAAGCAGTCCACAATGAAGCTAGCCAACATGAAGTCATAAAGCTCCAAATAGTAGCTCACGACCCAAAGAGAAGCAAGCCACATAAAACCTTTCATAAAAGCAACACTGCTACAACCCAAAATATGCCCAAGCCTTATATAACCTTTCCACCAAAATTTCGCCACAAGCCACACAAAATACCACGAATATTTACTCAATAATTGACCACAAGCCACATAAAATATGCCCAAAATAAGTGACTTTGAAAGTAATAGTTAGTCAAAGCAACCACACCCAGTTTAGTGTCAGAAAAATAGTAAAGAAGGCAGCCCACAATGAAGCTAGCCAATGTGAAGCCATAAATCTCCAAATAGTAGCTCACGGCCCAGAGAGAAGCAAGCCTCATTTAATATTTCATAAAAGCGACAGTTCTACCACCCACTCTATCAATGAAGCCAAAAATAGTGTCTGTGAGTTTTCTAGGAAACCATGCAAAAATATAATAAATCGTAAGCCTCCAATTGTCAAAAAGCTTCATATAAATAACATCAGGGGCCTTAGCAGTGTAAAATGTGTTTTTTAGTGCAAAAGGCCACCACAACACAACCTTGTAAAATAAATCAGTGGTCACTTCCTCAACTCCCAATATAGAATAGCAATAGTATAAGCATGGTTTTTGGAGAAAGTTGTTATCAGTAATGGTAACCGAAAAAAAAAACCCAAACATTAATGTAAACATCAATTTCAAACAGTTACCCATCAAGCCAAGTACCGGTTTCAAAATCCTGCTAGTGAACTTAAATTTCATTACCATGGCTATATCACAATCATGCACATGTGCCAAAAAAATCAAACCACTACATTCTCCATTCAGGCCAAAGTCAAATATGTAACCAGGAAACTCATTGTGTATAGTATAATTTATAAAAAGGTAGCCATTATTGGGACCAAAAGCCTCAAACCAACAAATAAAGCCTGAAAATACCCTCATAGTAGGCCCAAAACTGAGAAACCAACTACAAAAACAAAGAAAATGAAAGCAACAAAACTGCTCAATCGGAGAGCAACAAGTTCTTCCAATATAAATCCAAAACCTATCACCCATCTCACAAATCATAGTAAGAAGAAATAAAAAGTCATTCTGCTTAAAACCCTAAAAAAGTACGTCAAATATATGCTCAAAAATCATCTTCAACAAATGGATAAAAGGACAATCCATATAAATCAAAACCATACCCATATAATGCAAAAAGAACCCAAATGAGGGGGCAGCGCCTCAAAAACGAACAAAGGGGGCATCCAAATCATTTTTAATAAGTTTATGCAAGGATGAGGGAGGGGTATTTCAAACCATAGCATTTTGCATCGTCCATTTGGCCAACCAATCTTTAGATTGATTCCCTTCTCTATAAGTTAATGAAAATAATATATTAAGATGATGTCTTTCAATAGTAAACCTGATTCTATTCAGCAATGGTAAGATATACCAAGGAGGTTTAATCTTAGCTATAAGAATGTTGAAAAGAATTTTAGAATCAGTTTCCACCACAATGCCATTTAATTTTAAAGTGGTAATCATATGAAGAGTAGCAAGCACAACAAAGGTCTCCGCCTCTAGTAAGGAGTTAGCGATACAAGGTGATGTAAAGTAAGCTATACATCTTCCAAAGACATCTTTAATAATCCCACCCAAACCCGTATAGGCATTGGCAAAACTCGCATCCACATTAACCTTAAAACAACCATGGGGGGGGGGTGTGGTGTCCATTTAATCAATATGGGTTTCTTATCCTTAGCCACAGTAGGAGTGGTATCCTGTCCAATGAAGGATTTCCAAGCCTTTTTTAAATAATCAACCTCTAAAATGGAAGTGGAAGAGGGGGAGTGACCAGTAGCTTCATATTTATGAGTGTTTCTTGCCATCCAAATAAACCATAAGACAATAACAGGAAAAAAATGCTTGTTGAAAGATGGTTCAAAACCCTTCCAAATCTCAATTGCTTTTTTAAAATTCAGATTTGTGGGCCAATAGATACCAAAAAAGCACCCAATTAGAGCCAAACTTCTATAGCAAAAGGACACACAAAGAATAGATGATTCAGAGATTTAGTATCTTTTTTACAATTATTACAGTAAGTTGCGAGTTTAAGCTCTTTCAATTTTAGTATATCATCAAGAGGAAGAAACATATGGAAGTATGTCAAAAAAAAGGAGATAGATGGAGAAATATATTTATGCCAAATAAAAACATGCCATTTCCATGGAGTAAAAGAGTGTAGGTTTGAGTAATGCCATTTTGTGACGGATGAGTTGGCATGTTTCTTCCATGAAGGAAGAGCTTTATCTTGTGGTTTAACAAGAAATCTAGAAATGGCAATTGCGAGTTCACCAACTAAAGAATTCAATAATTAAAGTGCAATATATCAAAAAATAGGTATAAAAATGTGTCTAAAAATACTATATATTTTAAGTGTATCACTAGGATAGCTGTAAAACCAAAACCAAAACTAAAGTTAACCAGATAAAATTCACCGCCACAACATTCAAAATATAAAACAACTAAATTAACATTTCTCTATCGGATGATCGGGAATCTCATGGAGGGGGTAACCTATGGTTGCTAACGAGGCTTCTCAAGGTCTAAATGAAAGTAGAGAACTCATTAAGTGTAGTTTAGTATATTCATTTTGACTAAGTGAATCCAATAGAAAATAGTGGTACCAGAATGAGGGAACCGTAGGATCTTAACCGGTGATGCTCTAATCAACTTTAATATGCCCCCAAAACATTTAAAGAACTACAACCATAGGGACATATGATTTGACATGATAACTTGATGCACTAGAAAACTTTAACTCATCACGATAAGGAGCTTGGAGCTAGCATGGTGGCCAGCACAGTCATCTTCAACAGCAAAACACGTCTACATCAGCTAAACCATATTCCTTCCTTAAAATTAATAAACCAAGCCATAGGACCTCGAGATAGTTTGCTTATGCAACATAAACCCTCACATTATCTTTAAGCTTTTGTATAGCTCTGGTGTATAATATAAGCCCTAACTCATCTTAGGATTCTGAGGATGTCATTTATCACGACCTAAATCCTCACATCTTCCAGGATATTTGTGTGATTGTTTCACACAAATGTAAGCCCTAACAAATAAAATTGGCTGGATGAAACACCCAAATATTTTCTCCTCAAAACTAATGTCAAACAATAAGATAGACTGTGAAGTCACTGAGGTCCTCATCCAGATCTAAGACATCCCTTAATTCTTCCTCATTTGGATTCTACAATAAAATGCTCCAAATTTAAATTATTCCCATTTCATACCTCTTTGTCTGATTTCATTGAAAATTCCTATCCTTTTGAACTCCTTAAAGATAATATTTCCTCATTTTTATCGAGAGCTTTCTTAGGTGACTTTAGTTATCTAAGATATAATTAACTATAGCGGCTTGCCCCTATAGGAAGCTTGTCTGAACCCAGGTTAATATAATCCATATGTAATTCTTCATGTTAAATAGAGGAACTTGTCAGCAAATAAAAGTTTTTTGTAGACCAAACGGATGTCATATATTTCTTAGTTTATTTGATCGAGGCTCATCCTCTATCCTTCGGGATAGATACAGGGTTTGAGGTATAACACTCTTTTATTTAAACTGTGAAAAGTATGAGATCAGTTTTACTTCATATTTTTATAAAACATATATATATGTAAATTAAAATGTCCTTCTGAAGTGGACAATGAGACTTCGATTCTAGTGGCAGACAGCTTCCAACAGGCAACTCCTCCAACCAAAAAATAGTGTTGATAGCTTCTGGTGCCACTGGGAAGAATCTTTTCTCTCCATTTAAATTAGGAAATATTATCTTCACACATTGGTAATGTGTTCATGTCCCTCATGAACCAAATTACCCTTTCCATTGACATGCTTATCCATTTCTTTCTTATGTACCTTCAGACTTCAGAACCACTTGTTCAATCACCTTTGAACAGAGAGGTTTAGGAAGCCAATACGAACTTTTTTAATTTTCATGTGGGGTCGGACCCCCAATAGGTGTGTTGGTGGACTTGTTCCACCTGGGCATTGTGTGTTGATAATTTGGTCCCCCCGTGGGTTGTAACCACTTCACGTCTCTTTTTCGAGTTTGATTTGCTGATTTGAAAAATCGAATTGTGCGTGCTGCACGCACTTTAAAATTTCCTTATATTAATCAAATTTTTCTACTTTTAATTTACTTTTACTAAAATTTTAAAATTTCTACAAACTAAATAAAAAACTTACCCAGTCTACAGATCGACCTCTGTTAATTTTTAGTGCTCGCACTAAGATTACAAAGTTTTGGCCAAATAGCTAACCCCAGAGCTTTCTCTTTTGAAGTTGTTGCAATGGCGTGTCGCATGCTAACCTTTTCCTGTGACCTGCTGACGAGCCACAACATTTGCAATGTCATTCCCACCATCAAGTTTGGAGCCATATGTGATATCTCTAGGTTATCCTTGGGAAACCTCTGTTCATCGTAACGAAAGTCGCCGCTCCAGAAGTCTATGAGTCATCAGCTAAATTCAACTTAAACTGCCTTCAGGACCTTCCTTCTTATCAGAAAGTTAAGACCACTGCCATCACGACACCTACCAAGCCTGTTCTTTCCGCTGCTGCTAAGGGAAAAGAAGTTATGATCTTTGAAGAACCGACTGATGGGTTGGTTGTTCCACCATCATTGTTTGAAATTGGATCAAGTTCGAGAACTGCCCCATTAACCAAACCCAAAGGAGAAATTACAACAGTAATGTTCAGCTAAAGCCAAGATTCCTAAAGAGGTACCTGCTGTTGATGAAGATCCTTAGCAGAATAAGTCAGGATTATTGGAGATTTATCCACTTCTACGAGGAAGTAGATTCCACCCTTTAATGGATACCAATGGGTACGAGAGTATCAAGAAGATTGTAGCTACTTTACCTTCACTTCATGGACACAGTGTAGAGAGGAAGAAGCCTACTCTGATTACCCGAGTCAGTTCAGTTCTTCAAAGGCTAGCTTCCAAGGAAAGTTGTTCACTGAGTGAACTACTTAAATGACTGGGACATGCAGCATCCCCTTGCATGAAGAAAGAAATCTTAAAGGTTGTCAGATCTACCAGACGCCCCCAAAAGTTAACTGTAACTTTACATGCTCTCGTTCATGTCTGGTTTTAATTAGGGAGAAGAGTTGATACTGCTATTATCACCACTTACTAGGACCGCAGGTCGTTGACCAGTAAAGTCATGTCTGGGTCCAAGTATTCTACCAATCACCCACTATAAGGAGGTTCCTAAATTCCTAAGAGAAAGATGAAGAAGTTAACCGATACTATATTTGGTCTACACCATGGAGAGCATACTTCTCTTCAACATACCGATGTTCCTACCGCGACACTCCATCTCAAGACATCACCATTAAGGAAAAGGTTATGGATACCAAGATTGTCGTACTAATACAGTCCAATAAGCCCACAGGTCGAGATCACGGAATAAAGTTAGGGTCCGAAATATTTGATATCATCGCAGTAATTGCTAGTGAGATGGAAGAACATGTGGATTAGGTCCAACAATGTCCTCTAGATTTTAAGACAATCCAGCAATCAATAATCGAGGAAAAGGTCAAAAAGCTCAGGGTCAAGATTTTCAAGTTGGCTCGGGAACATGGAGTTTCCATGGACGATGATGAAGATTTTGACTTCAACGATTAACTCAAAGAAGATTTCATGGATGTTCATGTCATTGAAACCAGGGCCGCAACATCTGCGCGCGAGGCTCAACCTCTCATCGAAGAGAATGCCGTAGATGAGCTGTGTAGGGCTATCCTCCAAAGGGATGGGCAAGTCAGTGATACACCAAACATATATGCATTTTTAGACCCATATTTTATACTTATTTTTGGTGATATTGCACTTTAATGGAATATGCAGGTTGTTAATTTTTAGGCCTTAAAGCAAAAAGGAAGAAAAAAGAATAAAATTTGGAGTCATAATGACATTTTTGAGATAATACTCAACACCGACAGTGCCAAGGTCAGCGCTGATGACGCAGAACAACCGAAAGCTGAAGAATTTTTACTCAGTCCCGACGACGTCAGACTAGCGCCAACGGCGCCAAAGGCGGTTCATACCCTGTTTCTAGAAGGCTTGATGCATTTGGACAATATTTGAAGAGTTTTTGGAGGCACATCTTGGAGAACTGACCTTAGGCTTTATTTGGGGCCGAATTTCATCAGAAAATGGTCTCCTCTATGTTCCTTTTTTGCTCCAAAGTGTTCAGCCATGCCACATTTTCATAATCCATCTTCATTCCACCACCATATTGGAGTCAATTAATAATTTTGCTTTCATATTTTAGAGTTTTTGTGGTGAGATTTAGTGTGAAACTTACTGTAAGAGTGTTAGGGAAGGACAAAAGTGAGAGAGTTCTTCTTCCTGCATTTCTAAGGAAAGGCTACAAAGAATTTTCTTTGAGAAAGAGTTCCAGATAATTTTGTTTGTTTATTTAGCGTTGTATGAACTTTCTTTTATATATGAAATTTGTGTTTTGTCATATCTTTCTCAAGAAATCTTTCTCATGAAGTCTGAGTAGTTCCCTCTATCTTTCTCCCTACTCTGAGATATGGTGAAATGAAGAGAAAAAATGAATGTGTCATGCATAGAATATAAAATAAATTGTGATGATTTTTCAACTCTGAACTTAATTTACTTTTCATTTTGGCCAATGGATGTGTAAAAATATGTTCTGAAACATATGATCTGGGAAATGAAGTATGAGTTCTACAACAGAGTGAGAGTCACATTTGATTTCATGAAGGAGAAATTCGTTCAAGAAATTAAGTGCACATAAATAGGATAATATTATTTGTTGTGTGTAGAATTGGAGAATCTTTAGGGTGACAGACTAAAATTCTCAATTTGGTCTTAGTGTTTAAAAACTAAAGCGAGAGGTAGCCTTCAGGTGAAGGGAAGTGGGAGCTCTGGAGTGGGTGCCAATATCCTTTTAGCCTATCCACGGATTTATGGAATAAACCTAAGATTAACCAATGATTTTCTATGCATTGTATCAGGGTAGAAAATTAAAATTGCTCTAATTTGGCACAATACATACTATAAACATTTATCTCATCTCATTTCACCAAAATTTCATTGCAATGAGAATGATGCTTTTTCATATAAGAAACCTTCATTACATGAACATAGTTAGTAGATTAGTAGTTATTATTCAAAATTTGCATTTCCATTTTGCTAATAGTTAAGTAATTTATTTTGGTTAATATCTCAACATTCGAAATTAGTGATAGTGATTTTCTTTATTTTTCTATAAAGTTCCTGTTAAAATTTTATCATTGCTAACTTACACCTTCCCCGTGGGATAAATTTTTGGGGCTTAAATAGAAAGTCTATTATTACTTGTTAACGATACGTATACTTGCTTAGAATCCTATTATTAATTGTCTATCATTATATATATTTTACACAACTTAATTTTTATATAAGGATCAAGTTTTTGGCATTGTAGTGGTGTCAACTTCACAAATCCTTACATATCAAAATCGGGATCAAGTTTTTGTTGTTGTTTCCGGAGAAGGTGTAACAATTTAATTTAATTAAATTAAATAGTTTTGATAAATTAGGAAATTTAGATAATATATATATGTACAAATATATAAAAACATAAAAAAAATATTAAAAATCAAAAATAAAAAAAAGAAATTTATTTAAGAGTTTATTTTTAAAGAATTTTACTTTGCTTACTTTATTTGTTTATGCAAAATATTAGATCTAAAGGTTTAGTAGCTTACAATTCAGAATTAGAACATACTATTAGAAAGATTTGAAAACAAAAGAAAGTGAAATTAAGAAATTTAAAGAAATGACAAATAATATAGAAAATCCAATAAATGGCAATCAATAGAGACCTTTAAAAGATTATACGAATCCAAAGCAGGTGACTTCATTTATTTATTCAAAATCTTGATGTTGTTGCTAATTTATTTGAGCTTCAACCTGCTATTATCCAAATGATACAAAATAATCAATTTGGAGGATCACCTACTGAAGATCCTAACTTACATCTTGCTAGTTTTCTTTAATTTTGTGCTACATTTAAATATGACAGTGTCTAATGATGTTGTTGGGCTTAGGCTTTTTCCTTTTTCATTAAGGGATAAAGCCATGGCTTGGTTCAATTAATTAGCACCTGAATCTTTTAGAACTTGGGGAGAACTATCACAAAAATTCTTGGTTAAATATTTTCCACCCTTGAAAACTGTTAAGCTTAGAAATGATATTACATCTTTTTGTCAGTTTGAAAGGGAATCGATATATGAAGTCTAGGAAAGATATGAGGATTTTCTTAGAAAATGTCTAAACAATGCTTTGCCAGATTGGTTATAATTCAAACCTTTTACAATGGATTAGTAGGATCATTAAGTCTATTATAGATGCTGCTGCAGGCGGATAATTAATGCCAAAACTTTTTGATGAAGCATATTCCTTAAATGAAGAAATGACTACTAACAATTTTCAATGGCCCTCTGAAATGGTAAATCCTAAAAGAGTAGCCAACATTCATGAATATGATGCAATGTCTATTTTGGCATCTCAAATTGCTGTTATTTCTAAAAAGATTGATCAAATAGGAGTGAAATATTCTTAAATGCCCCCAGTAGTAGAGGAAAATTCACTAGGACAGATTATTGATACTCAACCATCTTATGAAACCTTAAACGCTATAAATAATTGAAATAACAATCCCTATTCTAACTATTTTAACCATAGATGAAAAAATCAACCTAATTTTATTTAGAATAATTATAATAATTCGGTGAATCCATTTGTAAATCTGAACAATCAAGGAAATCCTTATTTTTAACCTTATTATCCTCCAAGATTTAACTTCAATCCTAACCTAGAAGTTACAGAAAAAAAGTTGATGATGGAAGAAGTGATGTTGAATATGAGAAATCTAATACAAAATTAAGGGGCTCTTATTAGAAATATTAAAAATCAATTAGGACATATTGCTATTGCACTTATTAACAGACCTTCTAGAATTCTTCTAAGTACTGTAGAAGTTAATCCAAAAAATTAAAATAAAGAGCAAATTAAAGCTGTTTAATTACAAAGTGGAAAAGAAATTAAAATAAGAATCCAAAGAGAAACTAAGGTTAATGAAGAGAAGGAAGAAATGGAAACTGTTCAACAGGAAAATGAACAAAAACAGGTTCCTTTAAAAAAACCATTACCTCCATTTCATCAAAGACTGAAGCAGATGGATAAAAATAAATAATTTACAAAATTTTTCGAAATTCTTAAGAAGTTAAGAATAAATATTCCTTTTGTTGAAGCTTTGGAACAAATGCCAAGTTATGTGAAATTTATGGAGGATGTACTAAATAAGAAAATGAAGTTTACAGATCATGAGACTGTTGCACTTAGTGAAGAGTGCAGTGTCATTATTTAGAAAAAGCTTCCTGAAAAATTAAAAGATCTTGGTAGTTTTACTATACCTTGTGCAATAGGTGAAAAGTTTTATGGAAAAGCTTTATCTGATTTAGGAGTGAGTATCAATCTTATGCCCTTACCAATTTTTAAATGTTTAGATTTGGGAGAAATTTCCTCTGCTATTGTAACTTGTCAGTGTTATTTTGGGGTTGGAAGGGAGTTGCCCGTAAGAAGCTGTCGATCACTTGAATTGAAATCCCGTTGCCCGCTTCGGAAGGACGTTGAAGTATAAAATCAAACTTACCTCATATTTTTCATAGTTTAAAATTAAAGAGCACTGTACCTCAGATCCTGTATTTATCCCAAAGGATAAACACAAAACATGAGGATGAGGCTCGATCAAATAAACTAAGGAAAGTATGACGCTCGTTTGGTCTACAAAACCATTGTATTTGCCGATAAGTTCCCTTATTTATGGTATTTAATTCACTGATGTAGGAATGATGGAACAAACTTCATGTACTGAAAATGGTTGCAGATCTTCGTTGATGCAATTTTCTTGACCATCTTTACGGTATTTAATGCACTGATGTAGGAATGATGGAACCATATTGTGCTCATGAATCCATGGTCAGCCCAATATAGTGTTAAAAGAGGTCTTGGCACCGATGATAAGAAATTTAACGGTTGTTACGAGTTCTCCGACCTTCATAAGTAATGTAATTGATCCAAGGGCTCTTTCTCCCTTTTGGTTGAATCCTCTTAACATCACTTTTTGGGGATATTTCTTGAATGTCGAAATCCAAATATGCTAATGTCCGTAGACTCATCAAATTAAGAGATGGTTCTTGACGAAGTCAAAATATGCTAACGTCCGTAGACTCATCAAGTTAAGAGATGCTCCAGGATCCACTAAAACTCTTGATAACACAAATCTGTCAATGTTGACGGAGATGTAGAGCGGGCGGTTGTGGTCGGCGGTACCGAGCAGCAAGTCTTCATCTGTGAAGGTTACCCCTGACTGTTCTCTCAACAAGCAAACTTCATCTATGGATGTGCTAGCCAACTGAGCTAAGCAAATTTCTGGATCCAGCAAAGCCGTAACCAGAGATTCTCTCATCTCTTTTGACTAGATCAGAGCGTCGTAGATGCTTAGTCTGGCAGGCAACTTCCTAAGATGAGCTAGCACATTGTAGTCTACATTGTATGATCCTCCGATTTTATCTTGATTATGTGGTTCTTGCACTGGCGGAGGTGGGGGTATCTCTTCTCGAGTCATTATCTGATTTCCTTTGTCTATTGGAGTTGTTCTTGGTGGTAACAGTTTTTCGCTCCTCAAGTTGACTTCGGTGACTTCTTCTTCTTGAGATATCATTGTTGAATCTTCTGGTGTCTTTTCCTTCTTATTGAAAAGATCTAAGTTGATGGCAAACGGTGCACCATGACATTCAGAAGTTTGCTCTTCGTTATCGATGTTGTCGTAAGCGATATCATTTTGTTCTTCTTTGACCTTGACAACGAGTTCATCGGACTCAAGTAAGATTTGAGGATCATTTTGGGGATCGAAATCGCAACTAACTTGGTTATAATCAGTCACGTTATTACCATAAATAGTCAAAATGTAGCCGAAATCACAATCATTATATTCATAAGACCCCAAAGGGACAAAAAGATAATCATACAAAGTTAAGGGTTCGAGGATTTTCTTCCCCGAATCCGAGACAACCAGTCTAGTAGAGGCAGCCCATATCGTACCCCCCGTGCTATCAATCTTGGCAGTGACGCTTTTCTTTTTCCTGTTCTTTGTCCGTGACGATGACGGATGTTCTGGCAAAATCTTCATCTCGAGCTTGGTATGCTGCAGACTCTAAATGGAGGCTTGTTTTGATGCAGACTGTAGCTTGTTCAGTATCTTCTTGGATGATCTGCTCCATACCTCGTTCCATCATTCTTCAGTGTTTGTAGAAGATTGTTTTGATGAATCCTGTATTCAATTGAGGACCCTCTTGAGTTCATCCCAAGTTGTACTCCATCCATCTGTTCCGACATATGGATCAATCAGGGAGATTGACTCAGCTGAAATCATGCTTATGGAACCTTTTTCAGGTTCTCTCAAATACTTCATCGAAATTGCTATATTCTCTTCCTTGAGGTTCGTCTCGAGCCAGTCATTAAAGATGAAACACTTGTCTATAGTGTGTTCAAGTAACCGGTGGTATGGGCAATAATTCGGTTAATTTTTTTTATCCACCTCTTCGGGTTTCTTTGGATCATGTAGTTTGAATTCTGGTTTCTTCATCAAGCTTTTGAATATTTTAGGTAAAGCTTCATCTTTGAAGAAATAAACAACTTTCTATCGCTCTAATAGGGATACTCTTTTACCCGCTGTTTGAGGCGATCCCTCTTGAGACGGCCGTTGGTTGGATTGACTGCTCTGTTTCTGAGAGTACTGTGACAAAGACTGGCAATGCTCTTCTGCATATATTTTTATCAGCTGCTTTCCTTTGTTGACAGTTGTGACTACTCCTGATTTCTTTTCAAACACTCTGGTCACCTTAGCCTTTTCATGCGGCTCCATGTGCTTCATTGCTTCTTGAAGACTATTGGTTTACTGAGTCCCTTAAGCATGAAAGCTACTGGCCCATGAGTGCTTTTGAGCAGAATCTCAATCGCTTGATGTTCCTATAGTTGAGGTTCACATTTCATGCTAAGGTTTCTCCACCTCAAAATATAGTCTGCCAGGGTTTCACTAGGTTTCTGCTTCTCCATCATGAGCTCTCCAATAGACACATGATGCTGCGCCCTAGCAAATATTTTCATAAATAACTGTTCCAACTCAGAAAATGTTTTAACTGACTCAATGGGCAAGTCAGCGTATCAGTTGAAAGCAATCCCTGACAAGCTGCTGTCGAACTGTTGGTAGAGTAGAGCTTCGTTATTCCTCGTGTTGTCACAACTAGCTTGGAAATGTGCTATGTGTTGTTTGGGATTTCCAGTCCCATTGAATATCTTGAAGTTTGGGGCCACAAAACCCTTGGGGAAAGGGACGGCATCGAACTCCTCCGGGAAAGGTCTACCCTTTAAAATTGATGCACCGCTCTTGGACTGGGCTAAGGCATCCCGTACTTGTTCAACCATTTGCTTGAACTCTTTTTTTGCAATGGCCCCTGATGGAGAATCCTTCTTTGGTTGTTCAACTTTATCTGTCAAAGTAGCCTCCCTTCTTTCATCTGCGACGCGTATGATTTCTGGCTGATTAATCTCTGGAGAAGTCAACCTTGGTGCTTGTGATTGCCCCTGAATGGTGGCCATGGCAGTCATAGCTGCAGTCATCTCTTCGATTCTTTTCTCCAGTAGAACAACTTGCTCATCCCTTAAGAGGATAACCCTATGCAGCTGATCTACGGTGTTCTCTTTAGTGTGAGGTTGAGCCTCGGGCGCAGATGTGGTAGCTCTGGTTTTGATTACATGGACATCCATGAAATCCTCCTCCAAGTAATCACTGTAATCAAAATCTTCATTGTCACTATTGATGGAAACTCCCAGCTCTCGAGCTAACTCAGAAATCTTGATCCTGAGTTTCTTAACTTTTTACTCAGTTATCGATTCCTTGATTGCTTTAAGATATGGATGACCTTGATGGAAATCCTCTACTTGTTCCTCCATCTTGCTGGCTTTTGTCGCGACGATGTCAGATATTTTAGGCACTAGTTTAACTTCCTGTCTTGCAGGCTCATTGAACTGTATCGGTGCAGCGACCTTGGGTACCTATACCCTCTTCTTCTTTGACGATGATGTCTCAGGACAGAACTTCTTAGTAGAGACATTGGTATGTCGAGGGAAGGTATGCTCCCCGTGGTGTAGACCGGCTACAGTGTCAGGTAATCATCTTATCTTTCTTTCCATGATTGCAGGAATGACTGGTAAACTTCTCGGACCCAGTCTTGACTTAATCGGCCAGTGACTTGTGGTCCTGGTGGTGTTATGGTTTCCCAAACTGAGCCAGAGGGGAACACGGGTAGGTGACTTTATCGTCGACTTATGAGACTTTCTAGTGACTTAACATTCTTCAAAATATCATTTTTCATATGAGGGGAAATTACATGTCCCACTCGTTGAAGTAATTCACTAACAGAACATCCTTCTTTAGTAGCAAGCCTTCTGAAGATTGCATTAACTCGGGTGATGAGGATGAATTTCTTTCCCTCCTCACCATGTCCATGAAGTGATGGTAATGCGGCAGCAATCTTCATTAGAGGATGGAATCTACTCCCTCGTAGGAGTGGATAAATTTTTTGTAATACCTCTTCAACTTGATGAGGCTCCCCCTCAACGAGTGTGTTTTCAGGAGTCTGTGCTTTGATGGCCCTCTGAGATCTTTTATTGCGGTTCCTCCTTTGAGTTCGGGTCAGTGGTAAAGTCCTTGAGCTTGACCTGATCTCAAACACGGGTGGTGGAACATTTAATCCTTCAGTCGAATCTTCAATGACCATCACTTCTTTTCCCTTTCCAGTAACAGGGATAGTAGGCTTGATGACAGTAGATTTAGCCTTCTTGCAAGCAGGGAAGTCCTGAAGGCAGTTCAAACTGAATTTTGTAGATGGAGCTTGCAATTCTGGAGCAGTGATCTTCATTATCACAAACGGAGCTTTCCCGAGTATAACCTTGAGGTCTTCAAATCCAGCTCCGAACTTGATGGTGGGAGCAACGTTACGGACGCTGCGGTCCGTTGGCAGGTTGCAGGAAAAGGACAGTGCTGGGTAGGCCTTTGTGGCGGGCTTTAAAATAGAAAGTTTTAGGGTTAGCTATATAGACAAAAAAAACCTCAAAATCTTTAGTGCAAGCACTGAAAACAGAGGTTGATCTGTAGACCGGGTGGGTCTTAATTTACAGTTAATTTTAACATCTCTGTTTAAAAAGGTATAAAATTTAATTAATATTTCAAAGTGCGCGTAGCACAATACGATTTGGTTTAATTCACGAAGTAGCAAATCAAATTTAGAAGGGAGATGTGAAAAAAATTTAGGACCCAGTGCGGGACCCAATTAGTGGTAGAAAATGCCCAGGTGGAATTAGTCCACCGACACACCTATTGGGGGTCTGACCTTCCATGCAAATTTAAAGAGTCCTTAATGGCCTTTTGAACCCTCTTTTTAAAGATGGTTAAATAGCTAGTCCTGAAGTCCAAGGCGTTAGCTGTACTTTCTTTAGACAGAAATGGGTAAACTATGCCAACAGAAGAAGGGTAATCTGGTCCAAGAGGGACATTTACATATTACCAATATGTAAAGATAATATTTCTTGATTTGTATGGAGAGAAAAGCTTGTTTCCTGCGGTGTCACCAGAAGCTGTCGGCGTTATTTCGGGGTTGGAGGGGAGTTGCCCGTAAGAAGCTGTCGATCATCGGAATCGAAATCCTGTCGCCCGCTTCGGAAGGTCATTGAAGTATTAAATCAAACTGACCTCATATTTTTCATAATTTAAAATGAAAGAGCACTGTACCTCAGATCCTGTATCTATCCCAAAGGATAAACACAAGACTTGAGGATGAGAGTCGATCAAATAAACTAGGGAAAGTATGACGTCCGTTTGGTCTGCAAAACCTTTGTATTTGCCGACAAGTTCCCCTATTTAATATAAATGATTAAATAGAATTTAGATTAAGCTGGGTTTGGACATGCTTCCTATAAGGGCAAGCCTCTATAGTTAATTACATCTTAAATGACCAAAGNGTCGATCAAATAAACTAGGGAAAGTATGACGTCCGTTTGGTCTGCAAAACCTTTGTATTTGCCGACAAGTTCCCCTATTTAATATAAATGATTAAATAGAATTTAGATTAAGCTGGGTTTGGACATGCTTCCTATAAGGGCAAGCCTCTATAGTTAATTACATCTTAAATGACCAAAGTCACTTAAGAAAACTCTCGATAAAAGTCAAGAAATATTATCTTCAAGGAATTTCAAAGGGTAAGACTCTTCAACGAAATTGGACGTAGAGGTGTGAAAGGGGATTTGTTCAAATTTGAAACATTTTATTGTAGAATCCAAAGGAAGAAGAACTAGGGGATGTCATGGATCCAGAGGAGAACCCCGGTGACTTCCCAATTTATCCTAATGTTTGGCTTTAGTTTTGAGGAGAAATTTTAAGGTGTTTCATCCTGCCAATTTTATTAATTAGGGCTTACATTTGTGTGAAATGATCACACAAAACGTGTTTCATCCTGCCAATTTTATTAGTTAGGGCTTACATTTGTGTGAAATGATCACACAAATAACTAGAAGATGTGAGGATTTAGGTCGTGACAAACGAAAACCTCGGAATCCTAAAACGAGTTAGGGCTTATATTGTATAGTAGGGCTATGCAAAGGCCTAAAGATAAGGTGAGGATTTGAGTTAGGGCTTATATTATATAACAGGGCTATACAAAGGCCTAAAGATAAGGTGAGGATTTATGAGTTAGGGCTTATATTGTATAGCAGGGCTATACAAAGGCCTAAAGATAAGGTGAGGATTTATGTGTTAGGGCTTATATTGTATAGCAGGGCTATGCAAAGGCCTAAAGATAAGGTGAGGATTTACGTTTAGGGCTTATATTGTATAGCAGGGCTATGCAAAGGCCTAAAGATAAGGTGAGGATTTACGTTTTAGGGCTTATATTGTATAGCAGGGCTATACAAAGGCCTAAAGATAAGGTGAGGATTTACGTTGCAATAAAAACAACCTCAAAGTCCTATGGCTTTGTTGCTTAAGTTTAAGGAAGGAAGATTGGTTTAGCTAAACCTCAAAGTCCTATGGCTTTTTTTTTAAGTCTAAGGAAGAAAGATTGGTTTAGCTGGGGAAGACATGTTTTCTTGTTGAAGATAGACGTACTGCCCACCATGCTAGCTCCAAGCTCCTTGCCGCGACAAGTTTGAGTTATCTAGTGTGTCAAGTTTATAGATTTCATTAAATCAGTTGGCCCTATGGTTTAATTTCTTTAAATTTTATGAGGGCATATTAAAGTTGATTAGAGCGACACCGGTTAGGATCCTCAGGTCCCTCGTTCCGGCACCACTATTTTCTATTGGATTCACTTAGTCCAAATGAACTTACTAACTCGTTCCGACATCACTATTTTCTATTGGATTCACTTAGTCCAAATGAACTTACTAAACCCAACTCTCGTTCCGGCATCACTATTTTCTATTGGATTCACTTAGTCCAAATGAACTTACTAAACCCAACACGTTCCGGCACCACTATTTTATATTAGATTCACTTAGTCCAAATGAACTTACTAAACTCAACTTAATGAGAGGCATCACTATTTTCTAATGGATTCACTTAGTCCAAATGAACTTACTAAACCCAACTTAATGAGTTCGAGGGCATATTAAAGTTGATTAGAGCGACACCGGTTAGGATCCTACGGTTCCCTCGTTCCGACATTAATATTTTTATTGGATTCACTTAGTCCAAATGAACTTACTAAACTCAACTTAATGAGTTCCAGAACTTAATTTAAATCGTGGGAAGCCTCGATAGCAACCGTAGGTTACCTCCTCCGAGGGATTCCGAATCATCCAGTAGATATGTCTTAATTTAGTTGAAGTTGTAGTTTTATGTGATGTTTGTGATTAAATTTTAAGTTGTTTTATATTTTGAGTGTTGTGGCGGTGAATTTTATCTTGATTGATTTTAGTTTTGGTTTTGGTTATGGTTATGTGGCTATCTTGATGGTTTTAGTTTTCATGGCAGGGTGACATCATTGTTTAGCATGCAAATTTGTAGGTATAAAAGCACAGTATGAAAGTACAAGAAAGACAACGCTAAAAACTGTAAAAGTATACCTTGCGAGTCTTCTCGTTCCACCACTTGAAACTTAAAATGCATGTTAAGGCAGTTTATGAAGAGCAGGAAAGGTAAAATTTTTGGTAATTTTCCTAACTCTCTGTCATATCTTGGTGAGTCCTTAAAAGTTTAATTAAGGATGATTTCATTGAGCGAAGAACCTTGTCCATATCATGGTGAGTCCTTTTAATTAAGGATGATTTCATTGAGCGCAATTTTCCCAACCCTATGTCATATCTTGGTGAGTCCTTAAAAGTTTAATTAAGGATGATTTCATTGAGCGACTAACCCTTATGTCATATCTTGGTGAGTCCTTAAAAGTTTAATTAAGGATGATTTCATTGAGCGAAGCTTATTAAGTTTAATTTTCTATCTTGGTGAGGTATCCAGCAAGTTAGGAGGGGGAAGCAGGTCCATGCCTCCCTGTCACCAACTGGTGAAAAGCCTCGAGTTCATTTAAACTTATAATGTTGCTTAATGTTTCATCCTGTAAATACCCTTATTACTCAATGAACATTGATGTCTCAATTATCCCTAAGAATAAGGTAATTATCACTTTTGATTCAATTTAAGAATTATGTGGATGAAGACCCTTAAAGGGGCAAGTTAGTGTTATTTGAGCACTTTGCCAAATTTTTTATCCTAATTGGGCTCAGTGGTGTTTCAAGGATGTTTGATTTAGTAATTTTTATTTCTCTAATCCTTGTTTAATAAATTTTTTATTTAGCCTAAGTCACCAGCCCTTAAGGCCTATGTGAGTGTCTTAATTAGTTTTGAAAAAGTTAAGCTTTAAGTGGTCATGATTCATGTTTTGGATTCTATTTGAAAATCAAGATAGGGGGATTAAATTGATTAATTATTGACTTCAAAATTCACACCCCTAAGTCCAAGATCATTTAATTTTAATAAAATTCCAAATTTTAATAATTTAGAAGTTTATTAATCTTAATTACTAAAGTGAGATTGGTTTCTACCAATTAACCCATTGTGTTTCAAGTATCAAATAAATTGATTAAGATCAGAGGTTACCCATTCCCCTCCTTGAATTAAGCCTAAANGTTTGGAATAGGCTTGGATGCTTTTCTGGCATCATTTGGCCTCCCATTCTGCGTCTTAAAGTAGCCCTTCATGTTTGGAATGACTTTAATCAATCTTTCAAGGATCTATTTTATTTTCCTATCATTGTACTTTGGTTCATATGGATGGCACATAATAGCAACAAATATGAAAATCCTCCTCACAGCCCCATCACTATCTCTACCTTAAAAGTGGTTTATTTCAAAAAAAAATTGGAAACATTACATTGGTATGACTATCTCCCAATCTACTGGTAAGGGTAAGAAACACATTCTTATTAAATGGGCACCACCCCCACATGGTTGTGTCAAAATTAACATTGATGGCAGCTTTTCTATGGCTTATTCTAGAGTGGGTGCTCAAATTAGAGTTGCCTTTGGTAAGTGTATTGCATATTTTGCTTCCATTTGTTTTGCCAATTCATCTCTTGAGGCTGAGACTTGTGCTTCGTTGGTTGCTATACAACTTACTGTCTCTTTGAATCTCAATTGTATTATTGTGGAAACGGACTCTGAAACTTTATTTAATGTGCTGTTGGATAAGATCGGGCCTGTTTGGAATATTGTTTCCTTATTGAGAAGAATAAGGCATTACATTAAGATTCATCATCTTAATATACGCTTTTAATTTATTGATCAAGAGTGCAATGCCTCTGTTGACTGGTTGGCTAAATGGAGAGTGCAAGAAGCATTTGTAGGAGATTCTCCTGCTACTTTGCTCAATAATTTTATTCAAAGTGATATGTTGGATGTGCCTTGTGTTAGACATTAACTGTTGCATTACTGTCTATGGTCGTATGAAGCCTAATGTTTTTGCGATTAGTTTTGGATCTTCTTATTCTAGGATGGCACATTGCTTGACCTGGTTCCACCCGAAGTTTTTGAGCTATTTGAACCCCTTTCTTGGCACATATTGCGTGATTGCTAGTAGTTTGATTTGGCATGGGGTCAGCCTATATATCTTTTGCTTTGGTTGGTGATCGTCCAGCTTTTTTGAATCAATTTGCTAGTCACTGTTCTATAATTTGTTGGCGCTATTTTGGGGGTTTTGTGGGGAGTTGTTCGTAAGAAGCTGTCAGTCGTCGGAATCGAAATCCCGTCGCCCGCTTCGAAAGGACGTTGAAGTATGAAATCAAACTGACCCTATATTTTTCANAGGGAGGATTCAACTGATGAGGTTCCTTATTGACCCTTCTACAACTTGTATGTGCACTGCCAATCTATGGGAGATATCCAAGAGGATGAGAGTGCAGAATACATGCACGAAATGTTTTGTTTAGTACTACTTGTTTTAATTGTTTATTATGTTGGATTACATTTAATTTTATTGTTGAACTCTATCTATGTTTGAGTTTGGTATTTTAATTTTTAGATTTCAGTGTTAGGATGTTTTGTTTACTTTGTACACTGAATTAGAGTTTGTTGGCTTGAAGAATAAGAGTTTGTAATAGCGCGGATTATATATATAAATGTGAGTTCTTATGCTTTTTGCGAAGATTTGGTGTTAGATAAATGTTTAATTATGATTGTAAAAGTTTATTTGAGTTAATTTGAGGTAGACGTAAAGAGGTGTGTTGCTAATTTCCACAGGAAAAAAAATCTAGAAAGATTAAGGCATCGACGACAGATGTGCCAAATTGGCACACATTGCATCAATTTATAAAGAGTCGGTGCATGATGTGCCAGATTTGGCGCAAGATGTGCCAAATTTTTGAAAACACTAGATTGCCTTAAAAACCACAAAATTGTTGTCGGCGTTCTTTAGGGGGTGGAGGGGAGTTGCCCGTAAGAAGCTGTCGGTTGCTGGAATCAAAATCCCGTCGCCCGCTTCGGAGGGACGTGGAAGTATGAAATCAAACTGACCCCATATTTTTCATAGTTTAAAATGAAAGAGCACTGTACCTTCTGTATCTATCCCGAAGGATAAACACAAGAATTGAGGATGAGGCTCATTCAAATAAACTAATTTTTCATAGTTTAAAATGAAAGAGCACTGTACCTCAAATCCTGTATCTATCCCAAAGGATAAATTTTTGTAGTTTAAAATGAAAGAGCACTGTACCTCAAATCATGTATCTATCCCGAAGGATAAACACAAGAGGATGAGACTCGATCAAATAAACTAAGGAAAGTACGACGTCCGTTTGGTCTACAAAACCTTTGTATTTGCCGACAAGTTCTACTATTTAATATAAGAGATTAAATAGGGTTTATATTAAGATGGGTTCGGACATGCTTCCTATAAGGGCAAGCCCCTATAGTTAATTACATCTTAAATGACCAAAGCCACCTAAGAAGACTCTCGATAAAAATCAAGAAATATTATCTTCAAAGAATTTCAAAGGGTAGGACTCTTCAACGAAATCAGATGTAGAGGTGTGAAAGGGAATTGGTTCAAATTTGGAACATTTTATGGTAGAATCCAAAGGAAGAAAAACTAGGGTATGTCATGGATACAGAGGAGAACCCTGGTGACTGCCCAAGCTATCTGAAAGTTTGGCTTCAGTTTTGAGGAGAAATATTTAGGTGTTTCATCCTGTCAATTTTATTAGTTAGGGCTTACNGTTTAAAAAAATCAGGCATAGAGGTGTGAAAGGGGATTTGTTCAAATTTGAAACATTTTGTTGTGGAATCCAAAGGAAGAGGAATTAGGGGATGTCATGGATCCAGAGTAGAACCCCGGTGACATCCCAAGCTATCATAATGTTTGGTTTCAGTACTGAGGAGAAATATTTAGGTGTTTCATCCTGCCAATTTTATTAGTTAGGGCTTACATTTGTGTGAAATGACANTATTATCTTCGAGTAATTTCAAAGGGTAGGACTCTTCAATGAAATCGGACGTAGAGGTGTGAAAAAGGAATTGGTTAAAATTTGGAACATTTTATTATAGAGTCTAAAGGAGGAGGAACTAGGAGATGTTAAGGATCTAGAGGCAAACCCCGGTGACTTCCCAAGCTATCCTAATGTTTGGCTTCAGCTTTGAGGAGAGATATTTAAGTGTTTTATCCTGCCAATTTTTTTTATTAGGGCTTACATTCGTGTGAAACAATCACGCAAATAGCCTGAAAGATGTGAGGATTTTGGTCGTGACAAAATACAACCTCAAAATCCTAAGACGAGTTAAGGCTTAAATTGTATAGCAGGGCTATGCAAAGGCCTAAAGATAAGATGAGGATTTACGTTGTGTAAGCAAGCAACCTCGAAGTCCTGTGGCTTTGTTTTTTAAGTCTAAGGAAGAAAGATTGGTTTAGCTAGGGAAGACAAGTTTTGCTGTTGAAGATGGTCGTGCTGCCCACCATGCTAGTTCCAAGCTCCTTGCCACAACGAGTTTAAGTTATCTAGTGTGTCAAGTTATAATGTCAAATCAGGTGGCCCTATGGTTGAAGTTCTTTAATTTTTACAGAGGGCATATTAAAGTTGATTGGAGCGACACCGGTTAGGATCCTACGGTTCCCTCATGGAGGGGTATATTAAAGTTGATTAGAGGGACACCGATTAGGATCCTACGATTCTCTCGTTCCGACACCACTACGTATTAAAGTTGATTAGAGCGACACCGGTTAGGATCCTACAGTTCCCTCGTTCCAGCATCACTATATTGATTGTCAAATCAGGTGGCCTTATGGTTGAAGTTCTTTAAATTTTATGGGGGCATGTTAAAGTTGATTAGGGTGACACCGGTTAGGATCCTGCGGTTCTCTCGTTCCAGCACCACTATTTTCTATTGGATTCACTTAGTCCAAATGAACTTACTAAAATCAATTTAATGAATTCCGTAATTTCATTTAAACCGTGGGAAGCCTCGTTAGCAACCGTAGGTTACCTCCTCCAAGGGATTTCGATCATCTAGTAGAGATGCCTTAATTTAGTTAAAGTTGTAGTTTTGTGCGATGTTTGTAATAAAATTTTGAGTTGTTTTATATTTTGAATGTTGTGGGGGTGAATTTTATCTTGGTTGATTTTAGTTTTAGTCTTCGGTTTTGGTTTTGGTTAACATGCAAGTTTATCAAGTATAAAAAAGAAACAACATAAGCATAAAGGGAAGCATGTAAGGAAAAGGCACAAGAAAGACGGTACTCTAAACTATAAAAGCGTACCTGGCGAGTCTTCTCGTTCCACCACCTGAAACTTAAAAATGCCAGTGAGGGCATTTATGAAGAACAGGAAAAGTAAAGTTCTCGGGGTTTTCCTAACTCTATGTCATATTTTGGTGAGTTCTTTTAATTAAGGATGATTTTGTCAAGCAAAACATATTAAGTTTAGTAGATCTTCAAGACATCCAACAGATCTAGAGAAAGAAACAGATCCGTCTACTCTCTTGCTGTATAATGGAAAATCCCGAGTTCTTTTAAACTTATTATGTTCCTCAATAAGTCATCCTGTAAATACCCTTATTACTTAGTAAACATTGATGTCTCAATTATCCCTAAGAATAAGGTAATTATCACTTGTGATTCAATTTAAGATTATGTGGGTAAAGACCCATAAAGAGGCAAGTTAGTATTGTTGGAACACTTAGCCAAATTGTAACTCTAATTGGGCTTAGTGATGCTTCAAGGATGTTTGAATTAATTATGTTTATTTTTCTAATCCTCATTTAGTCAATTTTGATTTGGCTTAAGTCACCACTAAGCCCTTAAGAACGAGGTGAGTGTCTTAATTAGTTTTCAAAAAGTTAAACTTTAAGTGGTTATGATTCATGATTTGTATTCTATTTGAAAATCAAGATAGGGGTATTAAATTGATTAATATTGACTTCAAAATTCATAACCCTAAGTCCAGGATCATTTAATTTTAATAAACTTCTAAATTTTTAATGATTTAGAAATTTATTAACTTATCTTTTTGATGAGGAAAGTGAGATTGGTTTCTACCAATTAACCCCTTGTGTTTCAAGCATCAAATGAATTGATTAAGATTAGAGGTTACCCATTTCCCTCCTTGACTTAGGCCTAAATGTAAATTAAGGCTAAATTTCCAAAATTACACATTTGCCCCTAAGGCTTTAACACTTCATAATTTGCGCAATTCAAATGACTTTGAAATTTTTATCCTACCTCATTCATTGGTCAATTAAGACATCAGAGGAGAAAATGTGATTTTTTAGAATTTAATTTAATTTATATAATTATTTACATGCAAAAATAGGATTTTTTTCAAAGAAAATTCCTAACTTGATCAAGATAAATCCTAATCCCTTAAAATTTTTACTGGTGGTAGACCTAGATTAGATAAGCCTTAACGTCAAATTTCATAATTTTTTGAATTCTCTGTGATTTAATAGAATTATTGAAATTTTGGGCTATTTAATAAAAATAAAATATTTTAAATGATGAAAATTAAGTTTTGTATTTTTAAAAAATTTCTCTAAGGCTAGAAAATCCAAAGGAGCAAATTTCATATTTTTCTGATTTTTCTTTGATTTATTGGGATTATTTTAGTGAAAAACTCATTTTTAGTCTTTAAAAATTTATTTTTAAGCTTTGAAATTCAATATCTTTATTTAGAAAATAAGGAAAAATATTCTAATTTTTTTAAAGTGATTAGGAAGCAATTCAGAATATTTCCATTAATTTTATTATCTATGTGATTTTTATGAATTTTTAATTATTTAAATATTTAAAATAGGCTAAAAATCAAGTTTTTATTTTAAATATCTATTTTATTTTTAGAAAGTATCCCTAATCACAGAGAACTCAAAAAACTAAGTTTCATAAGTTTTGAGTTATATTTTGATTTTTAAAAATCATTCAAGTGCCAAAAATGATGTTTATCTTTGGAAATCAATTTAAGTTATTAAATGAACTCAAAATATTTTGAAATTTTTATGATGAGTTCTCTGGATCATAAATCACAGTGGAAATCAAAAATCAAATTATTTAAATGTTTATATTTTTCAAAATTAATTATCTTAGTGATTTAGTGTTTGTAAAATTTCAGGGTATTTTAAATGACCTAATCCATAAAATTATTTCCAAAAGCTTCTCTAGTCATGGTGGACCTTCCAAAAATTTCTTAGGATTTTCTAGTCAATATGCTAATTTCCATGATTATTTTAAAGAAATAATGTGTAACAACTTGAAAAATATGGATCTCTGTATAGGAACCTCCTCTGACTTTTGAAAAATCAAAGGATGTTTCCCCTTACAAAGGCTACAACATGTCAAAATTTCAAGCCAAGGTGATGCGTCAATATACATGGAGAATCAAATGATTCAAAATAGTGTTTAATTAATTAAAAATAAAATATGCATGAAATGGACTGAGCAAGAGGGTATTTTTATTTTATTTTTGTAATTTTTCTACACAAAGTTATGAATTTTCTAAGTTAGGGGTATTTAAATAAATAAGAAAAAGCCCTATTTATCTTTTTAAATCGTGCGTGCTGACTAGATTTTAGGCAGCTCCGAAGGTATGCGTGGCGCGCTCTGGTTGGACGCCGCCGTCCACGTAGCTGCTAACTCGACCCGCTGTTTATGAAGCGCTGTCCGGCTTGATCTCCTTCGTCCATTTGATACATGCTCGATCAAATGGCTCCCCATCATCATCCACACTAAAACCTTAAGATCTCATCCTAGACTCAACCAAATCACCTTGGGTTTGATCCTATGGACTCGTCTAAGTGAGATGAACAGATCCATACGGTAATCATGCAATTAAATTAAGCCTAATTAAATAGAGAATCAAAATAGTCACGGGATGAGGTGAGGTTTTATACCTTTGCTCTGAAAAGTGAGGCTTCGATCAGAGGGGCTCGTCACTTTCGTTACATTAAAATGTAGGTATTAATTTAAAGATATGAGAATTGAAATGTGGGTATCAATTCGAAGATGTGAGAATTGAAATGTGGGTATCAATTTGAAGATGTGAGAATTGAAATGTGGGTATCAATTCAAAGATGTGAGCATTGAAATGTGGGTATCAATTCAAAGATGTGAGAATTCAAATGTGGGTATCAATTCGAAGATGTGAGAATTGAAATGTAGGTATCAATTCAAAGATGTGAGAATTGAAATGTGGGTATCAATTTGAAGATATGAGAATTGAAATGTGGGTATCAATTCGAAGATGTGAGAGTTGAAATTTAAGTATCGACCTCAAAAGGTGAGAATCAAAATTTAGGTACTGACTCGAAAATGTGAGAATTGAAATTTACAAAGCTTATGGTGTCAAATTTGCAAAAGTGTATCTTATGGAAAGACTGATTTTGTAGAAAATTTGTAGAGCTTTGTGAGGTTTTGTGCAGAATGCAAAATTTTACGAGGATGTAAAGAGAGTTAAGGTAGATAACAATGGTTGTGCTGCGCGCACAAAGAGAAGAAAATTCTGAAAACGGAAGCATCCACTCAATAGGTTCATTTCATTTTCTTGTTGTTTTTATGACTTCTAATTTTTCAAACTATGTTTTTAGAGTTTTAATTTTAATTGGTTGATTTTCAAAAGAAATTTGTTTTATTGTTTATTTGTTGGTGATTATTTTTCATTTGTGTTTTATTTATTGTTGAAGATTTGTTGTTTCGTTCTTGGCTCATTGAAATTCTGAACCATCGCATGGTTCGTGGGTTTCGTCCATCGCACAAAAAAACAACTGACAAAAAGGCACAATTTGAGAGAAATTTCATTAATTTGCTCCAAAAGAGATGCTATAAATCAGACATAGGCTAACGCCTCAAAAGGTACATTATGCAATTCATGTCGAAATACGTTGAGAATCATCTCATGATATGAATACACTGTAGACTGTATACATCAGAAACATGTCATGCTATTAAAAGAAAGAAAGTGAACCCTCTGTACCAGGTATGTTGAGCTCTTGATCAAGCAGACCTTCTAAGTCATGCTCCAGGATAAGAGTTCCCTTTGCATGTACTTAGAGGTACAACCTTCTCATAGCTCGTATGAAAATAACTCCTCCATTTTTGGGTCCTGCTAGAATCCATACGGTATTTTACTGTCGTCCATTTTGTGGAAGGTTATAGACACCCTACGGTGTCGTACTTCTGGAATGCAGTGCTTGGCAATGTTTGCACCATTGCCCTTCAGGACAAGTACTGAACCAACTGGAAGAGGAATCTCCACATCTCCTCTGAATTCACCAGGGCTGACTGTATCAATTTCTTTTCCAAATAGAATATTGCTTTTACTCATGAATGAGACTGTGCAGAAAGGTCTCACAAAATCATGATGATCGATGTGTGGGGGAATGCGGTCACCTTCTTCATAAATGTTAATGATGCAACTGTTGGGAATGCAAGTTGCGGGTAGAATATTTCACTTGACCATTCTCTTGACCATCCACTTTATCATTGGTGGAAACAGATCCACTTGGTCATATCTAAGGATCCCAGACGGATTCCCCTATCTGTCGTTCGTGAAGTTGTAGCAACAGCCGCATTGGATGGTGATTCTTCCCTTTCCCTCATCCATTTCTTTGGCTCAGAATATGTCCTCTCCAAGAGAAGGCCCGCTCGACCTCTGTCTCTTAAATTGAAGATGCAATCTAGAATGCTTCTTTCATCACTTTCAGAGAAAACCCTAGTATATAGCTCCAGGCCCTCCAATATGTTGACAAACATTCCCTGAACTTTTTCATAGAACTCAAATTCTCTTTTATTGACTCTTCTTATCTTATAGTATTCTACCATACCAGGAGTTGGCAGCTGCCGCGGGCATTCCTTCCTTCGGGCCTTGGCGGGAACCCTAACTGTGTTGGTCGATCTAGAATATGAGATTCAGCCTCTAGTGGGATGTAGGACCCTGAGCTCTATGGTGCGTGTTAATCCGCCCTCAGTGGGACATATGGTTCATTTGTCACGATGTTTGGAGTCTGAGACTCATTGGTGCTTCAAGTGTATTATTCTAAAGTACTGAAACATTGTATATGCAGAACGTTACAATCTGGGCATTCTACAAATGCGCCCGTGACTGATGTCCTGACTGGTGCCTCAACGTTGCATGTTGGGCAACCTCTGCATAAGATATCTGGAATTGGGAGCACATCCAATTTTGTCACAAATCCTGACTCTTCATCTCTAGTGGGCAGGCTGGCAGAAGTTTCTCTCAGATCTGGGTCGTAAATGTGCCGAATGGGGGTAAGAAAACTGCTCACGTCTCTCTGGTGTTTGCATTCCTGTCGCAGAAAGGCTCTCTGTTTCTTTCAGCTGGCATATCTGCGTTGCGTCCTGCAGAGCAGAGTATTTTGTAATCATTCATTTTGGGTGGCTATCGGGTCCCTTGCTGGAGTAGCTACCATGGAGGGTAGACGGCTGGGTCCCTCCATCGGATCTTGTTCCGCTATCATGTTTTTACCTTCACATGACACATTGTCTTGAGTGGTCACGCTCAATAGTGAAGGCAATCCCTCCTTTTCTTTACTGCTGACTACGTCCATTAGAGGACCCTCGTAGTCCATATCAACCTGGTTAAAATCCACGTTGAAATCTATGACACCTCCTTGCAGCGTCATCTCTTCATTCCGTGCGAGGTTCCAGCCTTCCTGGAAGGCAAAGATCAGCCTCTGTCCTGACATTTTTCTGCAGACGACAGAAAAAAACGTCAGTGGGCTGAAACTTGTCATGAACAAGAACAAAACAAAGTATTTATTAAAGTGAATTTTAGTTTATTTTGGTGAAGAGGATTATTCATTTTATGTGTGAGTTTCATTTAATTTAGTAGAATTTTTAAATTCTAAAGTAGAAAAGAGAACGTGTGAAGTTCAAAAATTTTCTCAAAATTTTCATTATAATGAGGTTTAATTTAAACTTGGACCTGTTCATAGACATTTGGCCACATAGATAACCCTAAAATAATCAAAGTTTCAAATTTTTAAAGCAAGCAGAGGCAAGCAACATTGAGCAGCATCAGGTTGCGTAATATGTTTTCAGGTATCGTCCATTGATCGATAACATGGGTCTTTCTCCCCGGAAGTCCGCTAATTGGTAGGCTCCTTCTGTATAGACCTTCTTAACGACAAATGGTCCCTCCCAAGTTGGCTCAAATTTTTCACCTATTTTGCGATGTGTAAGAATAGGTCTTTTGAGCACAAGTACGAGGTCACCAACTTTGAATGTCCTTGTGCGGACCAATTTGTCATGGGCATGTACCATTTTTGCCTGGTAGAGCTCCAAATGTTGTTGGGCTTCTAGTTGTTTTCCCTCGAGACTCTCCAATTCTTCAAGTCTGAGTTTTGCACTTTATTCTATTATGAATTGATTGACAACGACAACTCTAAGAGATGGTGTCTGAATTTCTAGCGGTAGCACAATGTCGGTCCCACACTCGAGCATATAGGATGTACACTGAGTGAGAGTCCTGAAAGTCGTCCGGTAGGCCCACAAGGCTTCTAATAGTTTGTTGTGCCAATCTCTTTTGTTTTCATCCAGTGTTTTCTTCAAAATCTGTACTAGTGTCTTGTTGAAAGCTTCAGCCAGACCATTTGTTATGAGATAGTAAATTGTAGAGTATCCCCATTCTATCTCATCTCTTCTGATGAAATTGTTGATCTTGGTACTTTTGAAAGCTGTCCCATTGTCAGAGATTATTCTTTGCGGTACTCCAAAACGGTAGACGATTTGGCTTTTGAAAAATTGAAGGACGTGATGTGTCGTAACCTCACGTAACGGTACTGCCTCTGCCCATTTGGAAAAGTAGTCTGTAGATGCAAGGATAAATTTGTGTCCCTTAGAGGATGGAGGGTCTATCAGTCCTATTATGTCCATGCCCCAACACTCGAATGGCCACGAAGCAAAAGTTGGGTGCAGCACATTCGGAGGCTGGTGTAAGACCACCCCATGGTGACATTTTCCAGTTGTATCCATGCAATCAGACATCATCACTGGCCAATAATACCCGAGTCTTTTTATTTTCATTTTCATTTTCGGCCCTGACTGGTGAGCGCCACACAATCTGGCATGTACTTCTTTGACAATATTTTGTGCCTCGACTCTGCTCAAACACCGTAGCCACATTTGGTCGAACGATCTTCTGTAGAGAACATTTCTCACCAGGGCATAAGACATGGCCCTTTTTGTGATGTGGTGCGCCTCAGACTCGTCTTCTGGCATCTTTTCAGTATGCAAATATTCTATTAATGGCTTGCGCCAATCTTCGTTGATGTCTGCAACTGTATTTACTATTTCCTTTTTTCCAAGATTGTATAGAGTTTCGAAGTCGTTTTGAGACAAGACTCATCTTTCTTGCAGCGTGACTTCGATGGAATCCTCCGGGGAACATGTCATTTCCTTAGCGAGTTTTGCTAGAACGTCGACATGAGCATTATCTCCCCGAGGAATCTAGTAGAAAGTAACCTCAAGAATCTGGTCCAGGAGCTTCATTGTGTACTGATGGTATTCTACTAATCTTGGTTTCAGAATTCAGCATTGTCCGACGACCTGCTGGATGACAAGTTGAGAGTCACCATAGATGATAATGTTTGTTATATCCATTGAGATTGTCAATTCCAATACAGTGATTAAAGTTTCATATTTTGCTTCATTGTTGGTGCACAGCTCTGTCAGGTGGTATAAGAACCTCATCATACCCTTATCTGGCGTAATAAAGATCAAACCGATCCCTACTTTTCCTGGTATGACTGTGTCTGATATCTTGTCTTTCCTGGCTGACAAAGTGCCATCGAAGTACATTTCCCAGCGTGTGCACTAGAAAATTCCATTTGTAGTATTTGCTCGTTTGGTAACTCGTCGTTGAGAGAGGACCCAGCTGATAGTGGGTGTGCAACGAGAAAGTTTGCTAGTATCTGTCCCTTGATAGCACGAAAAGGAACAAAAGTTATATCAAATTGCAATAAGATCATTGACCATCTTTCTAGACGTCCAAAAAGTGTTGATCGGGTCATCAGATATTGCAACGGATTAACTTTCGAGATTAGGGTAATCTTATGAGAAAGCATGTAATGTCTAAGCTTTTGGGTGGCAAAAATTAATGTCAGACAATGTTTCTCAATAGGTGGATACCTTATCTCCGTAGGTATTAGACGACGACTCAAATAGTAGAGCGCATTTTCTTTACCCTCATCATTAACTTGGGCTAAGAGGGCTCCAAGAGAGTCATCCAAAGCCACAGTATAAAGTATCAACGGTTTCCCCGGGATGGGCGCTGCCAAAATAGGAGGTGTCATTAAATATTATTTAACGTCCTCAAAGGCCCGCTGGCATTTCTCTTCCCAAATAAATTTGACGTCCTTTTTAATTAATGCGAGAAAGACTGACACCTACCTGAGAGATTAGAAATAAAGGGTCTCAGATATGCCAACTTCCCCTGGAAGGGCTCAAAGGCCCGCTGGCATTTCTCTTCCCAAATAAATTTGGCGTCCTTTTTAATTAATGCCGCCTCAAAGGCCTGCTGGCATTTCTCTTCCCAAATAAATTTGGCATCCTTTTTAATTAATGCCGAGAAAGGCTGACCACTGGCATTTCTCTTCCCAAATAAATTTGGCGTCCTTTTTAATTAATGTCGAGAAAGGCTGACCTGACATTTTTCTTCCCAAATAAATTTGGCATCCTTTTTAATTAATGCCGAGAAAGGCTGACACCTCGAGATTAGAAATAAAGCGTCTCAGATATGACAACTTCCCCTGGAAGGAACGTAGCTGTTTCAATGTTTTAGGGGGAGGCATTTTAAAGATAGCTTTAATTTTATCTGGGTTGATCTAAATTCTCCAATGATGGACAACGAATCCTAGAAATTTCACGGAGGTAATGCCAAAGACGCACTTTAAGGTATTCATTTTAAGGTCATATCGTAGTAACCGTTCAAACACGATCCTCAAATCTTACAAATAGTCTATTTTCCGTTTACTTTTAATGACCAAATCATCCACGTAGCATTCTACTTGATTGTGAATGAGGTCGTCAAAAATCTTCGTNAGGAGGCATTTCCAAGATAGTTTTAATCTTATTCGGGTTGATCTCGATTCCCCGATGACGAACAACGAATCCTAGAAATTTCCCGGAGGTGACGCCAAAAGCGCACTTTAANATAGCTGTTTTAAGGTTTTAGGGGGAGGCATTTCCAAGAAAGCTTTAATTTTATCCGGGTTGATCTCGATTCCCCGATGACGGACAACAAATCCTAGAAATTTCCCGGAGGTAAAGCCAAAGGCGCACTTTAAGGGATTCATTTTAAGGTCATATCGTCGTAACAGTTCAAACACAATCCTCAAATTGTACAAATGGTCCATTTTTGTTTGCTTTTGAAAACCATATCATCCACATAGCATTCTACTTGATTGTGAATGAGGTCGTCAAAAATCTTCGTCATTGCACCCTGATATGTTGCTCCGGCATTCTTTAGGCCGAACGACATCACTGTGTAGCAGAAGATTCCAATTGGTGTTCTGAAAGCTATAAACGCTGCATCCTCGGGAGCCATCTTAATTTGGTTATATCACGATGATCCATCCATGAAGGAGAAAATCTCATGTGTTGAAGCGATGTCCACCATCATCTCTGGTATAGGTAATGGAAACTGGTCTTTTGGACATGCTTTGTTCAAATCTCTAAAGTTGACACAAACGTGGATTTGTCCATTTTTCTTTTTAACTGGTACAATATTGGCTAACCACGTGGGGAACTGTTCTTCTTTGACAAAGTTGGCGTCCATCAAATTTTTCACCTCGGCCATGACTTGTTGTTCTATTTCAAGGCGCATTCTCCTGGGAGCTTATTTTACTGGGGTTACATTCTTGTCCACCCCGATTTTATGGACTGCAACCTCTGCTGACAGTCCTGACATTTTGTCGCAGCTCCATGCGAAGCAATCTTTGAATTTTGCTAATAGTTTGACCAGTTCTGCAGATTCTTCGTCATCAAGTAGAAAACTTATAAATGTAGGTCGGGGTTGTTCTTCAATCCCAAGATTAATCTCTTTCAATTCATCGACAGTGGATTTAATATCTTCCTCAAATTATGGGGGAGCATCTTCTATTGGTTGATCAGTAGATTCATCCTCTATATCAAAACAATCCTCTTCCAACTCACTAGTAACAACCATGCAAAATTCAGAATCATTGACTTGTCCAACAGTACCAAATCCGAGACCTTCTTTTGAATTGGGAGTTCGACTTTTAGGATTCCATAATTTTTCAAAAAGTTGAAATTTGTCTTTTCGCATTTGTTTTGGTAAATGTCCTTGTTGAATTAACTTTTGAACAAAAGGCGAGAAGTAACCAAAAGGCAATTCCATTAATTCATTGTCCAGGTTGAATTAACTTTTGAACACAATGCGAGAAGTAACCAAAAGGCAATTCCATTAATTCATTAGACCTGTTGAATTAACTTTTGAACACAAGGCGAGAACTAACCAAAAGGCAATTCCATTAATTCATTAGAATCACCATCCAAAAATTAACTTCTGAACACAAGGTGAGAAGTAACCAAAAGGCAATTTCATTAATTCATTAGAATCAACATCCAAATTTACATGTTTTCAAGTAGAGTTAGAAGCACAGTAAAATTTGATCAATTTTGAACCAACACTACGGACTTCCTTGACCTCTAAACTTTCAACCTTTTGAGGGAGAATCAGAATAAGGGGCATAGTATTCACATAGTGGTTTATCCGATCATACATTTTTTCATATTCATTCCTCTCTGTATCTTCTAATGATATCTCGTACTGAGGTTTCTTCTGCTTTGTCATCATCATTTCATCATCGGAACTGTCTTCATCACCAATGTTGATAGTTGGCCTAGTCCGTTCAACAATTAAATTGATCTTTCCTTGTNAGGGGTTGTTCTTCAGTCCCGAGACTAATCTCTTTAAATTCATCGACAGTGGATTTAATTTCTTCCTCATAATCTAGGGGAGCATCTTCTATTGGTTGATCAGTGGAGTCATCCTCTATATCGAGACAATCTTCTTCTGACTCACTAGTAACAACCATGCAAAATTTAGAATCATCGACTAGTCCAACTGTACCAAATCCGAGACCTTCTTTTGAATTGGGAGTTCAACTTTTAGCATTCCATAATTTTTTGAAAAGTTGAAATTTTTCTTTTAGCATTTGTTTTGGTAACTATCCCTGTTGAATTAACTTTCGAACACAAGGCAAGAAGTAACCAAAAGGCAATTCCATTAATTCATTAGAATCAACATCCAAAGTGTTTTTAAAGCTCAGTAGAGGTAGAAGAACAGTAAAATTTGATCGGTTTTGAACCAACACTATGGACTTCCTTGACCTCTAAACTTTCAAACTTTTTAGGGAGAATCGGAGTAAGGGTCATAGTATTCACATAGTGGTTTATCCGATCATACATTCTTTCATATTCATTCCTCTCTGTATCTTCTAGGGATATCTCGTACTGAGGCTTCTTTGTTTTGTCATCATCATTTCATCTTCAAAACTGTCTTCATCACCAATGTTGATGGTTGGCTTAGTCCATTCAACAATTAAATTGATCTTTCCTCGTCCGCGTCCCCAGTCTCGACCTCGGGTGCGTGAACTAGAAGAACCTCCACCAACCCATTGTAAGGGAGTGGTATAAGGTTGTTGAAGCGGAGTTGTCTGGCCTCCTTTTTGTGATCCTTTTAAATCTTCNAACCTCGGGTGTGTGAACCAGAAGAACCTCCACTAACACATTGTAAGGGAGTTGTATAAGGTTGTTGAAGCGGAGTTGTCTGGCCTCCTTTTTGTGATCCTTTTAAATCTTCATCTTTGTTTGTCAAAATTTCGCGCGAGAAGACAGTCTTCTTTGGAGGCCCGTAGTAGGTAGCATCTTCATGGATACCAACTTCATGTACTGAAAATGGTTGTAGGTCTCCGGCGCGTAGTAGGCAACATCTTCATGGATACCAACTTCATGCACTGAAAATGGTTGTAGATCTCCTTGATGCAATTTTCTTAACCATCTTTCTAGTATTTAATGCACTGGTGTATGAATGATGGAACCATATTATGCTCATGAATCCATGGTCGAAATACAATTTTCTTAACCATCTTTGCGGTATTTGATGCACTGGTGTAGAGATGATGGAACTCTCCCTTGATGCAATTCTCTTGACCATCTTTGCGGTATTTGATGCACTGGTGTAGGGATGATGGAACCATATTGTGCTCATGAATCCATGGTCGACCCTAATAGAGCGTTAAAGAGGTCTCGGCGTCGATGATATGAAATTTAACGGTTGTTACGAGTTCTCTGACCTTCATAAGTAGATACACTCGTGTAGGGATGATGGAACCATATTGTGCTCATGAATCCATGGTCGACCCAATAGGTTAAAAGAGGTCTCGGCGTCGATGATATGAAAACGGTTGTTACGAGTTCTCCGACCTTCATAAGTAATGAAATTGATCCAAGGGCCCTTTCTCCTTTTTGGTTGAATCCTTTTAACATCATCTTATCGGGGATGAGCTCCCGAACGTCAAAGTCCAAATATGTTAATGTCCGTAGACTCATCAAGTTAAAAGATGCTCCAGGATCTACTAAAACTCTGGATAACACAAATCTGCCAATGTTGACGGAAATGTAGAGCGGGCGGTTGTGGTGGCGGTACCGAGCTGCAAGTCTTCATCTGTAAAGGTTACCCCTGACTGTCCTCTCAAGGAGCAAACTTCATCTGTGGATGTGCTAGCCAACTGAGCTAAGCAAATTTCTGGATCCAGCAAAGCTGTAACCAGAAATTCTCTCATCTTCTTTGACAGGATCAGAGCGTCGTAGATGCTTAGTCGGGCCGGCAACTTCCTAAGATGAGCTAGCTCATTGTAGTCTACTTTGTATGATCCTTTGATTTTATCTTGATTATGTGGTTGTTCCACTGATGGAGGTGGGGGTACCTCTTCTCGAGTCAGTACATGTTTTCCTTTATCTGTTGGAGTTGTTCTTGGTGGTAACACTTTTCCGCTCCTTAAGTTGACTTCTGGGACTTCTTCTTCTTGACATATCATTGTTAAATCTTCCAATGTCTTTTACTCCTCATTGGAAAGATCTAAGTTGATGGCAAATGGTGCACCATGATGCTCGAGAGTTGGTTCTTCGTTATCGGCGCTGTCGTAAGCAATATCACCGAGCTCTTATTTGGCCTTGACAACGAGTTCATCGGACTCAAGTACGATTTGAGGATCATTTTGGGGATCAAGATCACAACTACCTTGGTTATAATCAGTCACGTTATTACCAGAAATAGTCAAAATGTAGCCGAAATCACAATCATTATATTCATAAGACCCCGGAGGGACAAAAAGATAATCATACAAAGTCAAGGGTGCGAGGACTTTCTTCCATGAATCTGAGACAACCAATCTAGTAGAGGCAACCCCTATCCTACCCCCCTGTGCTATCAATCTTGGCAGTGAAGCTTTTCTTCTTCTTTCTCTTTGTCCTTTACGATGACAGATCTCTTGGTGAAATCTTCATCTCGGGCTCGGTATGCTGCAGACTCTGAATGGAGGCTTGTTTTGATGCAGACTGTAGCTTGTTCAGTTTCTTCTTGGACGATCTGCTCCATAATTCATTCCATCCTTCTTTAGTGCTCATAGAATCTTGTTTTGATGGATCTTGTATTTGATTGAGGACCCTTTTGAGTTCATCCCAAGTTGTACTCCATCCATCTGTTCCGACATATGGATCAATTGGGGAGATTGACTCAGCTGAAATCATATTTATGGAAACTTTTTCAGGTTCTCTCAAATACTCCTTCGGGATTGCTATATTTTCTTCCTTGAGGTTCTTCTCGAGCCAGTCTTTAAAGATGAAGCATTTGTCTATAGTGTGCCCAGATTGTTATATTCTCTTTCTTGAGGTTCTTCTTGAGCCAGTCTTTAAAGACAAAACACTTGTCTATAGTGTGCCCAAGCATTGGTGGTATAGGCAATAATTCGGTTCATTCTTCTTATCCACTTCTTCGGGTTTCTTTGGATCAGGTAGTTTGAATTTTGGTTTCTTCATAGGGCTTTTGAATATTTTAGGTACAACTTCATCTTTGAAGGAATAAACAACTTTCTGTCTCTTTAACAGGGATATCCTTTTACTCGATATTTGAGGTGATCCCTCTTGAGACGACCATTGGTTGGATTGACTACTCTATTTCTGAGAGTATTGTGACGAAGACTGATGATGATCTTCTACATATATTTTTATTGGCTGCCTTCCTCTGTCGACAGTTGCGACTACTCCTGATTTCTTTTCGAACACTCTGGTCACCTTAGACTTTTCATGTGGCTTCATGTGCTTCATTTCTTCTTGAAGACTATCAGCATTACTGAGTAGCTTCTCAAAGGATTTGATGGTGAGTCCCTTAAGCATGAAAGCTACTGGCCCATGTATGCTTTCAGGAGAATTTCAACCGCTTGATGTTCCTGTAGCTGAGGTTCACATTTCATGCTATGGTTTCTCCACCTCCAAATATAGCTTGATGTTCTGTGGTTTCTCCATCTTAAAATATAGTCTCTCAAGGTTTCACAAGGCTTCTGCTTCTCCATCATGAGCTCTCCAGTAGACACATGTTGCTGCGCCCCGACAAATATTTTCTCAAACAACTGTTCCAACTCAGAAAATGTTTCAACTGACACACTGGGCAAGTCAACATACCAGTCGAAAGCAGTCCCTGACAAGCTGCTAAAGAACTGTTAGCAGAGTAGAGCTTCGTTATTCCTCGTGTTGCCACAACTGGCTCGGAAATGTGCTATGTGCTGTCTGCGATTTCTAGTCCCATCGAATATCTTAAAGTTTGGCGCAACAAATCCCTTGGGGAAATGGATGGCATTGAACTCCTCCGGGTAAGTTCTACCCATTAGAATTGATGCACCGCCCTTAGACTGTGCTAATACATCCCGTACTTGTTCAACCATTTGCTTGAACTCTTTTTCTGGCATGGCACCTGATGGGGAATCCTTCTTTGATTGTTCTCCTTTATGTATTGAAGTAGCCTCCATTCTTATTTCATCTGCGATGTGTATGATTTCTGGCTGGTTGATCTCTGGAGAAGCCAATCTTGGTGCTTGTGATTGCCCCTGAATGATGATTTTTAGCTGGTTAATTCTTGGAGAAGCCAATCTTGGTGCTTGTGATTGCCCCTGAATGGTGGCCATGGCGGCCATAGCTGCATGTGCTTGTGATTGCCCTTAAATGGTGGACATGGAGGTCATAGATGCAGTCATTTCTTGTATTCTTTTCTCCAGTAGAACAACTTGCTCATCCCTTAGGAGGATAACCCTATGCAGCTCATCTACAGAGTTCTCGTCAGTGTGAGGTTGAGCCTCGCGCGTAGATGTGGTAGCTCTAGTTTCGATCACATGGACATCCATGAAATCCTCCTCCAAGTAATCACTGTAATCAAAATCCTTGGTGTCACTATTGACGGAAACTTCGTGTTCTCAAGCTAACTCAGAAATCTCGATCCCGAGTTTCTCAACTTTTTCCTCAATTATCGATTCCTTGATTGCTTTAAGATCTGGAGGACCTTGGGGAACATCCTCTACTTTGTTCCTTCATCTCGCTGGCTATTGTCGCAAAGATGTCAAATATTTTAGGCACTGGTTTTACTTCCTATCCTGTAGGCTCACTAAACTGTATCGGTGCAGCGACCTTGGGTTCCCATACCCTCTTCTTCTTGGATGACGATGTCTCAGGACGGAACGTCTTAGTAGAGACATCGATATGTCGAGGGAAGGTATGCTCCCCGCGGTGTAGACCGGCTACAGTGTCAGGTAATCGTCTTGTCTTTCTTTTTGTGATTGCAGGAAGGACGGGTAAACTTCTCGGACCCAGTCTTGACTTAATCGGTCGGCGACCGGCGGTCCTGATGGTGGTATGGTCGGTGGTGACTATAGCAGTATCAACTTGGTTTCCCAAATGGAGCCAGACGGGAACACGGGTAGGTGACTTTATAGTCAACTTATGAGACTTTCCAGTGGACTTAGGATCCTTCAAAATTTCATTTCTCATATGAGGGGAAATCGCATGTCCCACTCGTTTAAGTAACTTACTAACAGAACATCCTTCTTTAGTAGCAATCCTTCTGAATACTGTGCTAACTCGGGTGATAGGAGTAAACTTCTTTCCATCCTCACCATGTCCATGAAATGATGATAATGCGGCAGAAATCTTCCGGATACTCTCATATCCATCAGTATCTGTCAGAGGATGGAATCTACTCCCTCGTAAGAGTGGATAAAATTCCGGTAATACCTCCTCAACTTGATGAGGCTCCTCCTCCTCAGGTGTGTTCTCAGGAGTCTGGGCTACGTCTTCAACTTGGTGAGGCTCTCCCTCAACGGGTGTGTTTTCAGAAGTCTAGACTTTGATGGCCCTCCGAACTCTTCTATTGTGGTTCCTCCTTTGAGTTTGGGTCAATGATACAGTCCTTGAGTTTAATCCTTCAGTCGAATCTTCAACGACCATCACTTCTTTTTCCTTAGCAGTAGCAGGGATAGCAGGCTTGATGACAACAACTTTAGCCTTCTTGGAGGCAGGGAAGTCATGGAGGCAGTTCAAACTGAATTCTACAGACGACTCTTGCATTTCTAGAGCAGCGATCTTCATTACCACGAGCGGGGCTTTCCCGAGGATAACCTCGAGGTCTTCAAATCCAGGTCCGAACATGATGGTGGGAACGACGTTACGGGCGTTGCGTTCCGTTGGCAGGTTGCAGGAAAAAGTCAGCGTTGGGTAGGCCATCGCAGCGGGCTTTAAAATAGAAAGTTTTAGGGTTAGTTATATGGTCGAAAACCTCATAATCTTTAGTGCAAGCACTAAAAAATAGAGGTTAATCTGTAGACCGGGCGGGTCTTAGATTATGGGTATTTTTAACATCTTTGTTTAAAAAGGTGTAAAAGTTAATTAATATTTCAAAGTGCGTGCAACACAACACGATTTGGTTTAATTAGCGAAGTGTCAAAACAAATTGGGATGTGAAGAAATATAAGGACCTAGTGCGGGGCCCAATTAATGGCAAAGAATGCCTAGGTGGAATTAGTCCACTGATACACCTATTGGGGGTCCGACCCCACATGAGAATTTAAAGAGTCCTTAATGGCCTTCTGAACCCCTCTGTTCAAAGATGGTTGAACAGCTAGTCCTGAAGTCCAAGGAGTTGGTTGTACTTTCCCGAGATAGAAATGGGTAAATTATGTCAACGGAAGAAGGGTAATTTGGTCCAAGAGGGAGATGGACATATTACCGATGTGTGAAGATAATATTTCTTGATTTGTATGGAGAGAAAAGCTTGTCCCCAGTGGAGTCTCCAGAAGCTCTTGGCGCTATTTCAGGTTGGTTTATGGGGTTGCCCGTAAGAAGCTGTCGGTCATTGGAATGAAAATCCCGTCTCTCGCTTCGGAAGGACGTTGAAGTATGAAATCAAACTGACCCCATATTTTTCATAGTTTAAAATGAAAGAGCACTGTACCTCAAATCCTGTATCTATCCCGAAGGATAAACACAAGACTTGCGATGAGGCTCGATCAAATAAACCAAGGAAAGTATGACGTCCGTCTGGTCTGCGAAACCTTTATATTTGCCAAAAAGTTCCCCTATTTAATATAAGGATAGGGTTTATATTAAGCTGGGTTTGGACATGCTTCCAATAAGGGCAAACCCCTATAGTTAATTACATCTTAAATGACCAAAGTCACCTAAGAAGACTCTGGGTAAGCCCCTATAGTTAATTACATCTTAAATGACCAAAGTCACCTAAGAAAACTCTCGATAAAATTAGAAATATTATCTTCAAGGAATTTCAAAGGGTAAGACTCTTCAACAAAATCGGACGTAGAGGTGGAAAGATTATCTTCAAGGAATTTCAAAGGGTAGGACTCTTTAACGAAATCAGACGTAGAGGTGTGAATATTATCTTCAAGGAGTTTCAAAGGGGAGGACTTTTCAATGAGATCAGATGTAGAGGTGTGAAAGCCTTCAAGGAATTTCAAAGGGTAGGGCTCTTTAACAAAATCAGACATAGAGGTGTGAAAGGAGATTGGTTGAAATTTGGAACATTTTGTTGTGGAATCCAAAGGAAGAGGAACTAGGGGATGTCATTGATCCAGAGGAGAACCCCGGTGACTTATCAAGCTATCCTAATGTTTGGTTTCAGTTTTGAGGAGAAATATTTAGGTTTTTCATCTTGCCAATTTTATTAGTTAGGGCTTACATTTGTGTGANCGGTCACACAGTTAGCTCTCTTACCAAAAAATAGTTGGCATTTAAATGTGTTGAAGTACATACCAAAAGTCAGTTGGAAATAATTAATGCAATGTTGTATAATTTTGACAGCTGATTTGTTGGCTTTAAAAAAAATTATAAGATCATCAGCATAGATTTGATGTGTAATAGCCACATTAGACTTATGATGATAACCATCCCCTTAACAAATGCAGTTTGATTAGGCCTTATAAGATTAGGGAGATGTGGTTGACGCCTAGCAACAGTAATCTTACTAATGATCTTACAAAAGACATTGGTAAGGCAAATAAGGCTATAATTTTCCCACAAACTGCATATAGTGGTTTTTGGTATTAGGACATAAGATGAGGAGAAGAAATAATTAGGAAGAGGGTGACCCAAAAAGAAGCTTTAGACAGCAACAACCACATCCTTCTTGATGATATGCCATGCATTCTTATCCACCAACTGGCCCAGCAACTTTAGCACTATCAATATCTTATAGAGCGTCCGAGACTTCAGTTTCTGAAGGGGAGTCAGTGAGTAGGAGAGTTGCAGTATAATTTAGATCCTCCTAAAAGACTTGCAGATCTAGAGGACTGATGTCCTAGGAACGGGTAGTGAGAGGATCCTTAAAGTAACTAACAACACTCTCAGCAATGCTCCTAAACTCAATGAGCCATTCTCCATCCTTAACTTTGATTCTGTGAATAATATTGCATTTCCTTCTATATTTTATACAAGAATTATAGTATTTAGTGTTTCTGTCTCCTCCCATGAATCTGCTCACAGCAGCCTTTTGCCTTAGATACTGCACCAACCTTTTAGTTTCCATAAAAACTTTCTCAGCTCCATCCAAGCGGGATGCTTCATCAGAATCACCAGTTTCCAATCCAGCTCCCAATAGTGTCACTTGTTTCTCAGCTACCTCCACATTCTTAAACACATTACCAACTTTATTCCAGTTCCATTGCTCAAGAGCTTTGGCTACCTTTTTTTTGCAAATACCATAGATTAAAGAGGGGATCAGTATGGTTAACAACACCTCAGTTATCTTTAATCAGATTAAGAAAATCAGGATGGTCCGGCCACATATTTTGAACCCTAAAGGGAGATCTACTAGTAGGTGGACTACCAGTAATGTTAAGCAGTAGAGGATGTGATTAGATTCCACTAAACTGAGATGTGTAACATAAGTATGCAAGTAGTTTTGGAACTAGAGGTTATTCACTAGAAATTTATCTAATCTCTCCCAGTTTCTTCCCCTTCTCAAAGTAAAAGTTTGACCCTGAAAACTAAAATAAAAAAGACCAGTAGAGATTACCAGAGAATTCATTGAACCTGTTAAGACTAGCAGATCTGCCCCCCCCCCNTGAGGGTTCCATGTCTAGTTTTCTAAGAATAGTCAATAGAAAAATTCTATGGCTAGACCTTAGGCTACTAAAGAGGAAAAACTAAACCTCAACCAAAAATGAACTATGGCTAGACCTTAGGCTACTAAAGAGGAAAAACTGAACCTCAACCAAAAGTGAGGTCAATAATCACACAGTAAAATTCCATTGTTACTACTTGGGTCATCTCCTACCTCTTAACCTCGACTTAGGGCTTCATATTGAACATGATAGAAAAGATTTTGGGGCCAAAAATCTTAGATTTCATATACACTTGGTAAGAGCTTCACTTTAACTTTAAAAATTTTTATTTTCACCATGGATTTTTCCTACATTATGGAAAATCCAAAATTTGGGATTTTTGATGAAAAGGTTGAAGAAAACTCATGCTGAAAAGTTTCTTACAAAATAATCTTACTTGGGGAGTTAGATTTTTTATTTTGTAATTTATTTGAAATTTATTGGGATTTTCATAGAACTTCAAATGGCTCCACGAGTAAAAAGAGGAAGGTCGTCAGATGATTTTGATAAAAGAAAATTTGTCAATTTCAAGGCCCAACATAGTTATAACACTCAAATAAAATCAAGAAGATTGATCCAAGAAGGGGTTCTTGCTAACTTGGGTGGCGAGATCAAGAGGTCGATCATCGCCAGAAATTGGGAACAATTTTGCTACTTCAATGCAGTAGCAATTGTTCCAATGATTTAGGAGTTTTATACCAACTTGAGATTCACTGATGACAAACACATCCTTGTAAGAAGTAAGAGTGTTTAATTTTCTGGAGAAAAGAACCAATGCTTTTTATGGGCTGAGGAATGTATTTCATGATGAATACACAACATTCATGATGCTTGACTCATCACTGTAAGAAGTGATTTCTTATCTGACTGATGGAAGAGCAGAATAGAGAATTAAAAATAATAAAAAAATTTAACTTCTTAGCTTCCATGCTGACTAGTCAATAAAACGTATGACACCACTTCATCTCTATTGAATTACTGCTTACAAATTATCTGGTTGATGTAATGAAGGATAGTGTTGCATTAAACTATAGCATTCAGAATATGAAAGCAATAGATGTCAGTGCTCTCATAATTCATCATGCATAGAACATAGATAAAAGCTTTACAACTAGGGGTTTGGGTTACCCTGCCTTGATTTTCACCTTATGTAAGAAATTAGGAGTAGAGTCCCATAGAAATGAAGAATGATTACAACCACAAAATCCTATTGGAAAGCATACGGTTCAAAGGGTTGAATCATTTGTTGAGACTAAGAGTAGAGGTAGTGCTAGACCATCTACATCATTTGCAAGAGCATCTACTTCTCGCTCTGCATCACTTGAGAACATTATGTAGCAACCCATGATTCAACAATTGAATATTGTTAATATTCAGAACTAAATTGGACAAATTGGATCAAGAAATTCTTATAACAATGAGTATAAGCAGAGGAGAGTTTATAATGATATAACTTTTGAGGAAGCTATGGTTAGATATCCTTGGGGTGAATCCAAAGTGGAATTTTCTACTTGCCCCAGCTTCACTCCTTATGCTCCTATTCATGATGAAGATGAAGAAGAAGAAGAAGATGATGAGGAGGAGGAGGAGGAGGAAGGGGATGAAGATTGATATTTTTCGAAAATTAGTTTATTTGTCTGGTTGTTTGTACATTTGTTATGTTGATTGGATGTTATGTGGTTAACATTTGAATCTGATGTCATAAAAAACTTTTGTTTTGTATTGTGAACTTAGAATTGTAATATTAAAAGTAGATTTTTACTTTTTCAGCATTGTTAGTATTTTCAATTTTTGTTCCTATTTTTTGATTCTCAGCAAATTCTTTAGAACTTGTATGTATTTTTAAAGTTAGTATCTGAAGTATACCATAGCCTAGTTTCATAGCCAAGAATCCTCTACAGGTTAGTTTTTATTTTTCATGCATTTACTATTTTCTTTCACCACCTGAATTTTATACTAAAACATTTTAAAATTACTTAAAAACTTAAGTTTGGGGAGAAGAAAAATTCTTTTAAAAAGATGTAAATTAAATTTTCTTTGTCCTTAGTTAGCAATATTTTTAAAATTAATTTAACTTGGCCTAGGATATTAATATTTAACATTAAGTGACTATACTTATGTATATGAATATTATGGTAAATTTAGGTAAAATGTTTTGAATAATGAAGGTCAATTCTACAGTTAAAAGATATTTGGTATGATAGGATAAGACTATATTTTTCTATTTAAAGTAAAGGAAATTGTATTTTGAAGTGTTAAGAATTTTAGAGTTTCATTTAAGAAGAAAACAATGAGACTTTATGAAAATCATAGACTAATATGAATTTATAAAGTGGAAAAAGGTAAGGGTTTTGGCTTTAAGAAGAAGATAGTGAAGTTCAAAACTATTAAAGGCTATCTAGATATAATATCTTCACTTGAAAAAGAAAAAGAAAAGAAAGGATTGAAAGGATATTAATATATTAAAAAAAGAAGAAGAAAAAAAAAAGAAAAGAAGAAATGAGTGAGGAGAAGCTTGAGGAGATGCCAAATAAAAAATTTGCTTCACTAGAATCAACTTAAGAAAAAGGCTTTATTACATTTTCTAAGCTTATATTGGAATATTAGTAGCATTATTATTAAATTTTTCATGAAGTTCTTTTTCATATGAGTCCTTTAAGTATCCTTGATATGACAAATTGCAATTTTTCTTGAAATGAATAGAGATTCAGAAATCTTAAATTTGATTACTAAATACTCTTAAAATTAGAATTTAAATCTAAGTGATTAAAGGTTTTTCTCAAATTTTACTATTTTATTAAACTAAAGTATAAAAGTTATAAGTTAATCTCTATCCTAAGTCAAATGTTTTTTTGTAGTAAAAGTGTCACTTGAGAACAAGTAACATTTAAGTTTGAGAGATTTTGATACACTAAAATGATATGTTAAAATTAAGTACACATTTTATACTTATTTTTGGTGATTTGCACTTTAAAGAAGTGTATTTTCATGTTTTTGTTGCAAGAATATTAATTTTAGGTATTTGGAGCAAAAGTAGCAAAATGAACAAATTTTGGAGCCAAAAAGTGAATTTTGGGAAATTGTCGCAAGATGAACCTATATACAGAAAACTTGTGCAAGATACACCAGAGTGACACAAGATGCGCCAGAGTAGCGCAAGATACATCAAAATCCATAACAGTGCGGTCTTCAGCAAAATGGTGTAAGATGCATAAGAATTGCACATGATACGCCATTTCAGAGAGAGCTGGCACAAGATGTGCCAGATTTGGCTCAATAAGCACCAGAGAAGAATTTTTGTGGATGAAGGTGGTTTGAGAAAAATTTTGCTCAAATTTTTTAAGGGACACTTGTTCTAAAAACCCCTTAGAGTGATTCAATGCATCTAGACACTTTATAAGGTTCTTTAATGAAGGGATATGTCTCTTCGATCAATAGACATGTCTCTTGAAATCAAAGGGTTGACTTTTGGATATAATTTTGGAGGGAATTTTGAATTCTCTTCGAGGGAATTCTAGGGCTTGAAAAATGGAGTTGGAGTGACGTGTAAAAGGAGGCAGCAATATGAGATAAAGAGAGAGAGAAAGTCAAGGGCTTGGAGATTTTCTTTAAGGATTGTTAGAGGAGAGGGAAGGTGAGAGATTTCTTCTTCATTACACTTCCAAGAGAGAATTGAGAGTGTTTGTAAAGAGAGAAAGGCATAGAGAGAACTTCTAGGGATTTTCTTAGGAAGGATTGTGAGATAAGTTGTGTCTTTTATTTATTTTATTTTGTAAACTTATTTTTATATATGAAATCCTTATTTTACCATATCCTTCACATGAATTCTGAGTAGTATTGTTTATGTTTCTCCCTGCTTTAAGATATGGTTTTGTGAAGGATTGATTTTGTTTTATGGTTTTTAATGTCAATAATTTGTGATGATTTGAACTCCGATCTTCATTTACTTTTCGATCTGGCAAATTGAAATGTAAAATGTGTTGAGAAACATATGTTCCGAAAGGGTTATGTTTTCTATAACATGGGGAGAATCAATTTTTATTTCATGGGAGAGTATTTAATCCATAGAGTTGGGTGAAAATAAATAGGGAAATATACTTTATTGGATGTATAATTCAAGATTTTAAAGTGACAGATTAAAATCTTCAATTTGGTTCAGTTGATTGAAAATTGATACGAGATTGTTAGCCCTCGGGTGAGGGAGTGGTGGGAACTCTGGAGTGGCAGCTAGTATCCTCCCAACCTATCCACATAATTAGGGACCAAACTCTGAATTAGTCAATGTTCTTTATGCTCTCGGAAGGGGGTAAAGAATAGGATTGCTCCTATTTGGCACAAAACAATATATATATGTACTTTCAAATGATTTTAATTTCTTCATAGTCCATATACTCATTAAAAAGGGGAATGATGCTTTTCTTAAATTTGAACTTTTCGTCACAAAAAATTTGTTAGTTTTTTTAAGCTTACTTTTGAAAGTTTATCGTTTAGTTTAGTCAACATTGTCTTTCAACTGCATTTTAATTAGCATTCCCTTCTTACTTAATATTCAAATTTAGCACTTTACTTTTTGTAGTTTTAAAATTGTACTTTACATTATAATCTAAAGAATTTACTTATAGGCATTTCCAACTTCCTTGTGGGATCGATATCTAAGACTTCATTAGAGCCCTTTATTACTTGAGCGATATGTATACTTGCGTCATTTTTAAAGAGAATTTGGTAGTTTAAAGATTTTTAAAATAAGATAAAACTATTTTCACTCATGTTATTTTTTGTGTGATTAATTTTCATATTTGCTATTGTGTTTGCCGTTTGTATTTGGTAATATTGAAAAATATTTACTAAATTAACACACTAAATCCACCCACATCACTCTTTTACTTGAGTATGAGTGCATTGAATCCTCGATTCACATACCCTCTTTCTTTGATTAGCCTCTTCTTCACAAGACATGATCAAGTAACTTCTGTGCATCAAAACTGATGAACTTTCTCCGGTTGAAAATTCCAAATCTAGTGGAATTTATAGAGTGGGATGCCATTAGAATTGAAAATTAGTGACTCTTCCCTCATTTTCCCCCCTTAAAATTGAGTTTCGAAATAGTTTTTGGGAGTTATAAGGATAAGAACCTACCAAAAACAACCATTTGAAATGTTTTAAGTCATTTTCATTACTGCGGTGCTTTATATGCCATATCTGGCATGTCATGTGCCGGCTCTCAAGAATATGGCGCATCATGCACTAGTTCCAAAAATTTCGTCGTTTCAATTTTAATCCAATAAATTCTCAACTTTTTTTATGTTGTTTGGTAAATAAAGATGTTTTTAAATATTTTCTCAATGTAAAATTTTTCAAATACATGGAATTTATAGAAGCACAAGTATATTACTATAAGTAAAATATAAAAACAGAATAAACTACGATAACTATGAGTTGCCTCTCACAAAGTGCTTTGTTTAATGTCGTCAGCCCGACATTCCCAGTCTTTATTCTAGGTGACCCAACATTACAGTATCTTTAAAAACTAGTCTTGGACCATCAAAATATGGTTTCAATCTGTGCCCATTCACTTTAAAATATCCTTCGAGTCTTGAGATCTTCAATGTTAACATCTCCATAGGGATAAAATTTGACAATTTTGAACGGCTCTTTCCACCTAGAATTCAGTTTTCTAGGAAACAATTTCAATCTTGTATTATATAATAAAAATTCCTATTCGAGCTTTAAGTTCCTTTATTATTAACTTTTGATCATCTCATTCTTTCATTCTTACCTTATAAATTTGAGCATTATTGTAAGATTTATTCCTAATTTCTTCAAGTTTATTCAATTGCAGTAATCTTTTCTCACCAGCATCTTTCAAATTGAAATTGAATTATTTAATAGCCCAATAAGCTTTATGCTCCAATTCTACTCGTAAGTGACAAGTCTTCCCAAAAATGAATCGATATGGTGCAATTCATAGAGGAGTCTTATAAGCTATTTTGTATGCCTAAAATGCAGTATCTAATCTAGCAGACCAATCCGTTTTATAAGGATTCACACTTTTTACCAAAATTTTTTTGATTTCACGATTAGATACTTCTACCAAACCACTAGCCTAGGGATGATAAGCAGTTGAAATTTTATGCATTATATTATATTTTTCCACCAATGTCGTAATTTTTGCATTTCTAAAATGAGATCCTCAATCGGTAAAGATTACTATCGGCATTCCATATCTTGTAAAAAAAGTTTTAATTAAAAATTTTGAAACACTCCAAGAATCACATTAAGGTAAAGTGATTGCTTCTTTTCATTTTGAAACACAATCGCCTACAATCAATATATAAACATTTCCAAATGAAGGTATATATGGTGTCATAAAATCAAATCCCCATGCATAAAAAATTTCAATTTTCAAATTAAAATTTAGAGGCATTTCATTTCTTTNCAGTCTTCAATATTTTCTGCTCCATAGGGATAGACTTTTATAACTCTAAAGGACCCTTTCCACATATACTTCAATTTTCCAGGAAATAATCTTAATCTTGTATTATATAATAAAACTTTTAATCTATATTCAAATTCTCTTTTTATTATCTTCTGATCAAGTCATTCTTTCATCTATTTCTTATAAATGATTGCATTACTGTAAGATTCATTTCTAATTTCCTTAAGCTCATTCAATTTCAATAATCTTTTCTCACCAGCGTCTTTCGAATTGAAATTGAATTTTTTTATCGTTCAATAAGCTTTATGCTCCAAATCAATTGGCAAGTGAAATGTCTTCCCAAAAATTAATCTATATGGGGACATTCCTATAAGTATTTTATAAGTTGTCCTGTATGTCTATAATGCAATATCTAATCTAGTAGAGCAATCCATTTTATTAGGGTTGACACTATATTCAAAAATTCTCATAATTTCACGATTAGATGCTTCTGTTAAACCACTACTTTGAGGATTATAAGCAGTTACAATTTTATGCAATATATTTTATTTTTCCACCAATCGTGCAACTGTTGCATTTCTAAAATGTGACCTTCCATCGATAATGATTACTCTCGGCATTCCATATCTTGTAAAAATATATTTATTTAAAAATTTTGAAACACTCCGAGCATCACATTTAGGTAAAGTGATTGTTTAATCCATTTAGAAACATAATTCACTGTAATCAATATAAAAATATTTTTGAATAAAGGTATAAATGGTCCCTTAAAATCCAATCCCCATGCATTAAAAATTTCAATTTTCAAATTAAAATTTAGAGGCATTTCATTTCTTTTTTAAATATTACCTACTATCTGACGCTGATTGCATGTTTTGATATATCTATATATATTAACATCTCTAAATAGAGTAGGCCGATAAAATATAGATTGCATATTTTTATGAAAATTCTATCATTTCCAAAATGGCCTCCAAATTCAGAATCATGACATTTCTGAATAATTTCATGAATTTATTTACAAGGCACACATCATCTCATTAATAAATCTTTTCATTGCCTATACAAATAAGATCATCCCAAAAATAAGATTTTGCATCATGAATGAATTTCTTTTCCTACAATTTTTTCAGTCCATATGGTAAAATACCACTAATAATATAATTTATAATATTAGCATACCAAGGTATTTCCCATCCTTTTACAACATCAAGTTGTTTATCAGGAAAATTTTCATTAATTTCTTTTTTCAAATCAAATATTTCTTCCTGTTCTATCATAAATAGATGATCAACAATTTGATTATCAGTCATTTTTCTATCAACTATTACAAAATCAAACTCTTGCAGCAGAAGTACCCATAAAATTAATCTTAGTTTAACATCCTTCTTTTGCCTCAAATATTTAATAGTTGAATGGTCAATATGCACAACACATTTAGCTCCAATCATATATGATTTAAGATTATCAAAAGCATACACAATGTCTAATAACTCTCTGTTCAGTGGAGTTGTAATTAATCCAAGCAACATTAAGAGTCTTACGAGCATAATATATGAATTTAAAATTCTGATCATATCTCTCCCCTAAAATAGCTCCAATAGAATAATCACTTGCAACACACATTAATTCAAATGGTTTCCCCCAATCAGGTAAAATAATTATAGGTGCAGTGATCAATTTTTCCTTTAAATATTTAAAGGCTTTAAAGTAATCTCAACTGAAGTCAAGATTTCTATCTTTTTTAAAAACTTAGCATAAAGGTTTAGTAATTTTTGAAAAATCTTTAAAATATCTTCTGTAAAATCTATCTTGTCTTAAAAAGCTCCTAACTCCTCTTACTCTAGTAGGTGGAGGTTGGTTTGAGATAACCTGTATTTTTGTAATATCTACTTCCATGCAAATTTCTCAAATTTTATGTCCAAGCACAATTCCTCTTGCAGCCATGAATTGTTTTTTCCCTAGTTCAATATGAGATTAGTCTTTTCACAACATTCCATAACATTATCTAAACGATTTAAACATATTTTGAATGAAGTTCCAAATACAAAAAAAATCATCCATAAAGACTTCAATCCCTTTTTTAATCAAATCACTGAAAATTAACATCATACATCTTTGAAATGTTGCAGGTGCGTTACACAATCCATAGGGCATTCGCTAAAAAGCAAATGCTCCATAAGGACTAGTAACTGTTGTCTTCTCTTGATCCTCTAGAGCAAATCGTATTTGATGATAACCAATATTTTCTTCTAGAAAATAAAAATATTTGTTCTCAGCCAGCCTTTCCAACATCTGGTCCAAGAAAGGTAAAAAAAATGATACTTCCGGGTGGCAGAATTTAATTTTTCATAATCTATACAGATTCTCAATCTAGTGACTTATCTTGTTGATATTAATTCGTTATGCTCATTTGTCACTACCTCCTTTCTTTGAAACATAGTGAATTAGACCTACCCAAGCACTGTCTGAAATAAGATATGTTATTCCAACATCTAATCATTTTAAAACTTCTTTCTTCACAACTTCTTTTATCATAGGATTCAATCTCCTTTGAGGATCAACTCTTGGTTCATGTCGATCTTCTAATAAACTTATATGCATACAAATTGAAGCACTAATTCCTTTAATATCAGCTAATATCCATCCGAAGGCTTTCTTATACATTTTTTAAAGTTTTAAGCAACTGTTATTCTTGCTTATCCGTTAATTATAAGGATACCAAAATAGATAATGTAGATAAATTTCCTAAGAATGCATATTTCAAATGTGTAAGAAGTGTTTTTAGTTATACTTCAAGAGGTTTCAAAACAGATGACATTAAATTCTTGTTACTTTGTGTAGGATCTAATATTTCAAATTTTTCCTGAGCATAATCAAAATCCTCTTTACTCACTTCCATAGATTAATCTTGAATTTTATCCTCATCTTGCTATTCCATATATTCCTTTTCAAAGTCTCTTTTAAAGGTCTACTTAAAATATTCATGAATTAAATATTCGCTATAATCAATTCCAAAGCATTCAATTTCTTGCTCTTTTACAGGGTATCTCATTAATTTTGCAATATTAAATTTAACCTCTTGATCATTTACTCTCTTAGTTAGTTTTCTTTAATGCACGTCTATCAAAGCTCTTCCACTGGCTAAGAATGGTTGTTCTAAAATGATAGGAATTTTTTTATCTTCCTCCATATCTAATACAACAAAATCCATAAGAATGATAAATTTATCAACCTTTATTAAAACATCTTCTATAACTTATTTAGGATAAGCAATTGAACGATCAGCTAACTGAAGAGTTACAATAGAGGTGAATTATCTCCTAAGTCCAACCCTCTAAAAATTGATAACGGCATAAGATTAATACTGACTCTTAACTCACATAAAGTTTTTCTATAAAATTGTTTGCCAATAGCACAAGGATTTGTTAAATTTTCAGGATCTTGAGGTTTTTCAGAAAGCTTTTTCTGAATTATAGCACTACACTCTTAACTAAGTGCAACAGTCTCATTATCTACAAACTTTCTTTTCTTATTAAGTATATCCTTCATGAACTTACATAGCTTGACATTTGTTATAAAGCTTCAACAAACAAAATGTTTATCATTAATTTCCTTAAAATTTCCAAAAAATTTAGAACATTGGTTGTCTCTATTTTTTTGCTTCAATCTTTGTGTAAATGGAGATGGTGGTCGTTCTATAGAGATTTTCATTGTTTTAATAGGACTTTCTCCCTCAAACTGAAAATCTTCACTAGATTTTTCATTTTCCACCTCATCTTTTTCAATTTTAACTTCTTGTTGAAATTTGTTCTCTAAATTTTTTCCACTTCTTAGTTGAATAGCTTTTGTTTTCTCTTTGTTCTAATCTTTAGGATTTACTTCAACATTACTTGGAGATCTTCCTGGAGGTTTATTGCTAAGTGCAGTAGCAATACATCCCGATTGATTTTCCATGTTTTGAATTCCAACTCTTTAACTTTGTAATTAACTTCCAATTTGCAAGATAAACTCTTCCATTGATAACTTTTCCCCATTAATCTAAAATTTATTATAACTTGGGATGGTAAAATAAGGTTTATAAGCCTGATTCCCTTGATTGTTAGAGTTTCCCAATGGGTTCAAGTATTGCTTCCCCGTTGTGGATTTTCAGCATTAGAATTTTTGTTACTCCAACTAAAGTTTGGATGATTCTTCCAACAAGAGTTATAATAATTGCCAAAAGGATTATTATAACAACTATTTATTGAATTTAAAGTCTTGTAAGAATATTGAGATTCTATCATTTGTCCCATTGAGTTTTCCTCAAGCACAAGTAATGTCTGAGAAGAATTCATTCAATAATTATCTATCTTCTTTGATATAGGAGCTATTTTAGCAACCAACATAGATATTACATCAGAATCATGAATACTAGCTACTCTTTTTGGATTTACCCTTTCAGAGGGCCATTGAAAATTGTTAGTAGTCATCTCTTCAATTATGAATATGCATCATCGAATGGTTTTGACAATAATGATCGACCAACAACAGTTTCAATTATCGATCTAAGAGATCTAACCAACTCATTGTGAAATGTTTGATTTATTAACCATTCTGACAATGCTTGCTGTGGACACTTACTCAAACTGACAAAAAGATGTGATATCATTTCTAAGTTGAGTAGTTTATTAAGATGAGAAACATTTTAATATATATTTTTGTGATAAATATCTCCAAGATCTGATAGATCGAGGTGCTAACTAATTTAACCACATCTTAGGTTTATCCCTTAGTGAAAAAGGAAAAATTCTAAGCCTAACAGCATCATTCGACACTCCACCGTATTTAAATATAGCACACAATTCTAGAAAACTAGCAAGGAGTAAATTAGGATCTTTAGTTGGTGTTCCTCCAAACTGATTTTTTTGTACAATTTGGATAATAGCATGTTTAAGCTTAAATGATTTGGTAGCTACAACAGGGTTTTGTATCCTAAAATAAATTTCATCTACAATAGGATTAACATAATCTCTTAAAGGTCTCTAATGATGTTCATTTTCAATTCCAGCATTACTCAAATTGCAAGTAATTTTGCTAAAAAGAACTATTTCTTTTTGTTTTTTTTGAATTTTTCTCATAGTTCTCTATAATTCAGAATCGTAAGGTACTAAATTTTCAAATCTTACACTACTCATAATCAAACAACACAAGTAACTAAAAATAAGCGAACACACTTAGATAAGAAAATGTTCAAAACTAAACTACAAACAATCTTCTTTTTGTTTTTATTTTTTTAATAAAATAAAATAACTTACTTAATTTTTCTGTTCTGTTACTTCTCTCACAACGGTGCCAAAAACTTGATGCAGCCAAATTTAGTGTGTAAATTTTGCTAATATTTTTCAATATTACAAATTGTACACGGTGGATATAACAATAAATATGGAATATAATACCATCAAAATACCTTTTATGAAAATATTTTATCTTTAAAACTTCTATTAAACTCTCAAATCCTATTTAAAATCAACGCAATCAAGTAATAAATGGCTCTAATAGAGTCCTAGATATTGACCCCACAGGGAAATTGGAAAAATGTATGAGCAAATTCTTAAAATTATTTTATAATTTAAAAATACAAAAATAAAAGTAAAGCACAAAGTTTGAATATCAACTACTAAGGTGAATTCAGTATAAAATGAAGTTGAAAGATAGATTTAACTAACCAAAAACTAGACTTTCAAAAGTAAAATTACGAAAACTAAACAAATGTTTTTTTGATGGAAGATTGAAATTTAAGAAAGAGACCTTCCCCTTTACAATCAGTATATGAATTGTGAAAAAATTAAAATCATTTTGAAAATATATAGAAAAACTGTTTTGTTCCAAATAGGAGTAATGATATTCTTCACCCTCTTTCAAGTGCTACGAAGAACATTGACTAATCCAGAGTTTGGTCCCTAATTCTGTGGTTAGGCTGGGAGGATACTGGTTCCCACTCCAGAGCTCCCACCACTCCCTCCCCTGAATACTAACAATCTTGCATCAGTTTCCAATCAACTGGACCAATTTAGGAATTTTAATCTGTCACCTTAAAATTTCAAATTATGCATCCAACGAAATATTTTTCCTTACTTATTTACACTCAATTCCTTGGATGACATACTCTCTCATGAAATCAAGTGTGATTCTCCCTCTATTGTATAAACAATTGCCCTTTTTAGAACATAAGTTTATCAACATGTTTTAACATTTTAATTTGCCCAATCGAAAAGTAAATGAAGATCAGAGTTCAAATCAACACAAATTATTTACACTTAAAACCAAAGAAAAAGAAATTCTTCGCAAAACCATATCTCAAAGTAGGCAGAAGAATAAAGAAGACTACTCAAAATTCATGAGAAGGATACGACAAAACACAAATTTCACATATAAAAACAAGTTTACAAAATAAAAGAAATAAAAGATGCAACTTATCTCACAATCTTTCCCAAGCAAATCCCTTGAAGTTCTCTCAAAGCCTTTTTCTCTTTACAAGCTCACTCAATTCTCTCTTAGAAGTGTAATGATGAAGAAATCTCTCACCTTTCCTCTCCTCTTATAACCCTAGAACAATCTTTCCTCTTCTTCTCTCCTTCCCTTTTACGCCACCCCAACTTTCTTGTCCTTTTCGTCCCCCCTTCAACTTCTTAAAATCTTCCTTTTTTTTATTTTGTGCTGCCTCTTTTTAAAAGGAATTCAAAATTCCCTCCAAAAGCCAACTCTTTTGAATTCAAAAGATGTGTCATTTGATCCAAGAGATATATCCCTTCATAAAAGAACCCTCCAAAGTGTCTAGATGCATTGAATTTCTCCAATAGGTGTGTAAAACAAGTGTCCCTTTGAAAATTCACTCAAATTTTGTCTCAAACCACCTTAATCTGCAAAAAAGTTGTCTCTAGCACATCATGCGCCAGTTCTAGGGCATCCTGCGCCAAGCCTCTGTCAAACGGCACATCATGCGCCATTTGGAGCCAAAATTCACTATTTTGGCTCCAAATTTTGTCCTTTTTGCCATTTTTGTTCCAAATACCTAAAAATGATATACTTGCAACAAAAACATTAAAATACCCTTCTATGAAGTGTAATATCAACAAAAATAAGCATAAAATATGTACTTAAAATAGTATTTTATTTTTGTGTATCACCCATCTTTTACTTGGAGAAAGGGCACACTATGGGAAAGGCTTGATAGAATGTTGGGGAACTCTCAATGCCTCGAAACCTTCCTTTGAACTAATATTTCTCACCTAGCCATGGCATGTTTTGATCATAGGCCATTAAATTGAGCTTTAAACAACTCTAACTGTGGATGTGGTCTCTCTTTCAAGTTTCAAAATATATGGACCTTGCATCCCAACTTTCTCAATGAAATTGACAAAGTTCGGGTTCCTAATCATGTAGTGAACCCTTCGATCAATCTCTAGAAACTTCACAAAAAGCTGTCTTCACATCTCAGAGGTTGGAACTATGAGAAATTTTGAAACATCCAAGACAACTTAAAAGCTTTTAAAGAAGAAACTCAACACAGAGTTGAATTTCAATCAAGAATAACTTCTGAAGCTCAGTTACACAAAGCTAATGTGACCCTTCTTTCACAAATGAACAACCATGAAACTTTTCTTAATCAAAAAGCTGTCATTAATAAGTTTACTGACCTGGACAGAAACTCAAGTTATTACCATGCTTGTATTAATTATAAAAGAAAATGCAGCATGATGTTATCCATTGCTAATTTTGTGGGTCATAAACTGATCAAGGTTGAGGAAATTTCAATGGATGTTGTGGCTTATTTTCAAAACCTTTTCAGTAGCAGGCTAGCTTCCAGACGTCCCATTCATGACCATCTTCTTTCTGACTGCATAGATTTTATACAGAGGCTTGAAATTACTCAAGTTCCATTGGATGCTGGAATTAAATTAGCACTTCAATCCATTGATAGGCAGAAAATAGCTGGCCCGGATGGGTTCTCCTCTACTTTCTATAAATCAACCTGGTCTAAGATCAGTGCAGATGTTATTCTGACTTTCCATAACTTTTTCAAATGTGAGAATCCTCTCAGATACTTTGATGCATCTACCATCACATTAATTCCTAAGAACAAGCTTAGAAAAACTTGAGAATACTTCATATCCATCAGTCTTACAAATGTTATTTGTAAGATTATAAGTAAAATTGGGGTGTTTAGACTTCAACCACATCTCCACAACCTCATTAGTGCTAACAAGGCTATATTTGTGAAAGGAATGCATATGAATAATAATATTGTGCTTGCTCAGGAGCTCCTGCGAGATCTGGAAAGAAAATGCAAAGGGAGCAATGTAATTTTAATACTTTAACAGCTAAGAGCATTCAAGTAAATTTTATACAACTCATTGAAAGATGGCTCAAATGCAATGCTCATTCAGTTTTGGTTAAAGTTAAGAGTCATGGCTTCTTCAGTGATTATAGGAGATAATAAAAGGAGATCCCTTGTCTCCCACTATCTTCATTCTTGCATTTGACTATCTATCTAGGGTATTAAATGACATGTTTGTTAATTCTTCTCATTTGGCATATAATCACAAGTTTAACACTGGCAGTAGTCATTTATCTTATGTTGATGATATTATTCTATTTACCAATGCTTCTAAAATGGCTGTCAAAGCATTATCTCAGGGCCTCAACCATTTTCAACAAATCTTTGGCATGGACCTAAATCATTGAAAATGCCAAATCTTCTTTAGTGCCAATTCCAAGCCGCACATCAATCAATGGACCTCTGGTTTAATTGGATTCAACACTTCCTCTCTACCCATTAATTTTCTAGGTGTGCAACTGCTTAACAGAAGAATGAAGTAAACTCAACTCAATTCAATTAGAACCAAGCCCAACTTAATTGATGGACAACCTACTTCCTATCCAATGGGGCGAGAATTACTATACAGAAAAGTATACTTACTGTCATCCCCTCCTACAAACTTTATATGTTTCATATGAAGAAAAGTACACATGTTTCTCTTGGAAGATTCTTTAATAAGTTCATGTGGACTCAAAAAAAGAAACAAGTTCACTGGTTACCTTGACAGAAGCTCTGCAAACAAATTCAAGCTGGTGGACTTGGTTTTAAAAGCTTTCAACACCTCAGCTTTATAAATTTATGTAAGTTGGATTAAGTTCAGATCTCAAGATTTTTTATAGGTTAAGTTCATGTTGGGCAATTACTGTAGAAATTTGCATCCTGCCATTGTATCCAAGAAGCTGGGAGATTCCAAGCTGTGTTCTAATCCATTGGAAATTAGGAATCAGGCTGAAGAGCTTTTTATTTGGGAACTAGGGGAAAGCTATATTAACTTTTGGTTGGATTAGTGGGTCTAGAATGTGGAGAAACTTTCTTCTGCCAATATGTGTAATAGCTTCAACAATTAAGTGATGTACTATTGAGCTGATAACCAGTGGAATAGTAGAATGCTAAGTGCTCCCCTTACTAATAATGAACCTACACTTGCATGAATACTCTTGGCTATTGGGAAGAAAGATAAACTTGTCACAAAGCATGCCTTCTCTGAAAGCTCTCTTCTTTGATTTATCATAAATTCTTCCAATAGGATCCTACACTTTGGGGTAAAGCCATTTGGCGAAAATGCTAACTCCCTATATGTATTTTTTTTTTGCTGGAGGCTTTAGCAACTGCAACTTCCCACGAATGGCATTGCAAAGCTTAAGTCATTGAGATGATGTTCTTTCTACTGCCTCTGCTTTGATAATGAGGAGTCCTTTGATCACTTTTTCTTCAAATGTATGTTCTCTAAAAGAGTTTGGTCTTGCCTTCTTGATAAGTGAAAGGTTGACAGCTTTAAATTGAGTTGGTTTCAAATTTCCATGTGTTGGATTGACTTGAAAGCTGCTGATTTACCAGTTATCCCTTGTATTTTTGCTTCGTTCATTTGGATGATAAGGAATCAAGCCAAGTATGAATACAAACAAATCATGGTAAACATAGTGGTTACAATGTGTGCATCTCACAACCAGAAAGTAATTCAAAATTATAAGTTCCCTAATCTTTGTAAGAAGTGGTTTCCCTCTTCTAATATTCAGCAGGCAGCCTCCACCCCCTCTGTAATCTATTAGAAGGCCCCCACCCCTCTTAACTGGATGTATGTGAACACTGATGGAAGCTTTTCTAATGTTGATGTTGGTTGTGGGGGAGCATTTAGGAACTCCCATGGGAAGGGCCTTCTATGTTTCTATTCCCCCACTTTGGCAACGGATGCATTAAAAGCTAAAATGATTTCCATTTATTGGGTTATCTTTATTGCTCACAAATGTAGGATTGTTCAACTATTGGTAGTGTCAGATGCCCTCACATCTATCCAGATATTAATGAACTTAGAATCACCTCCTTGGCATATCCACAAATGGAAGAGTGGAATCTTACCATATTTTCAAGTCTCCCAAATTCTCTTTACTCATATCGCAAGGGAAGGAAATGGACCCGCTCACTGGTTGGCTACTTTGGGGAGGAACTCAAAGTTGATTGATGTTGGAAATTCTCCCCCTTCTCTTTTATCTTTTTTGCTTAATAGGGATAAATTTTCACTTTCATATCTTAAAATTTTGTAAATGTAACTTCATTTTGCTTTAATATATTTTGCACAAGGGGCAATTTTTGGTAAAAAAAATATATAAATCTATACATACATACATATTTACACACACACACACACAAACACACACACACACACACACACACACACACACACACACACNGAGGAGGGAAGTGCTCTGTTAGGGTTTCTGCAGGGATGATGTTTGGAGGCTGCTAGCTGAAGAGGTGCTCTGAGGTCTTTGTTTGTGGATGCTTCTTCCTTTATGGCTTCTTCTCCAGGTGGAGGTGGATCTTTAAGTGTACTTGCTGCTGGATTTTACTGTTTCATTGGTTCTCCCCTTGGCTGCTCTATAGCAGTTGGTCTCTGTTCAGACTTGGCCACACCTATTGATTCTGCCACTGACTCCCTTTGGACCAAGGAAACTTTTTCTGGGGTTGTTGGAAACTCTACTGATGTTTTACAGGACTTGGATCTTTTGGTTTTCCCTCAAGAATTCCATGACACTGCTGCAGGAAAAGGAAGCTTCCCTTGCATCCATCCACTTGGATCCGAGGAAGGATAAACTGCTGTGTTCTTTACCAACAGAGAAATAATCTCTCTAAAAGAAGATGTGAAGTTTACCTTAATAGGGAAGTTTCAATTGGGACACCCAAGAATGGAGCTGATTAGAAATTTCTTTGAATCACTTAAATTTATTGGTAATTGGAAGATAGGTCTGTTGATGGAAGGCATTTACTCATCCAATTAACTACTAAGGAAGAGCATGCCAGACTTTTTGCTAAACAATCAGTAATCATTGCTGGAACTACCATGAAAATTGTGAAATGGACCCCTGACTTTGATCCAATTAAAGAACCACCTGTAGTTCCTATTTGGTACAAATTCTCTGGGCTTCCACTTTCTTTCTTCAAGCTAAATGCACGGTTTAACATAGGGAGAGCTCTGGGCACACCTTTGAAAGTGGATGCACCCACTTATAACAAAGTCAGGCCAGCATTGGCCAGAATACAAGTGGAAAGAGACATCACCCTCCCTGAAGTGAAAAGAATCTGGATTGGCCCAGATAATGATGGCTTTTGGCAGAATATTGTCCCTGAACAGAAGCCTTGTTACTGCCAACACTGTAGAATGTTTGGCTATACAGTGGAAAGATGCTACAGAATACATCCACCGATTAAAAGAAATACTGGTAAAGACTATAAGGAAACAGGCAACATAGCACAACAAGCTAAAGAAAATGCTGTTGAAGATACACAGCTGAACAACAGGAAGGATGACACTCAAAGAAATAAAGATTCACTCCCAGTCATTAAAGGAAAATCTTCACCAATGGAACCTTCAGATGAGCCAGCAGAAGGTTCCCCTTCAAACAAAAACAATGGGACTGCCCCTAACAATATTATCAGAAAGGAATTCCAAGAAATCACTAGTCACACCCTCACCTTCCCCTCTAGAGGGAGAACAGTCAGAAATTCATAGCATGGCACCTGAGGATCAGATCATTGCTGGTATTCAACAGGCAATTGAAGATGATTGGCAGGTACAAACAGCTAGAAGAAAAAGAAAACAAACAAATGAAGTTCAGAAATTACAGCTGGGAAGATCTAAACAGGTTGAGAGTAAAATAAATCTCAAAATTGGTTCTCCCCATCTACATAGAGGAAGAACCAGGTCAAGATCACAGCCCTCACTACCAATCCACCAAATAAATGATTAATATCCTTTGTTGGAACATTAGGGGAATTGCCAATCCCCTCTCCCTTAAAAGAGTCTTACAGTTAACCCATAAATATAAACCTTGGTGCATTGTAATCCTTGAGCCTATGGTTCACAAAAACCATCAAAAGCTTACCAAGAAATTCCCTGGATTCAGTAACTTTGCCAATATCAATAATAAAATCTGGATTCTTTGTAGAAAAGAAATCAGATGGAATATCATTGTTAATCATCAACAATTTGTACATTTTAAGTTTAACTTTGGTGGCCATGTGGGATTTGCTACCTTCATTTATGCAGGTTGTAGCAAGGAAGCTAGAAAGGAGCTGTTGAGTTGCCTGTTAGATATCAGTCAGCTTATGGATTCCCCCTGGATTGTGGGGGGCGATTTTAACTGCATTGCCTCTACTGCTGAAAAAATTAGGGGTAGAGCCCCTAACCTTAATAAGATAAATATATTCACTGATAATATCCACAGGGCTGGATTGTTTGATTTGGGCTACAAAGGTCCTGCTTTTACTTAGAAGAGGGGAAAAATCTGGGAAAGACTTGATAGGTGCCTGGTCAATGAAAAATGGTACAATCATTTCCTCCTCACTTTTGTTACTCATCTAAGCCATGGTGGTTCTGACCACAGACCCATTCTTATCAGCATCACCTCCTCAAAAAATACATCTTCCCCCTCCCCATTTAGATATCTAAATATGTGGTCTTCTGATCCCTCTTACAATTCTTTCTCTGCCAATCTTTGGAATGGGATTACACATGCTGATCCTATTATCAAACTCAACCTATTACATATCAAAACTACTAAATATCTGAGGAGTTGGAGTTGGGGGACTTTTGGGATGTTCCTCACAAATGTGCAGGAATTGGATAAGGAAGTCCAAAGATTTGAGAAACTTGAACAGGAGGGATTAGCTGAGGAAAAAGACCTACTAACTGCCCAAAATAAGCTTCTTAGTGCTATTGATTATCAAGATCAATATCTGAGCAAGAAGCTGCTAGGAACATCTTCAAGGAGGGGGACAGGAATACCAAATTCTACCATGCTTACATTAAGTATAAAAGGAAATGTAATACTATACATGCTATTGAGACTGTAGAGGGGAAGTGGCTGCATGAAAATGAGGCAATTGCTAATGATGCTGTAAACTACTTCAAAAATATGTTGACTCAAGAGAATAATTACAGAAGCCCCATTGATCCAGAATTTTTCAATGATAATAAGGATTACACTCCCAATCTAAAACTAGTTGTTATTCCTGATGAAGGGGGGATTTGGAAAGCTATTAACTCTATTGATAGTAGCAAAGCAGCTAGTCCTGATGGTTTCATAGGTGAGTTCTACAAGAAATCATGGGACATTATTAAGCCAGAGGTAATTGATGTTGTAGCCAGTTTCTTCCAAGGATATAATCTCCCAAAGTATTTCAATGCTTTTACCTTTGTACTGATCCCCAAATCTGAGATACAAACCACACGGAATCACTTCAGACCTATTTGTCTAACCACTGTACTCAGTAAAGTGATCAGCAAAATCATTATCAATAGACTCCAACCTCATCTTGAACATATTATAAAACCCAACCAGACTACATTTGTGAAGGTGAGATTCATTATTGACAACACTCTCTTGGCACATGAACTTCTGAATGACCTGAATAAGACTTGCAGAGGTGGCAATCTGATATACAAATTGGATTTGAAAAAGGGTATCATACCATCAGCTGGGGATTCATCTTGGATGTTCTTGTTGCTAGAGGATTTCACTCTGACTTCTGCCAGCTGATACATAGATGGCTTCACAACAACGATAATTATATTCTCATAAATGGCAAAGGCTGGGGTTCTTTTGCTGCATCCAGAGGTCTGAAGCAAGGGGACCCCTATCCCCCACTATGTTTATTATTGCAATGGATTATTTGTCTAGAAAGCTTGATGACTCTCTCCTAGGCCAAAACTATACTATTTATCATCATAGATCCAACATTTCCATCACTCACTTGATCTATGCTGATGATATCATGGTTTTCTCTAGAGCTCACAAAAATGTTGTTAGGAAAGTGTATCAGACTCTTCAAAGATTTCAAACACAATGTGGTATGTTTTTTAGCTTTGAAAAGTGTCTGTTGATCTTTAATAAACATGCTCACCATCACTGCAAACAGTGGGTTTCTAGTTATACTGGCTTCTCCAACTCTCAGCTTCCTATCAAATATTTGGGAACCATGTTGCTTACTGGTAAGACCAGGCAAATTCAATTTGAAGATGTCATAAATAAGATCACTACCTACCTCAATGGGTGGACTCACTCCTTCCTCTTAAATGGGGGCAGAATCACTATACTGAAAAACATATTAACTACTTTCCCCGCTTATATCCTACAGATGATTAACATCAAGAAATGTACTCAGATACAGATTTAAAGGCCTTTTAACAGATTCCTATGGTCTGGACAGAGGCAACATATGCATTGGGCTTCATGGCAAAAAGTAGCTAAACCTCATCTAGCTGGGGGAATTGGGTTTAAGGGAATCAATCAGCTATTCCAAATAAACCTATGTAAGCTTTGGATTAAATTTAGGGCTCAGACTTCTCTATGGGCCCTTTTCATGAAGGGAAAGTACTATAAAAATCAGCACCCCACCCTTGTTGAAATGAAGATTGGGGATTCTAAAATTTGGGGTAAAATGCGTCATATAAGACACACTGCTGAAAACTTATTCATTTGGGAACTGGGGAAAGGAGAATTAAATTTCTGGCTTGATAACTGGTGCCCTAAAGACTGGCTGCCCCCTATTTGTAACAACCCAAACTCTGAACTCAAGGTGGCTGACTGTTGGGTGGGTGAAGATTGGTCACTACTTAAACTTTCAGGAATTCTACATGTCAACTCCATAGAAAAAATTGCCAGCATAAACATCAATAGAAGTAAACCAGATAAAATTGTCTGGCAGTCCTTCTCAAATCAAAGCCAGAAATTGCCAAAATGGCTAGCTGGAAAAACTTATGGGTTGAAGTAGATTCCACTATTGTTATCAAGATATTGAGGGAAGAGGAACATACACCATGGCACCTAATCTACTGGGCCAAAAAGATTAGAGAAATTTCATCACAGATAAAAGTACAATACACTTTTATCTTTAGGGAGGGCAACCAGCCAGCCAATTGGCTTGCCAGACAAGGGTATAATTTACAAGAGCTATCTGTTACCGTCTCCCCTCCCCATACCCTTCAATTTCTACTGCAGGGTGACAGGATAAAGGTTCCATATTTCAGAATTGCTAACCAAGATCTAAAGTGATTGATTACTGCCTGCTATGATCTCCCTCTCCCCCAATCTATCCTAAGGTTTTCTGTTTTACTTGCTAGTTGGGATCTCTGTCTTTCCCTGGTAAAATTTTGTTGTTAGCATAAATTGTTTTGATTTTGGGGAGGACTTATGATTCTTGTATTGAATCATTAAGTCTCTATCTGTTTTTTCCCATCTTGTAACCCTTTCTAATCAACATGTAGGGAGATTTATACATCTCATTTCTTTTAAATATATATATATATATATATATATATATATATATATATATATATATATATATATATATATATATATATATATATATATATATATATATATATATATATATANCCTATCTCCTGTAAATGAATATCTTGAAGTAGTCTACTCAAAGATTGTTAGAAGATATTTTCAATAGATTTCTATGGGTTTGTCAAAGGAAGCAAAAAAACTTGACTAAATGGGCTAAGGTGTGTAAACCTTTTATGGATGGTGGGTTAGGCTTCAGGTCCTTCCCCCAAAATATGCATACTAATCTTTGCAAGCTCTGGATCAAATTCAGATCTCAGTCCTCACTTTGGGCTAAATTCTTAAGGGGAAAATATTGCAAGCATCAACACCCTACCCAATTATCTGTGGGTTTGGGGGATTCCCCCATTTGGAAAAAGATGTTACAGATTAGAGAGGAATCTGAACAAATGTATGTCTGAGAGATTGGTGAGGGATTCGTAAACATCTGGTGGGATGATTGGTCTTTGGAAGGCAGTCTTCTGAATGATCAAAATGCTCCAACCTCTCCAAGGAATGTGAAGGACCTTTGGGAACATGATAAGTGGAATCTTACTCCCATTCTTCCTTTTTTCAGCCCTTCTCAAATCTTCAATATTTTGAAACTCTATGTTAAACCTGGGCAAAAGGACAGAATTGCTATCAAAAAGAATTTACTACCTTCTCAACCTCCCCAACAGGTGGTGGATTGGGGTCAAACAATTTGGATAAATTTTTCACTCCCTCCATGTCATTTTTTATATGTAGACTCTTCTTAAAATTGATTCCCACTGATGATATATTGAAATTGAAGGGTCTAAGAGAACCCTCTATATGCATTTTCTGTCTTACTTATCGGGAAACAATTGCCCACCTATTTTTTGCCTGCCCCTGGGTACAGGAAGTTTGGTCTATTATGATTGGAAAGCTGAATGTCCCAACTATGAATCTAACATGGGAGGTATTCTATAATTGCTGGTCAGATTGGAGGGGAATCAATCTTCAAGACATCCCCAACATTGTGGATTGGTTTTTTTGGATGGCTAGAAACCATTGGAAGTATGAAGCTTCTCCTGTAGAGCTAATGAAGCTGGGTCTAAACTGTATTGCCTTCATACAAAAACTGATTAAATTTAAAAATTTTGAAGCTATGTTGGAGCTGAGCTCGTCTTTTAATCCTTCCATTACCAAAGTCTTGAAAATCTGCTGGTCTCTACCAAAGTATGGATGGACAAAAGTTAACATTGATGGTAGCTATAAATCTCAGTCTGCTGGTATTAGTGGTGTCTTGAAGAATCATGAGGGGAGGTGCACCTTGTTTTTTCAATCTTCTATTAAAGCTTTGGATCCCCTTGAAGCTGAATGTTAAGCTGTTTTTTGGGCCCTTAACTTAGCCAGATTTAGCCACTTCAACGAGCTATGGGTTGAATCTGACTCTTTGATGCTTATTAACATTATCAAGGGCTCCTATGACACTCCATGGAACTTAATAAGCTAGATTTCTAGGATTCATCAATTGCTGAAGAACTACCCTATAAACTTCTCCCATATCCACAGAGAAGGAAATAAACCCTCAAATTGGCTGGCTAGAAGGGCTCTCTATACTGAAGAATCTATCGTGAGGAGAAGGATCCCTCCCCCATTTGATTTCCTTTTATCCAGTGATTCGCTGCCTCTTCCTTATATCAGATAGCTCCTTTTTTTTTGTTTTTTTGAGAGGTTGCCTCCTTTTATAGGCCCTCTTTCTTTCCTCTTTGTAACTGGTTTACTTTAATTTTAATGAATTGGAGCTTGGCTCCTTTATATATATATATANTGTGTGTGAATGTTGTGATGTTAGTGAGAAATTGATAATTGAAAGTTTACTTAATTGTAATAATTAAATAAAAATTAGGCTAATTTTATTTTAGAGTGCCTTAGTGTTTAACACTTTTATTAAAATTTTAAAAATAAAAAAAATTGTGCATTGGCGCATAAGCGCCGAATCTGGCGCTTAGGTGCCAAATTGCCTGAACAGTGAAAACCGGTCCAAAATCATGAAAATAAGCCTAATTTTTGTCATTGTTTCGCTTGTTTAGTTATCTTCATCGTGAGGCACACCGACCATCACCCCAAGGCTTCTCCAAAAAGATTTTTTTACGTAATTTTGGGGATTAAAAATATTTGATTTCATCTTCTTCCAATAAGAGCTTTACTTTGACCTAGAAGATTTTTATTCTCACCATAGATTCCTTCAACATTGGGGAAATACCCAAAAATTAAAATATTTAGAGAAATATAATGAAGAATCCATGGTGTGAAGTTTATTTGTTTTGATTTCAATTTTCGGAGTACTTAAAACTTTATTATGAATTTATTAAGATTTATTCTAGATGTTTTAGAAATATTCTTGGCTTCTAAATTGAAGAGGGGAAAAGGAAAGGTTGGTTTTGATTCAGCGGTATTTACTTGTCTTAAAGCCCAATATAAATATAATACTGAGTTCACTACTTAAAAGTTAATCCAAGAGCGAGCTTTCTTTATGCCTGGGGGTGCGATAGAAAATTTGATTGTAATGCGGTAATGGGAGACTTTCTGCTATTTTACTATAATTGTCGTCATTTTGATTGTACGAGAATTTATGCAATCCTCAATGAAGCCTCTAAAGATTAGTTAATCATTTATGGAAAAAGCATAAAATTTACTCCTGGAAAAAATAATGTTTTTACCATTTAAAGGATTTTGTTGATTTCAAATACACTTCATTTGAGACTTTTGAATCAATGTGTTGACCTCATTTTTTGTTGAGGTTTAGTTTGTCCCATTTAGTAGCCTAGGGTCTAGCCATAGGACTTTTCCTCTTGCCTATTCCTAGAAAACTAGATCTGGAACTCTCACCATTAGAAATTCTACCCTCTTCTTTACTCAACTTGGAGTTCCACATATTGCTCTCAATCTCTAAATACTTAGTAGGTGGGGTCACTGTGGGGGAAACTCAAGATGAGTCACCGTTAGGATTGCATCATTAGAAATTCCAAACTCTTCTCCACTCAACTTGAAGTTCCACATATTGCTCTCAACCTCTATACTTAATAGGTGGGGTCACTGTGGGGGAAACTCAAGATGAGTCACCCTTTGGATTGCTGGACCTTAGGGTTGACCCTGGGTGTTGGTCTGGAGCTAAGACATTCTCTACACTCACAATCACTCATAACTCTGAATTCAAATCTCTAGCCTAGATCCTTTGATCTTTTGGGATACTCATGTAGATGGTCCCCTAAGCCTACTAGCCCTAGGGCCATAGTTTAGCTAAGACCACTATGTAGAGGACCCAAAATGGGGTTTCCATTGATCCATGGCATATTGGTGATGTTTGGTACCTCAAATCTACCTAAATACCCATCTTGGCCTTTTTCCCCTAAAACACCCCCAAATTACCAAAATACCCCTCCATAGCTCAAAATCCCAAAAATTCCAAAAATTCTCAGAAAATTCCAATAAACCCTAAATACTCCTAATTTCATTTCTTTCAACTACCACATGACCAAATTTGGCCAATTTGACCATCTTTAACCAAAATCATCAAATTGCTCTTTAAAGATCCAAATTTCCCCAAATACAACTCAAATGTCCATCAATTTGATCTCAATTGACCCCAATTCCAATCCCAAACTCAAATTCACTTTTTATATGACCAAAATAAACCAAATTCAAGCTCAATTGGTCCAATATTTGAGCCCAATTTTGATTTGGGGCAAAACCCCAATTTTGACCATATGACCTAATCTCATCAAATTGAACCCATAGCCTAGTCAATTAGCTAATTAAAATTGATAAAATCTTTATAACATTTCTATACATCAAAATCAACCATCAATTGACCTTGGTGAAGCCTCAAATCCATTTGAATTTATAAGATTACTATAACTCAAAATCAACCATCAATTAGCCTTTGTGAAGCCTCAAATCCATTTGATTTTGGCCAAAATCCAAAATTCCCAAATTTAGCCCCAAATTGGCTAAGTCCCCATATTTCACCCAATTAATTGCCTTAACCTCCAAATTGGCATACAATTCATGTTGAAAACTCTTCATGAGATCCCTATTGACCATTTACAACAATCAATTTGGACGCCCCAAGGCTAACCCAAGCTAGACCCAAGCCTAGCCCAACATGACCAAATTGATTAAAGTTCTCCTAGGCTAACCCAAGCTAGACCCAAGCCTAGCCCAACATGACCAAATTGATTAAAGTTCAACGAAGGCTAACCCAAGCTAGACCCAAGCCTAGCCCAACATGACCAAATTGATTAAAGTTCATAAGGCCAACCAAAGCTAACACCATCCTTATTGACCATTTACAACAATCAATTTGGACTTATCCCAAGGCTAACCCAAGCTAGACCCAAGATTGACCATTAAAAATAATCAATTTGGACTTAGCCCAAGGCTAACCCAAGCTAGACCCAAGCCTAGCTCAACATGAAAACTCTTCATGAGGTCCCTATTGACAATTTACAATAATCAATTTGGACTTAGCCCAAGGCTAACCCAAGCTAGACCCAAGCCTAGCTCAACATGACCAAATTGAATAAAATTCAAAATTCCCTAAAATTGACCTTTCAATTGAACTCAAAACCATTTCCATCCTTCACCAAAGTTTCAAATTGACCCCCCAATTGGACTCAAAACCACTTCCATCCTCCACCAAAGTTGTTCCTTAGTCCAAGGCTAACCCAAGCTAGACCCAAGCCTAGCCCAACATGACCAAATTGATTAAAGTTCAAAGCTTAAGGCTAACCCAAGCTAGACCCAACCATGGCTAACCCAAGCTAGACCCAAGCCTAGCCCAACATGACCAAATTGATTAAAGTTCAAAATTCCCTAAAATTGACCTTTCAATTGAACTCAAAACCATTTCCATCCTTCACCAAAGTATCAAATTGACCTTTCAATTGAACTCAAAACCACTTCCATACTTCACCAAAGTTGTTCCTTATTATCATCTACACTAAATACAACAATCAATTGAGCCAATTGACATGGATAACCTAGCCCAAACCCAAGTTTTGGTCATTTGCACCCACATGGACCCATGCACTAAATGTGACCTAACCACCCTAAAGCCACCAAATTAACTCCACCACAGCGACCCATACACTAAATGTGACCTAACCACCTTAAAGCCACCAAATTAACTCCACCACAGCCATTGGTTGGACTTAGTGACCAGTCCAAACACCATGAAATCACCTAAATCAAGCCATGGACCAAAGACCCTGCACTTAGTGACTAGTCTAAACACCATCAAACCACCTAAATCAAGCCATGGACCAAAGGTTCCCCAAATTAAGGGATATTTATCACCTAAATCAAGCCATGAACCAAAGGTTCCCCAAATTAAGGGATCTTATTTCCAAAAATGCACATGCTTAATCAAGCCATGGGCCAAAGGTCCCCCAAATTAAGGGATCTTATTTCCAAAAATGCACATGCTTAAGATATCTTAGACCAAAGGTCCCCCTAATTAAGGGATCTTATTTCCAAAAATGCACATGCTTAAGATATCTTCGTTCCCATAAATTAAGGGATCTTATTTCCAAAAATGCACATGCTTAAGATATCTTTGCCAAATCGGTCCCCCAAATTATGTGATCTTATTTCCAAAAATGCACATGCTTAAGATATCTTTGCCAAATCCAAGCACATTTGCATTAAATTGTTGTGATGGATTCCTCTGGGTTCCCTGAGC
>JXCR01144397.1:333908-398908 GCA_002079205.1 Phalaenopsis hybrid cultivar
CCGACTGGCCAGCCTAGTGGCTGGAAAAGCCCAAAACCGAGAGCCACCCCCATGGAACCTCACCCAAATCAAACCTAGAGGCCAGCTCATCCAAATCAAACTATGGAGCTCCTCTGCTCTCCACCTAAGCACCACAATGCACCCAAACTTATGCCCTGAGAGCCACCCCATGGCCATTTTTACAAAAAATCACCTTCCATGGCCATGGGAGGTGTTCTGAAAATTTCTCAGAGAGGCCTCTCTAAACTTCACATAGAGCTTCCCTAAGATCCCCTCAGTGCATTCCAACCATTTTCCCTCACCCACAAACTTCACCCAGAGCTTCCCTAAGATCCCCTCAGTGCATCCCAACCATTTTTCCTCACCCATTCCCCTTGTCGGAGCTCAACAAAGATCCCCTCAGTGCATCCCAACCATTTTTCCTCACCCATTCCCCTTGTCGGAGCTCAATTTCCTGCCGGAAACTAGGACAGAACCTAATAGACCTCCACACTCCACCAAACTTCAATTGCTTGTGCCCACACCTTCACATGAGTGAAAGAAGCCAGAGCCCCATCTACTCCCCCTTCCACAGAGCCTCTACCATAGCTCTAGACCAACACCTGAAATCGAGCTTGGTCGAATTCATACCTAGACTTTATACCAAGGTCAGGGACTCAATTCCTAGCCTCCTTGGACCCCAACGAATGTGCCGAGCATCTCTAATCGAAGCCTCCCTTCTCAGAGCAAAGGTATAAAACTCCTCCTCCTCCCGAGCTTATTTTGATTCTCCATTTACTTAAGCTTGATCAAAGTATAAAACTCCTCCTCCTCCCGAGCTTGTTTTGATCCTCCATTTACTTAAACTTGATTTCATTGCAATTAATCGTATGGATGCATTCGTCGCACTTAAACGAGTCCATAGGATCAAACCTGAGGTGATTTGGTTGAGTTTAGGCCGAGATCTTAAGGTTTTAGTCTGGACGGGCACGGGATCATTCCATCGGGGATGATGACGGGGAGTCGTTCGATCAAGCGTGTATCAAATGGATGGGGGAGATCGAACCGGACGGCGCTTCAAGGCATGAATAGCAGGTCGAGTCAGCAAGCTACGTGGATGGCGGCGTCCAACCAGAGCACGCCACGCATACTTTCAGAGCCGTCATAGGTTGAGGTGGCACGCGCTGTTTAAATAGAAAAATAGGGGTATTTTCTTATTTATTTAATCCTCAAAACTTCACAAATACATAACTTTGTATAGAAAAATCACAAAAATAAAATAAAAATACCCTCTTGATCAGTGAACAGAGGAAAATAGTGTGGAATATATTTCAAGCCCATTTGATACATAAAATATTTTTAATTAATTAAATACTATTTGGAATTATTTGATTTTCCATGCATATTAACACATCACCTTGGCTTGAAATTTTGACATATTGTAGCCTCTGTAAGGGGAAACATTTTCTGATTTTTCCAAAATTAGAGGAGGTTCCTACATAGAGATCCACATTTTTCAAGATCTTCCACATTATTTCTTTAAAATAATCATGGAAATTAGCATATTGGTTATTAAATCCCAAGAAAATTTTGAAAGGTCCAATATGACCAGAGAACCCTTTGAAAATAATTTCATGGGTCAAGTCATTTAAAACATTCTTAAATTTTCCAAATACTAAATCACTGAGATGATTAATTTTGAAAAATATAAACATTTAAATGACTTGATTTTTTATCTTCACTGTGATTTATGATCCAGCGAACTCATCATAAAAATTTCAAAATATTTTGAGTTAATTTGACATTTAAATGGTATTTAAAGATAAATACCACTCTTGGCATTTAAATGACTTTTAAAAATAAAAACATAACTCAAAAAATTATGAAACTTAGTTTTTTGAGTTCTCTGTGATTAGGGGTATTTTCTAACTAATATTTAGAATAAAAACATGATTTTTAGCCTATTTTAAATATTTAAAAATTCATAAAAAAAATATTTAAAATAAAAACTTAATTTTTTGCCTATTTTAAGTATTTAAATAATTAAAAATTCATAAAAAGAGATAAAAATTTGATTTTTAGCCTATTTTAAGTATTTAAATTAATTAAAAATTCATAAAAATAACAAAAATAATAAAACTCATGGAAATGTTCTAAATTACTTGCTAATTACTTAGGAATAATTAGAATATTTTTCCTTATTTTCTAAATAAAGATATGGAATTTTAAATCTTAAAAATAATTTTTAAAAGATAAAAAATGAGTTTACACTTAAATAAATCCAATAAATCAACGAAAAATCATAAAAATAGAAACTTTGCTCCTCTTAGTTTTTTGACCTTAAGGAGATTTTTCAAAAATAGAAAACTTAATTTTTACCACTTAAAATATTTTATTTTTATTAAATAGCTCAGAACGTAAACTAATTATAATACATCACAAAGAATTTTAAAAATTATGAAATTTGATCTAAAGGCTTCCCTAGTTTAGGTCTATCTCCAATAAAAATTTCAAAGTATTAAAATTTACCTTGGTCAAGTTAGGAATTTTCTTTGAAAAATCCTATTTTTGCATTAAAATATTTATATAAATTTAATTTAATTTGGAGAAATCACATTTTCTGCTTTGATGTCTTAACTGACCAATGAATGAGGTATGATAAAAATTTCAAAGTCATTTCAATTGAATTTAAAAAATTATGAAGTGTTAGAGCCTTAGGGGCAAATGTGTAATTTTGGAAATTTAGCCTTAATTCANNNTCTTTCCCAGCTAAACCAATCTTTCTTCCTTAAACTTAAACAACAAAGCCATAGGACTTCGAGGTCGCTTGCTTATGCAACGTAAATCCTCACCTGCTAAACCAATCTTCCTTCCTTAGATATAAACAACAAAGCCATAGGACTTCAAGGTTGCTTGCTTATGCAACGTAAATCCTCACCTTATTAAAGCCATAAGACTTCGAGGTTGCTTGCTTATGCAACGTAAATCCTCACCTTATCTTTAGGCTAAATACATAGGACTTCGAGGTTGCTTGCTTATGCAACGTAAATCCTCACCTTATCTTTAGGCTTTTGTATAACCCTGCTATATATCTCATGCAACGTAAATCCTCACCTTATCTTTAGGCCTTTGCATAGCCCTGCTATACAATATACTCTTAAATCATCTTAGGATTTTGAGGTTGTCGTTTGTCACGACCTAAATCCTCACATCTTCCAGGCTATACCGTCTTAGGATTCCGAGGTTGTCGTTTGTCACGACCTAAATCCTCACATCTTCCAGGCTATACATCTTAGGATTCCGAGGTTGTCGTTTATCATGACCTAAATCCTCACATCTTCCAGGCTATTTGATCTTAGGATTCTGAGGTTGTCGTTCGTCACGACCTAAATCCTCACATCTTCCAAGCTATTTGATCTTAGGATTCTGAGGTTGTCGTCCGTCATGACCTAAATCCTCACATCTTCCAGGCTATTTGCATCACCTTATCTTTAGGCCTTTGTATAGCCCTGCTATATAATATAAGCCCTAACTCGTCTTAGCCGAGGTTGTCGTTTATCACGACCTAAATCTTCACATCTTCCAGGCTATTTGTGTGATCATTCGAGATTTTCGTTTGTCACAACCTAAACCCTCACATCTTCCAGGCTATTTGTGTGATCGTTTCACACGAAAAGGTTGTCGTTTGTCACAACCTAAACCCTCACATCTTCCAGGCTATTTGTGTGATCATTTCTTGTCGTCTGTCACGACCTGTTATACAATATAAGCCCTAACTCGTCTTAGGATTCCGAGGTTGTCGTTTGTCACGACCTCTCTCACATCTTCCAGGCTATTTGTGTGATCATTTCACACAAATGTAATCCCTAACTAATAAAACATCTTTAGGCCTTTGTATAGCTCTGTTGTACAATATAAGCCCTAACTCGTCTTAGGATTCCGAGGTTGTCGTTCGTCACGACCTAAATCCTCAAATCTTTCAGGCTATTTGTGTGATCATTTCACACAAATAAAAGCCCTAACTAATAAAATTGGCAGGATGAAACACCTAAATATTTCTCCTCAAAATTGAAGCCAAACATTAGGATAGCTTGGGAAGTCACCGAGGTTCTCCTCTGGATCCATGACATCCCCTAGTTCTTCTTCCTTTGGATTCTACAATAAAATGTTCCAAATTTGAACCAATCCCCTTGCACACCTCTATGTCTGATTTCGTTGAAGAGTCCTACCCTTTAAAATTCCTTGAAGATAATTTCTCTTGATTTCTATCGAGAGTTTTCTTAGGTGACTTTGGTCATTTAAGATGAAATTAACTATAGGGGCTTGCCCTTACAGGAAGCATGTCTGAACCCAGCTTAATATAAACCCTATTTAATNCCCCTACCTTGATTTTCAGATAAAATTCTAATCATGAATCATGACTACTTAAAACTTAACCCTCTAATTAAGACACTCACCTTGGTCTTAAGGGCTTAGTGTTGACCTAAGCTAAATAAAAAATTCACTAAAAGAGGGTTAGAGAAATAAACATAATTAAATCAAACAGTCTTGAAACACCACTAAGCCCAATCAGGTTTGAAATTTGGCTAAGTGTTCAAATTACACTAACTTCCCCTTCATGGGTCTTCACCCACATAATTTTCAAAATTAAATGATAAATGATAATTACCCCATTCTTAGAGATAATTGAGACATCAGGGTTCACAGAGTAATAAGGGTATTCACAGGATGAACCATTAAACAACATAATGAGTTTAAAAGGGCTTGAGGCTTTTCACTAGTTGGTGAGAGAGAGTCATGCACTTGCTTCCCCCTCTTAGCTTGTTGAATACCTCAAAGGCCTATTAAACTTAATATTTTTTGCTTAATGAAATCATCCTTAATTAAACTTTTAAGGACTCAACATGATATGACATAGGGTTAGGGAAATTACCAAAATTTTAACTTTTCTGCTCTTCATAAGATGCCTTAACATGCATTTTAAGTTTCAGGTGGTGGAACGAGAAGACTCGTCAGGTACACTTTTCAGTTTTCAGCGTTGTCCTTTTTGTACTTTCATATTATACTTCTATACCCGCAAATTTGCATGCTAAACAACGATGTCACCCTGCACGAAAACTAAACCATCAGGATAGCCACGAAACCATAACCAAAACCAAAATTAAAAAATCAACCAAGATAAAATTCACCGCCACAACATTCAAAATATAAGAAAACTCAAAATTTAATCACAAACATCATACAAAACCACAACTTTAACTTAATTAAGATGTCACTATCGAATGATCAGGAATTCCTCAGAGGAGGAAACCTACAGTTGCTAACGAGGCTTCCCATGGTTTAAATGAAATTATGGAACTCATTAAGTTGGGTTTAGTAANAGGAACTTATCGGCAAATACAAAGGTTTAGCAGACCAAACGGACGTCATACTTTCCTTAGTTTATTTGAACGAGCCTCATCCTCAATTCTTTACCAAACGGACGTCATACTTTCCTTAGTTTATTTGATCGAGCCTCATCCTCAAGTCTTGCAGACCAAACAGACATCATACTTTCCTTAGTTTATTTGATCGAGCCTCATCCTCAAGTCTTGTGCTTTGGGATAGATATAGGATTTGAGGTACAGTGCTCTTTCATTTTAAACTATGAAAACTATGGGACCGGACGTCATACTTTCCTTAGTTTATTTGATCGAGCCTCATCCTCAAGTCTTGTGTTTATCCGATGTCATACTTTCCTTAGTTTATTTGATCGAGTCTCATCCTCAAGTCTTGTGTTTATCCTTTAGGATAGATACAGGATTTGAGGTACAGTGCTTTTTCATTTTAAACTATGAAAAATATGGGGTCTAACGGACCTCATACTTTTCTTAGTTTATTTGATCGAGCCTCATCCTCAAGTCTTGTGTTTATCCTTCGGGATCCCTTAGTTTATTTGATCGAGCCTCATCCTCAAGTCTTGTGTTTATCCTTCGGGATAGATACAGTTTGAGGTATAGTGCTCTTTCATTTAAACTATGAAAAATATGGGGTCAGTTTCATTTCATACCCAGGTACAGTGCTCTTTCATTTTAAACTATGAAAAATATGGGGTCAGTTTGATTTCATACTTAGTACAATGCTATTTCATTTAAATTATAAAAAATATGGGGTCAGTTTGATTTTATATTTTTCTAAAACTAAATATTTTTATCGAGCCTCATCCTCAAGTCTTGTGTTTATCCTTTGGGATAGATACAGGATTTGAGGTACAACGCTCTTTCATTTAAACTATAAAAAATATGGGGTCAATTTGATTTCATATTTTTCTAAAACTAAATATATATGTAAATTCCTTTCATTTTAAACTATGAAAAATATGGGATCAAATTGATTTCATACTTCAACGTCCTTCCGGAACTATGAAATATATGGGGTCAGTTTGATTTTATACTTCAACGTCCTTCCAAAGCGGGCGACGAGATTTCGATTCCAGCGACCGACATCTTCTTACGGGCAACCCCATAAACAAACCAATACCCGAAATAACGCCGACATTAGTCTTGGAGAAAGACTCTTTTTCTTGAAGGTAGAGGGTTTGGAGACTATGAATGTTTTCTCTCTTTTTGTCGGAGCTCTCGGATACTGCCTTAAATAGCCATTGGAGGTCATGGATGAGCTCTGGACTGATTGGGGAAGATGGGTGGTGGCTTAAACGAGCTCATGGGATAGAATTCAGTTGTGGATAGTCAAGCCGTGCATTCCCTAGCCACCCTTTTGTCCAAACCCACAATTTTTGACAAAGTTCAAGCTAAAGTGAAGTGGAAGACACATGGCCCCTTACATGGCATCCATCCCATCTCCTTGGACCAGCTTGAGAAGTTCAAACCAGCCCAATTTTGAGCTCTTTATCAACCTCAATGGCTTTCCATTATAACAAAGCCTGACCTTAGCCACCCTCTCTCCATACATAGCCTCATGATGTGCATATAATGTGGAAAGAAAGGCTTGACTTTCTACAGCCGAATTCTATCTTGTAAGCTCCTCTGAACCACCAGCCATCTTGCTCAATCAGTCTAGATCACAACAATGACCTCCAATGTCTTTTGAAGACCTTGCCCAAGAACTCCCACAAAAAAAAAAGAGAAAAAATAAAAATCCCTCAACCCTTTACCTTCAAGAGAGAACCTTTCTCCAAGCCTAGGCACTAAAAACCCCACCCTTTTTGCCCTTAAAATCCATTCGATGACCCTAATTTCCTACCTCAAATCCAGGACAATTTTTGGGTCGAACACAAACCCTTACAAAGCTTCAACCGAACTCCTCCAAAAGCTTCACTAAGCTCCACAAAGACACTCTCAACCAAAATTGAGCTTTTCTGCATGCTAAAACCAATCCCAAGGGCAAATTATTAGGCTATTTAGCCTAGCTCATAGCTAGACCCTATCACACTCCAAACTAAACCAAGCACGTGCTTCGTGAGGTGAAAGTAACCATTTCCATCAACTCCAATTGGTTCCAAACCTCTTGAGACCATATGTGTTCCTTTAACCATGATAAAGCTTTAAGAACAAAAATCTTGAATTTTGGGGAAGAGTCCACAGACATCATATGCCCTAGACCCAAATAGATATTGGTTTATCTTGAATTTTGGGGCAGTCAGTGGGGTCAATGGAGCCGTCAGCGCACACTATGAATTTGAATCCTAAGTCTCGGGAAAAATCTGTGGTCGGCGGCGTCGAGGGCGTCGTCGGCAGGCTCTATTGATTTTGTCCATATTCCAAATTTTCACGATTTTGATCAGTTTTAAGCCTTAACGACATCTTTTCAATCATTATAGATATAATTTTAAGTGACTAAATGATGTACTTAGCGCATATNACAGCGACCGACAGCTTCTTACGAGCAACCCCACAAACCAACTTGAAATAATCTTCGACACAATGTTAGATGAGGTTATTTCATTTTTGACTGATGGAAGCAGAACTTGGAAAGTAAAGAACAATCGCGTGGTAAACTTCTTTACCTCTATGTTGAATGAACACTCTAAAGCATGGAACTATTTTAATTCTACAAGTCTTGTTTCTTCTAATAATCTTAGTGAAGTATTTAAGGATGAGCCAAATTAAACTATTATATTCAATAAGGTAAACCAATAAATATTGGCTCTCTTATTTACGAAAACATACTTATTTCTTCTCGAAGGGAAACTACTAGAGGTTTATGGTATCCTACTTTAATCTTTAGTCTCTATGAGCAATCTGATGTTAGAAATGAGAGATGGGAGGAACTTTTACAACCTCCTAAACCCATCAGTAGGACGAATGTGCATACTTATGAATTACATGTTGTGTTAAGAACTAGGGGTGAAAGCACTAAAGCTCCTTCTACCTCAGCTTTGAGAACCTTTACTTCTATGTCTAGACCATCTACATCTAGTAATACATCTCTCGATTTAGTAACGGAGAAACTATTTATACAACAAAGAAATATTGTGACATTACAGAATCAAGTAAAAAGCATAAGAATCAAGTAAAAAGCATAAAATATTACCTGCACGATAATGATGAATATACCTAGAAGAGAGTGAAGTTTGATATGCTTATCAGGAGGCGATGGTGAAATCCATGAGTTGCAATAACAAAGTGGAATTTCCTACATACCCCAGGTTTACACCTTATGAGAGTGGAGACATTGGGGAGGATATATACTTTTAAGAGTAAGAAGAAGAGGATTATAGTAATGAGGAATAGTAGTTTGATTGATATTTTTATGGATGGTGTTTAGTTTAGTTTAGTTTTGTGTTTGTGTGTTTACTTGTATGTGTTTTTTTTTATGTTTACCAGCTGTGCTTAATTTGATATCTCAAATTTTGGATATTTGCTTATGTTGTTTTAATATTTAAAATTTATGTTTAGGACTCCTCTTTTACATAATAAATCTTTTCGTTATAACAAGTTTTAAGAACATTATGTACTACTCTACATTTTCTTTAGTACCTGCACAAAAATCATGTTCAAAACCTTGTACATATGGTTATTCTTAATAATTGTATTTATTGTTTTCTTTTTTCCATTACTTATGCACTATATGTTTTACTAATTAAAAATTTAAGTTTTCAGGAAGGAAAATTTTTCTTATAAAAAGACTAAACTTTATTTGTCCTCAATAAATTGTATTTTAAAAATTACTTTAACATGATTTTTGGTATCAGAGGACAACTTTAAGATACCTATATTTTTAATTTTATAAATATGATTGTAGACTTCAGTAAAAGTTTTTATTAATAAAGGTTAGTTCAAAAAGTTAAGATATTTAGTGTAACATTATAAGGTTATGTGTTTACTATTTAAAGTAAAGAAAATTATATTTTTGAAATTTTAAGAGAGTCTTAGAGCAATATAAAAAGGAAGAATTGAGACTTTATGAAAAATCGTTCTCAAGGTTAATATGTATTTATAAGTAATAAATGTGAGAAAATTTAAGTTTTAGAAGACGATGGTTAAGATCAAAATCATTAAAGACTATCCAGATATAGTAATTCTTAGATGAAAAGGAAAATAAAAGAGAGGATTGAAAATGATTCTAAAATAAAAAAGAAAAATAAAAAACAATTCAAAAAAAAATAAAAAAAATTATGTGAGGAGAAGCTTGAGTAGATGCTTAATAAAAATGACTTCACTTGAGATATCTTAAGGAAAGGGGCTTAATTATGTTTCTAAACTTTATTAAAGTATTAGCAATTTTATGAATGAAGTTCTCATGAAATTCTTTTTCATATAATTCTTCTAAGCACCCTTAATATGATGAATTACAATTATTCAAGAAATGAACAGAAAATCAAAATTCTTAGACTTGATTAAAAGATATTCTTACATCCTTAGTTTTAACCTATGTTATTAAAAAATTTTCTAAAAGTTTTACAATTATTTTTTAAAAAAGTAATGGAAATCTTCAAGTGATGCTCACCATCGTAAGACATAATTTTTACATATTGAAAAAGGTATTTGAGGACAAGTAATAGTTATGTTTGGCGGAATTTGACTTGCCTAAAAGTATTCAACTTATATATATATATATATATATATATATATATATATATAATGTGCAAGTCCCCTAACATTCCAGCAAAGTAGATTCATTAACCAATAGAGGTAAATTTTCCTCTTCTCCTAGTTCTGATAGTGCTAGAAGAAAGATGGGGGGGCATCCTCCAAAGAAGATGAAGAGGAGAGTAGATTCTTCAGTTCCAAAGGCAATTTCTTCTTTTTTTTTTTTGGACTTTCCAGCCATCTTCAAGATTCCTGGCTAATTGCAAAATCAAAGGGTCTTCCTTTGGTAGCTTAGTAGTTGTAGTCTCTTGATCAATAGGAAGCGCAGAATGCTCAGTACAGAGAGTTTGTTCAATTTGAGTAGAATGTGGCATAAGGTGAAGGTGCTCAATTATTGGTTCATGGTTAATTTGGGGATTGGGTACCACACTCTCTTGTGCCATAGCTTGGGGCAGCTCTAGTTCAGTATCATCATGGGCTCTTGTCCCTGGAAACTCAGGCACATTAACAGCGCAAACAACGGCAGTAGGTACCTCCTTATCATGTGATTCAACTTCCTCAGGTTGAGGTATGGTATCTTCCTTCTGAGGTTGGGGTGGAGTCTGAAGCATTTCTCATCAGTGTGGTCAAACATGTTGCAATGATGGAAATAGTAAGGTCTTTGTTCAGCTATGATTTTCTGCCAGTAACCATTATGCTCAGTGCCTAACCAAATTTCCTCCACAGCTGGTAGAGTAATAGTTCTTTCCACCAAAATTCTGGCTACAGAAGGTCTAGATAGGTTGAAAGTGGGGGCATCCAATTTCAGAGGTCTTCCCAGAGCTTTACCAATATTGAAAAGAACTTTGTGGTTGAAAAAATGTAGTTTAAGTCCAGGTAACATAAACCATATAGGGACAATAGGAAGTTCTTTGTTTGGATCAAACTCAGGAGTCCACTTTAAAAGCTTCATTGAGATTCCTTCAATCAAGATGGATTGCTTGGAGAAAATTATAGCATAGTTTTCCTCCCTTGAGGGATTAATAAGTATGTGCCTACCATCAAGTAGGCCTACTTTCCAAGCCCCTTTATATTTTAGTCCATCAAAATATCTCCTCACAAATTCCATCTTAGGGTGGCCAAGTTGAAATTTACCATTTAAGGTGAATTTTTGACATTCAGTTAGACCATTTAGGTCCTCTTCAGTAAAATAGATAGTCAATTTCCCACTTTTCTTACATATGGGTTTGAAGAGAGGGTCATTACCCTCATGATATTCTTGAGGAAAAACCAAATCATCAGGATTCTGAACTGTCTCCTGACCTTTCCCCACAATGTCAGCAAAAGTAGCTTTGGCCCACTAAATATTGGTGGAAATGTCAATTGGATTTGGGTCCAACATCACAGAAGGGGTTCATCAGAGATTGATCCAAAGCAATCCTCAGCCAGTGAAAACCAAAGAGTCCAACCTCACAGCAGATAGAAAACTCCAAGCAAACAGTCAAACAAAGGGAAGCAGAACATAGTGAGGCTAAGCAATAGAACAGTAAAAAAAAACCTTTTAGAAATTTAGTGGACCCTGAGATGTCAAAACTGCCAGTGAGATGCCAAAGCAAGACCTACCCCACAGTAGGTAGAAGACAAACAAAGGAAAAAAGCAGCAAGTTGAGCGATTGTGCTGAAACCCTAGTAGAGCAACAGAGCAACATTTGCTGGACTCTCCCTTAATAAAATCCTTACTCTCAATAGGATGTATAAACCTTGGATCATTGCTCTACTTGAACCAATGGTCACTAAAAATGTTAACAGATTTGGAGGAAATTCCCTGGTTTTCAGCTTTTTATTAACACTAAAAGTAAAATATGGGTTCTTTGCAGAAAGGAAGTCTTATGCACTGTTCTTAAAGAGGGTGACCAATTCATTCATTTGCAACTTAACTGTAGTTGCTATCATGGGTTTGCTACCTTCATATATGTTGGTTGTACAACAACTGCTAGGCTAAACCTTTGGAAATAATTACAAGAGTTTAACACCTCTATAAGGAATTTCTGGTTAGTGGGGGGTGATTTCAACTGCCTCTCTTCACCTTGTGAGAAGAAGGGTGGGAGATCTCCTGATATAAATCTAATGAACACATTCAATTACAACATTCCATCTGCTGGCCTTTTTGATTTGGGGTCTACAGGCCCTAAATTTACTTGGAGAAAGGGGAAGATTTGGGAGAGGCTAGATAGAGTTTTGGTAAATGATAGTTGGTTTAGAGAGTTCCTACATACTTCTGTCCAGCACTTGGCCATTAGTGGGTTTGATCATAGACCCTTACTTATCCAAATATCTTCATCCTCTTCTAAAACTAAAGCCAAATTTAGATATCTTAACATGTGGTCAATGCATGGGGATTTTCTTAATCAAGTATCAAAGGCCTGGACTGATGTCCATCATCACATCCCAAGTATCAAGCTTTGGCTTTTACATAAAAAGGTCAGCAAACAACTCACAATTTGGAATTGAGAGGTGGTGGGGAAAATTGATAAGAAAGTCCTTGAAGCTGAACAAAATTTTGTGCATTTAGAACAACTCTTATCTTCTGACATGGGGTCTGAAATGGACCTTCAGCGAGCTAATGAACATCTATTGGACCTGATCAACATGCAAGAGGCTCTCTATGCTCAAAAGGAAAAAAAATCAAGTTTTGTGAGGGTGACAGGAACTCTAAATATTATCATGCTTGCATTAATTATAGGAGGAAAAGCAACACAATTCACAAAATCCTTTCTCAAGAGGGTCACTGGATTTCCAATGCTAAGGGAATTGCCAATGATGCTGTACATTACTTCCAAAAAATGTTCAGACAAAATTCCTCCTCTCACCCAGCCATCAAAGCTACATTGTTTGATAAGGAGAGGGAATTCACTAAAAGTCTTTCTCTTACTAACATTCCTGGTGAAAAGAAAATTTGGGAAGCACTAAACTCCATTGATAGCACAAAGGTTGTTGGCCCTGATGGTTTCACTGCTGATTTCTACAAAAAGGCCTGGCTGATTGTGAAGGGTGAGGTTATTGTAACAGTCCAAAGCTTCTTCTGGGGGGCTGACCTCTCTAAATACTTTTCCTCTTCTACCATTACACTGGTCCCCAAGGATAAATTTCCTTGCAAATGGGAAGATTTCAGACCCATTAGTCTCACTTCTGTCATTTCCAAGATAATCAGTAAAGTCTTGGTCAAAAGATTACAACCTCACCTAAATAAACTCATCTACAAAAATCAGTCAGCTTTCATCAGGGATAGAAGTATTGTTGATAATGTGCTTTTTGCCCAAGAATTGGTACTGGACTTGGACAGAATCACTAGATGAGGCAACTTAATTTTCAAATTAGATATCAAAAAGGCTTATGACACTATCAGCTGGAAATTCATTGAACGTGTCCTGATTGCTAGAGGTTTCTCACCCTCCTTTGTCTCTCTAATCAACAGATGGTTATCCAATAATTTCCACTCTATCTTCATCAATGGATCCTCCCACGGATTTTTCAGTGCTTCTAGAGTTATAAAACAAGGTGACCCCCTTTCCCCTACTATTTTTATCTTGGCTTTTGATTACTTATCCAGAAGTTTGAATGAGTTAGCATCCAGGAAACCCCATTCTCTTTATAGCCACAAATCTTCCACCTTAATTAATTAGTTGGCCTTTGTTGATGACATCATTATCTTTTCAAGAGCTTCTAAAGGTGCTGTTAAACTATTCATGCAGAATCTAGAGACCTTTGAGGATGTTTCTGGAATGAAATTAAATAAACAGAAGTGCATCTCCATTTTCAGTAAGCAATACAAAAATGACTTAAAGTCCTGGGTTACTGATTTCACTGGGTTCAAAAATAGACTCCTTCCTATGAAATATCTGGGGGCTTTTCTATCAAAGGAAGAACTAAGAACATTCAATTTGATCACATAATTGAGAAGGTCCAAAGCAAATTGCAAGCATGGGAGAATTCCTTTTTATCCAATGGGGTAGGATCACACTCCTCAAAAGTGTTCTATCTGCTTTTCCATACTACCTACAGCAAATGAACATTCTGAAAAGGTCTTCTCAGAGATCGTTAGAAGGGATCTTCAATAGATTCCTATGGGCTGGCCATAGGAAGCAAAAACACTGGACTTCTTGGGCTAAGGTGTGTAAACCCTTTGAGGAGGGTGGGTTAGGCTTCAAGTCTTTCTCCCAAATTATGCACACTAATTTTTGCAGACTCTGGCTCAAATTTAGATCTCAGTCCTCCTATGGGCTGAATTCCTTTGGGGCAAATATTGCAAGTATCACCACCCCACCCAACTCTCTGTAGGTTTAGGGAATTCCCTCATTTGGAAAAGGATGCTAAAGGTCGGGTAGAATGCTGAACAATTGTATGTCTGAGAAATTGGTGAGGGATTGGTAAACATCTGGTGGGGTAATTAGTCCTCGAAAGGCTGCCTTTTGCAGGATCAGAATGCCCCAGCTTCTCCTTTGCTTGAGAAGGACATCTGGGTTCATGGCAGGTGGAATCTTACTCCAATTCTTCCTTTCTGTAGCCCTTCGCAACTATCCAATATTCATAAACTGTCTGTAAAACCTGGAGTTAAAGAGAAAATAGCTATAAAAAATAACTCAATCCCTTCTCAGCCTCCACAACTGGTGGTACATTGGGGACATACAATTTGGAATAAATTCCTCACCCCATCCATGTCTTTTTTCATATGGAGACTCTTCTTAAAATTGATTCCCACTAATGATATTTTAAAATTGAAGGGTCTGAGGGGTCCTTCCAGATGCAATTTTTGTCAGCCCAAGAGGAAACTATTACCCATCTTTTCTTTGACTGCACTGGGTACAGGAAGTTTGGTCCTTTGTGAATGGAAAACTCAAATCTCAGTCTGCAGGTATTGGTGGGGTTTTCAGGAATCATGAGGGGAAATGTATCTTATTTTTTCAATCTCCTATTAAAGCTTTGGACTCCCTTGAAGCAGAATGTCAAGTTGTATTTTGGGCCATCATTATAGTCAGATCTTGCCATTTAGACCAGCTATGGGTAGAATCTGACTTCTTGCAACTTATTAACATTATCCATGGGTCTTCTGATACCCCATGGAATTTAATCAGTTGGATCTCTGACATTCATCAATTGCTTAAGTTTTGCCCTACCAAGTTCTCCCATATCCACAGAGAAGAAAATAGACCCTCCAATTGGCTGGCTAGAAGGGGTCTCTATACTGAAGAATCCTTAGTGAGCAGAAGGATTCCTCCCCCACTATGATCTTCTGAATCTTTCATTTTCTTCATCACAACTTCTCAAGAAAGGACGGTACTATTTGGAGGGGCATAAGAGGTAGCAACTTCATAGATGCCTACTTCATGAACTGAGAATAGTTGTAAATCCCCTTTAATGCTAAGTTCTTGTCCTTTCTTGAAATACTTGATGCACTGGTGCAGTGATGACGAAACCATGTTATTCTCATGTAGCCATAGTCAACCAAGCAAGCCATTGAAAGAGGTCTCTGTGTCAATGTTATGGAACTTTATGGTTGTCACTAGCTCTCCAACCTTCATTAGTAGTGTAATTGATCAAATAGCTCTTTTTCCTTTCTGGTTAAATTCTCCTAGAATCATCCTATTGGCAGGGAGCTCTTAAACGTCAATGTCCAAGTAAGCCAATGTCCGTAGACTCATTAAGTTGAGCAATGCTCCTGGATCTACCAAAATTCTAGAAAGAACATATCTGTTAAAGTTAACTGAAATGTTGAGCGGTCGAAAATGATCGCTTGTACCAACCAATAGATCTTCATCAGTAAAAGTTACCTCAGGTTATTTCCTTAAGGAATAAACTTCATCTGAGGTTGTGCTAACCAACTAAGCTAAGCAAATTTCTGGGTCAAGCAAAGCTCTAACAGAGCTTCCCTCAACTCCTTTAACAGGATCAGAGCATTATAGAAGCTTAATTTGGTCGGGAACCTCCTAAGATGAGCTATTATGTTAAATTCACTTTTTACGTGCCTCTGGATTTACTTGGAATTGATATTTTTATCTATCAGTGGAGGTGCCTCTTTGTAAGTAACTAATTGCTTTTCCTTTATCTATTGGAGCTATTATGTTATAATCCACTATTTGCTTTTCTTTATCCATGGGTTCATCGGACATAGGTACGATTTGAGAATTAATTTGGGATTCAAGATCATGGTTAGATTGGTCACAGTCTGTTACATCATCACTATTGACTGTTAAAACGTAGCCGAAATCATAATTATTCTATTCAACAAACCCTAGAGGGGCAAAAAGATATTCATACATGGTCAAGGGTTTGAGGATTTTCTCCTTCAAATCTGAGACAACCAATCTAATAGAGGTAACCCCTATCCTACCCCTCACGCTATCAGTCTTCACGATCACATCCTTGTTCTTCTCCTGTTGTAGCAGCTTTTCTGGAGAAATCTTCAACTTGGGCTTGACATGCTGTAGAGTATAAATGGCGGCATATGCTGAAGCAGTCTGAATATAATCAAGTATCTACTTAGATGATCTACTCTAAACAGTGCTCCAACCAAATTTATCTAAATATGGTCTGTCCTGGTAATTGGTTCGACCAAAATCATTTTTACAAAACTTGTTTCAGGTTCTTTTAAATATTCTATCAGAATTGTTATATTTCCATCTTTAAGATTTGTCTCGAGCCAATCCTTGAAACTGAAACAGCTCTCTATAGTTTGTTCGAGTAGCCTAATGTATGAACAGTAGATGGGCTGGTCTCTCTTATCAATTTCTTCCTGCTTCTTTGCTCAGGCAGCCTGAACGGAAAACTCTTTGTTGACCACTTTTTATTGAGGTCTATTTTTTCCTCTTTAGTAGCCTAGGGTCTAGCCATAGGACCTGTTGACAATTTCTAGAGGACTAGAAAGGAAGCATCACCATTTAAAATTCTAAACTTATCCTTGCTTAACTCAAAGTCCCATATACTGGTCCTAACCTATAGCACTTAGTAGATGGGGCCACTATAGAGGAGCTCAAGGAGAGTTCCCATAGGATTGCTTGGCCTTATGGTTAACTTTGGGTGTTTGTTTTGAGCTAGTCTATACATTGTCACTCACTTGCACATTACACCCCACTCACAACCCCAAACACAAATTTGTTAACTTTGATCCCTTATCCTTTTAGGAGACTCATGTAGATGGCCCCTGGACCCATTAGCCCTAGGATAGGGTTTTGATAAGACCAATTCAAAGAGGACCCAAATGGAGATTACATTGGTCCATAGCTCAAATTAGGTTGTTGGCACCTCAATTTCACCAAAATATCTAACCTAGCCTTTTATCTGCCCCCTAAATCTACCCAGATTACCAAAACACCCCCAAAGCCTAAGTTTGACCGAAATTCCCAATTTCATCCAAAATAGCCAAAATTTGTTGAAAATTCATCTCAAACCATTCGAAATTACCCAAATTGCCCATTACCTACCAAAAACAACAAAGCCTTAATCCCACTAGATGGGGTCGGCTACATGAACTCTTTTTCTCCACTGCATCCTATTTAGTGTCATATTTTCATTTAGTTCTAGTAAATTAAAGTCATTTTTAATACAATAAGATGAAATTTTCCTAGGTCTACATCTGCCTTTCTTAACATAAGTCGAATCTAAAACATCTACTCTTCTAATCAGATCATTGGATGGTCGACGTTTAATATCATCAAACCATCTAAGCCTACTTTCTCTAATTTTGTCCATGACAGGAGCTACACCAACCTTATCATGAATATATTCTTTTTTCATTTTGACTCAAGACCTCCCAAATTGCCAAAGTCATCAAAATGCCCCAAAATTGCCAAAATTACCAAAATAACTTTGGTGGGCCAAACTTTCTCTAAAACCTTCAAAATCATTTCAAATACCCCAAAATCAATTTTAACCCTTCAATTAAACTCAATTTGATCAATTTGACCAATTTTGACCAAAAGCCCCAAATTGTCTTTAAAGGCCCAATTACCCCCAACTCATCCGAAATTTCCACCATTTTGGTTTCAAATTTTCCTAATTTCAATTCTAAACTCAAATTCATCCTAAAAAAACTCAATTAAGACAAAATCCCAACTCAATTGACCCATACTTTGAGCCAAATTTTACCAAAGTCCAAAGCCCCTAATTTTGCCCCAATTTAGCCAAGTCTCCAAATGTCACCAAATTGAATGCCCAAATCCCAAAATGGACACCCAATTAATGTTGATAGCTCTTCATAACATCTCTTTAAACCATTTTGAACTCTCAATTTTGACTTAGCCCAATTATAGCCTAACTTAAACCCAAATCTAACACAACATCCCAAAATTGATCAAATGTCCATAATCCTTCAAATCGACATTCCAAATTAATTCAAAATCACTTTAAATGTTTTCCAAACACTTTATGACAATCATCTATGTCATCTTAATCAATCAATTCAGTCCAATGTCATGGCTAGCCCAACCCAATCCCAACTTCGAACCAATTTGATCCAAATTTAACCCATGCACCAAAATCAACCAAGCAGAGCTAAATTGGCCAACCAAGGTTGAAAATATTTAAAAATGTAATTAATTGCTTCCTGGTCACTTAGGACTCATTAAAAGTTTTTTTCCTAATTTTTCTAAGTTAAAACAAAAAATTCTAAAGCCTTAAATGGCATTTTTTTCTATTTTGTCATTAAAATAATTATAATAAATAAGTTAAAAAATCATTAAAACGTAAAATTTGTTTCTCTGGGTTCTTTGGACTTGGAGAGGTTCAATAAAAATATAAAAAACATTTTTTTATAAATAAAACATCTTTTCCATTCAAAGTAAATCATAAAAATCAATACATAATTAAATTAAAGATTAGATTCAAAATTTAATGAAAATTTTTCTAAGTATTTCTCTGACCTAAGGAAACCTTTAATATTTTTTTCATAAACCAAAAACTTTGTTTTGATTGATTAAATAAATTAATTCATAAAATTCTATTTTCTAAAGTTAAAAAAGTATTATAATTATTTAACTTAAAATCTAAAAACCACATTTTTCTTCTATAATGTTTTAATTACTATATGGATAGGGCACTCTAAATTCTCTAAATTCATTTGAGTGGTGCTTAGTGAGTTATGAAGTGAGAGCCCAAAAAGTAAAGTGGTCATTTTGGATTTTAGTCCCTTAATCAAAATTTAAGATTAATACAAAGAGAAAATGGGTAGTTTTGATTATGATGAGTATGTTTGGATGATTGAAACATGATGGGTGAAATGTAGAGACCATCTTGCCACCTTTGCATGCTAAGAATAAATTTATGAATTTTGTAAATAATCAAAATTTGGAAGTTAATCAAAATCAAATGTTTGTCGAGTGATAGGCTTATGTTAAGGAGATGATGTTTCACTTATGATTAAGTCCACAATTAATGATGATCTAACCTTTTTAATCAGAATCCACATCACCTAAATTAAAATTCAAACCTTTTTTTTCTCCCTTTGGATTTATTTAAGGGCTTGGTAGTGATCTAGGCTTGATATTTAATTCATTTGATGGGATTTAGAGGATAATATGATTGCTCATTAGCACTACAAGCCCAACTTTATCGATGCGTACAAAAATCCTTAACGACTGGGAACTTGCCTTAGGGGCATTCACCTACATAATTTTTAAGTAAAGTATCAACTGATTAATTGAGTACCCTGTTCTCGAAACGATTAAAATGTTAAAGTTTACCGAGTAATGGGGTAACTTTAATTTAACCCGGGATGATCAACAAAACAATATGATGAGTTCAAAATGAACTCAAATGCTTCAAGAAATATTTAAAGCAACTCAGGGTCATTCCTCGAACACTTTAGAATCTCTTAGATATTTTGTAGGTCAAATTTAACTTACTATATTTTTTCTATGATAATCAATTAAGACCTTTTGGGACCGAATAAGTCATAGTTTGGAGTTTGTTAGATACACCTTCATCTACTCTTGCAATTTATTTAATTTTTTGTAAAATTATATACATGTTGCAAAAGTTAATATTTTAGCGGGGAATGTCAAGAAGATGACAGTTACGCTTTTATAGTGTTATTTAATTTCTGTCATTTTACTTTCACTGCAAAATATCTTAATTTCTTTGGTGTGTACTCTAATTTTCTTGCAAAAGAAAAATAACTTTTTCAAAAATTAATCAACATTTTCAAAACCTAAAACAAATTGTTTCAAAGGTAATCATAAATCTATTGAAATTTCACTAAACTTAAAATGCCCTTTTTAATTTTCAGAAGTCCCTCTGAGGAGGTAACCAATGGTTTCTAATGAGATCTCCTTAACTTAAATGGGTTTTATAACTCATTTAAGCTATGTAAATTCAAAAGAAAATAGTGACACCAGAACAAGGGAACCACTGGTGACACTTTCTTGTTGTATTCATGCAATCAAACATCATCGCTGGCCAATAATACACGAGTCTTTTAATCTTCATTTTCATCTTTGGCCCTGACTGGTGAGTACCACACAATTCAGCATGTACTTTGTTAACAATGTTCTATGCTTTGGCTATGCTTAGACAATACAGCTATATCTGATCAAAAGATCTTCTATAAAACACATCATCCACCAGAGCATATGACATAGCTCTTCTTATGATGTGATATGCCTCAAACTTGTCCTTTAACAACTTTCTAGTCTGCAAATATTCTATTAATGGCTAACGCCAATCTTCATTGAAATCATCAACTGCAACTATTGTTCCTTCTTCCTTCTCAAAATTATGTAGACTGTCAAGGTCAATCCAAGACAAAACTCATCTTCCATATATTGTAATGTCAATGGAATCCTCCAGAAGACATGCCAAATCCTTAGAAAGTTTTTCTAAAGCATTGGCATGGGCATTATCTCCCTGAGGAATCCGGTAGAGAGTCACACTTAGATCTACTCAAGCAGTTTCATCGTGTATCGGTGGTATTCTTATAATATTGGCTTCAAAATCTTATATTGTCTAGCGACTTGTTGAATGAAGAACTGCAACTCGCCATAGACGATAATATATGTTATATCCATTGAGATTGCCAATTCCAATCCAATGATTAGTGCTTCATATTTTTCTTCATCGTTGGTGCACGGCACTGTCAGGTGGCCAGAGAATCTCAACATGATACTTTGCCTGGTTTAGTTGTTCCTAATTCTTTGTCTTTTCTGGCTGACAAAGCTCTATCAAAGTACATTTTCTAGCGTTGCGCACTAGAGAATTCCTTTTGTAATACTTGTTCATATGATAACTCATCATTAAGAGGGGACCTAGTTGAAAGTTGGTATGTGGCTAGAAAATCTGCCAAAGTTTGTCCTTTGATAGCACGGAGGGGAAAAAAAGTTATATTAAATTAAAAAAAACAATTGACCATCTCACTAGACCTTCGGAGAGTGTTGGTCGAGTCATCAAATATTGCAACGGATTAACTTTTGAAATACATGTAATTTATGAGAAAGCATGTAATGTCTAAGCTTTTGTGCGATGAAAAAAAAACTAGAAAATGCTTCTCATAAGGTGGATACTTTATCTCCATCGGTATTAGATGTCGACTCAAGTAGTTGTCGCCACAACTTTTATTAAGGAGTTGTTCGTTGGAAGCTCTCGATCGCCGGAATCGAAACCCCATCGCCCTCTTCATAAAGGCAATTAATTTACTTTTTAATATATAAGTTTAGGAAAAAATTAAATTAAACTAATCCCATATCTTTCACAGTTCAAATAAAAGAGCACTACACTTCAAGCCATGTCTCTATCTCGAAAAATAAACACAAGACTTGAGGGCGAGGCTTGATCAAATAAATTAGGAAATGTATGTCATCTATTTGGTCTTTAAAAACCATTTTATTTATAATTTGACAAGTCCCCTTCTTTAATATAGATAATTAAATAAGGTTTATATTAAGCTGGGTTTGGAAAAAATCTTTCTATAAAGGCAATCCCCTATAGATAATTACATCTTAGATAACTGAAGTCACCTAATAAAACTGTTGATAAAAATCAGGGAATATTACCTTCAAAGAGGTCAAAAGGATGGGACTTTTCAACTAGATAAGTCAAAGAGGTGTGAAAGGGAAATGGCTCAAATTTGGAAAATTTATTGTAGAATCCAAAGGAGGAAGAACTAAGGAATGTCACCGACCCAGAGGAGGACCTCAGGGACTTCCCAAGCTACCCTATGGTTTGGCTTCAATTTTGAAGAAATATTTAAATGTTTCATCCTGTAAATTTTATTACTTAGGGCTTACAATAATGTGAAACAATCACACAGATAGCCTAAAAGATGTGAGGATTTAGGTCGTGACGAATGACAATCTCAGAATCTTAAGCTGAGTTTGGGCTTAGATTGTATAGTAGAGTTGTGCAAAGGCCTAAAGAAAAGTTAAGGATTTATGTTGCATAAGACCACCTAGAAGTCCTATGACTTGGTTATTTAATTCTAAGGAAAGAGTGGTTTAGCTTATGTAGACATGTTATGTAGTTGAAGATGGTTGTGCTGCCCACAATGCTAGCTCCAAACTCCTCGTCACGACAAGTTTAGGTTTTCTAATGTGTCAATTTTCAATTTAAAATCAGATGTCCCTAAGAGTCATGGTTATTTAAACATTATTGGGTATATTAAAGTTGATTAGAGCGACACCGATTAGGATCTTACGGTTCCCTCCTTCCGGTATCACTATTTTCTTTCTAATTCACTTAGTTCAAATGAATTTACTAAACTCAACTTAATGTGTTCCATATTTTGATTTAGACCATGGAAAACCTCGTTAGCACCCGTGAGTTAGCTCCTCTGAGGCATTCTCGATCATCCAATAGAGACGTTTTAGATTATTTGAATATTTTGTTTTATGATGTTTGTGATTAAATTTTGAGTTGTCTTATATTTTGAATGTTGTGGCGGTAAATTTTATCTTGATTGATTTTTTTTTTTGTTTTGGTTTAGGTTGTGCGGCTATCCTAATAGTTTTGGTTTTCATGCATGGTGACATCGTTGTTTAACATGCCAGCTTGAGGCAAGAAGTACAAAAAGGTGAATGTAATACTTTAAAAGTGTACTTATCGATTCTTCTCTTTCCTTCACCTGAAAGGTAAGTACTTGCAAGGCATGTTTATATTTTTGAAATGGATGTAAATTATAAGAGAAGTTGAAAGTTTAGCTATCAAACCCCAAGTTATGACTTTATTGAATCTCAGAAGAAGTTAGTAGATGATTTTAGAACAAAAGCATGGCATGTCATTTTAGCCCTTTAGAATGTCCAATAGACTTTAAAATGCTTGAGGCATCACCCCGGACTATTTTGAAGATCTCTTGAAATATTTTGAGTTCATTTCAAACTTATCATATTATTCCATTAATCATCTGAGGTTGATGTGTAACTACCTCGTTGCTCAGTGAAACTTGAAAATTTATTTATCTCAAGGATTATGATCTTGGGGTCCACAATTAAGATCACGGCTTGTAGTGTTTAAAGATGTTAATCACCAATCATGTTATCTTCTAAATATGATCAATTGAGTGTAGACATCGAGCCTATGGCACTACCAAGCCTTTAATAATCATGATAGGTAGAATGATGATTATCAAACTTTTGATTTAGGTTATATGTATTCTTATTGAAAGATCACATCATCATCAAAATTAGGCTCAAGCTAAGTAAATTATATCTTTTTTATCTTAAACCTATCACTTAAGAATCATTTGATCTTAATTGACTTCCAAGTCATGAAGATTAGGAGAATTATGATCTTGTTAATGTTGTGCAAAGGTGGTGAGTGTGTTTTTACCTTTTAGTATCATTGTATTTGAATCATCCAAACATGTTCATTAAGATTAAAATTTTCCCATTTTTTCCCTTGGTTAATCCTAGATTTTGATTAAGGACCAAAATCAAATCATTAAACAAAACTCAAAGGACTTGAGCATTCAAAGTGGTATATCCATGAGTTAATTGAAACATCAGAGGAGCATAATGTGTTTTTTTTTAAATTTAATTTCAATAATTATTTAAATTCACGAAATAGGGTTTTTAAAGTTAATTTCTTTAACTATTCAAAAAAAAATTTTATTTATGAGAAAATTATTAGAGATTCCCTTAAGTAAGAGAAGCACTTAGGAAAAATTTCATGATTTTTTGAATTAAATTGTTATTATTATAATTATGTAACTTTGGATCAATTTCAACGAGTTAGTTAAATTAAAATTAGTGTTTTAGTTATCAAAATTATTTTATATTTTTACTAAACCTTTCTGAGTTCATAAAAGTCATAGAATCAATTTTTGTATTTTAATGATTTTTAATTTCATTATTATAATTATATTAATGAGAAAATAAGGAAAATTCATTTTTAAGATTTTTAAAGTTATTTTTAACTTTGAAAAATTAGAAAAAATATCCTAATTAATTCTAAGTGATTAAGGAAAATTTTTACACATTTTAAACCATTTTTTGTATTTTTTTCAAAATTTTGATTATTTAAATTATTTTTAATTTAAAATACACTTTAGAAATGACATATTTTTACAAAACTAGATTTTATTTTCATTAAATGCCCCTGATCACAAAATACTCCAAAAAATAATTTTTCATTATTTTTCTAAGCTTATTTAATTTATTATAATTGTTTTTGTGCAAGCATACAAAGTTTCTTTAAAAATCAATTTTAGTGCTACAACTAAGCTAAATAATTTTTAAATTTTTACATTAAGTAAATATGATTTTTATGCACAACGTTGAATTAATTTTGTCAAGTTTTGATAAGTATATAATTTACATAAATTAACATAAGATATATACAATTAAGTAAATATAGAAAATTAGAAAATTATTCAAGCCATCATTGTATTTTTTCTAAGCTTCTCTGACTCTAGGAAATCTACTAAAATTATTCTGATAATCTTCCAAGTGATCTTCAAAGTTATATAATTAAAACAAGCCAAAATGGTTAGAAGCGTAGATATGTCCTCTGACCTCAGAAAAATCAGATGACATAGTCTTTGTCTTGAGTAACAAACCCTCAAAATTTCAATCCACGGTGAGCAATGTTTGATCATAATAAATCAAAATCCTCCAGAGCATGTTTTTCTTTTATTTCTATGATTTTTATAGAGAAAGATATTGATTTTTGAAGTTCAAGTACTAAAATAATTTTAGAAAATTCATAATTTTCTACTTATCCACGCGGCGCCAACTCATCCTACAGCAGCTCTGAACTCACACGCGGCGCACTCCCATTTGTTGCGCTTTCCACCTAGGCATGCCACACAGCCAGTGGTTCACGCATCGAGAATCTGTTCAGCTTGATCTCCTCCTTTTGTTGGATACACGTGAGAACGGATGGCTCGCCGTTATCATCCCGAAATGACATAACCCATAAGCCATTCACACTAAAACCTTAAGATCTCTGCCTAGAGTCAACCAAATCACATGAGGTCTAAACCTTCATCTACCCAAAACAAACACATCTATATGGTTAATCAAGTATGAAATCAAGCCATTGTAAATAGAGAATCAAAAGAAGCTCGGGCTAGGGTTGGAGCTCAATACCTTTATCTAAGAGGGGAGGCCTAAATCATATAGTTGTGGTAACTTCGATTGGATCCAATGAACCTCCAGATGAAGTCTCAAGCCCTGCTGAATTGTCTAGCTAAAATTTTGATTAAACTCAATTTCAGGTGTTGGTGTAGAGCTGGGTTAGAGGCTATTTAAAAGAGGGTTTTTGTGAGTGATCAACTCCTTTCACTGTGGATAATTAATTGGAGTTTGGTTCACTGTGAAGCTTTTGAGAAATGTGTCTTGATCTTGACCTAATTTTGAGCTCAAAATTGAACTCTCACAGAGGGAATCAGATGGGAAAGATGGTTGGCTTGAGCTTAGGGATGCTTAGAGAGTCTCTGGTTAGATTTTTGAAGAGTTTCCCCAAGGATTTAGAACTCCTCCCTCTTGGCTATCGAGGTGGTTGAATAAATAGAGGAGATTGGTCTAGCCACCAAAGCCAATTAATGGGTGCAAAAAGCTGCTTAAGTGGAGGGCCATGGAGCTCTAAAGAGCAGTTAGGAAGAGTTGGCCTCTAGGGTTGAAATTGGGTTTGATTTAAGGGTGGTGGCTCATGGTTTTGAAATTTTTGGTGAGTAGGTTGGCTGGCCAGAACAAGGGAGGCTGCCAAGTGGTCAGATGTGCCTGTGGGAGGTTTAATTACAGTTTATTACTAATGGCTAGTTATGATGGTGGGGATAGTTTGGTTTAGACTCAAAAATGGAATAAGATCCCTTAAATTAAAGGACCTTTGGTCCATAGCTCACTAAGCTAGTTTAAGGTGGCTTAGCTTGGTCAATAGAGTGTGCTTAGTGGTTGTGGTGACATCAATTTGGTGAATTTGGCATGGCTATGTCAATTTTAGTGAAGGGGTTCAATTTGTGTTAAAATGGCTAGAAGTTTGGTTTGGGTTAGGCTAGCCCTGACATTGAGCTCAATTGATTGGTTAATATTTTGCAGATGATTGTCATGAGAGATTTGAAAAAGATTTTGAGTGATCTTGAATTGATTTGGAGGTTCAATTTGATGGGTTTTGGTCATTTAATCAAATTTGGGGTGTTGGATTGGACTTGGGTTTAGGTTAGGCTAAGGTTAGGTTAGGTCAAAATTGATGGTTGAAAATGGTCTAGAGAAATGTCATAAAGAGTTTTCAACATAAATTTGGTGTCAATTTTTGGGTTAGGGAATTTAATTTGGTGGAATTTGGAGACATAGCCAATTTGAGGAAAATTTGGGAATTTTGAATGTGGGTTGGAATTGAGTGAAATGAAGGCTTCATCAAGGCTAATTGAAGGTAGAATTTGGTGTCTAGGTTTGGTAGGAAGAATTTGGGATTCAAATTAGGGTAATTAAGTGGATCATATGGTTCAATTAGGTGAGATTAAGTTTTGGAGTTAGAATTGGGGGTTTAATTTGTATCAAAATTGAGCTCAAATCATGGGTCAATTAGGCTTAGATTCGGTTATAATTGATCATATAAAAGATGAATTTGAGTTTATAACTGAAATTGGGGATTATTGGGGTGTGAAGTGAATTTGGAGAAATTGGGCCTTTAGAGGCAATTTGGGGCTTTTAGTCAAAGTGATCAAATTGGTCAAATTAGGTTTAATTAACGGGTCCAAATTGGTTTTGGGGATATTTGAAATAATTTTGAGGGTTTTGGGAAGGTTTTGGACTACTAAGGGTATTTTGTAATTTTGGCTAATTTGAGGTTATTTTGGTAATTTTAGAATTTTTGGGATGTTTTCTGCAATTTGGGTAGTCTCAAATGGTATTTTTGAATCAGTTTGGGTATTTTGGATGAATTTGAGAATTTTGGTCAAATTTATGGTTTAAAGGGCATTTAGGTAATTTGGGTGGATTTGGGGGTAAAAGGCTAAGTTGGATGTTTTGATAGAATTGGGAAGCCAACCACCTTATATGAGCTATGGACAAATGAAATCCCCATTTAAGTCCTTATGTACTCGTCTTAGCTAAACCCGAGCCTAGGGTAAGAGGGTCTAGGGGACCATCTACATGAGTTTCCCAAAAGATCAAGGGATTAAATTCAACAAATCTAGATTTTAGGGTTGTGAGTGAAAGTTGGTGCAAGTGAGTGCAAGTGAGTGAACTAGCTCTAGACCAACACCCAGGGTCAACCTTAAGGCCAAGTAGTCCTACGGAGACTCCCCTTGAGCTTCCTCTATGGTAGCTCCACCTAGAATGTGCTAGAGGTTAGGACCAGTATTTGGAACTTCAAGTTGAGCACAGAAGAGTTTAGAGTTTCTAAAGGTGAGGGTTCTTTTTCTAGTTTTCTAGGGATAGTCTACAAGAAAATCCTATGGCTAGACCCTAGGCTGCTAAAGAGGAAAAACTACACCTCAACCAAAAGTGAGGTCAAAAGTTGTAGAGCACATTTTCCTTACCCTCATCATTGATGGGGCTAGCTGAGCTCTGAGAGACTCGTCTAAGGTATTGGTACAGAGTACCAACTATTTTTGCGGGATATAGACTACCAAAATAGGAGGTGTCATTAAATATCGCTTAACGTCCTCAAAGGCCCACTGGCATTTCTCTTCATAAACAAATTTGGCGTCTTTTTTAATTAATTCTGATAAGGGTTGGAACCTACCTGAAAGATTAGAAATAAAGTGTCTCAGATATGTCAACTTCCCTTGGAAGGAACGTAGCTATTTCAAGGTAATGGGAGGAGTCATTTCCAAGATAGCTTTAATGTTATCATGGATCTCGATTCCTCGATGACGGACAAAAAATCCTAGAATTTTTCCAGAGGTAACGCCAAAGGCACACTTTAAGGGATTCATCTTAAGATTATATTATTGTAATCTTTTGAACATGACCCTTTAATCGTACAAATGATATATTTTTTGTTTACTCTTGATAACCAGATCATCCATGTAGCATTCCACTTGGTTATGAATGAGGTTATCAAAAATTTTTGTCATAGCTCGTTAATATGTTGCTCTAGTGTTCTTTAACCAGAATGACATCACTGTGAAGCAAAATATCTCAATCGGTGTTCTGAAAGCTGTAAGTGTTGCATCCTCTATAACCATCTTGATTTGTTTGTATCCTATCAATCCATCCATGAAGGAGAAAATATCATGTGTTGATGTGATGTCCACCATCATTTCTAGTATCGGCAATAAAAAGTCATCTTTTGGACATGCTTTGTTTAAGTCCCTAAAGTTGACAAAAACATGGATCTGTCCATTTTTCTTTTTAACGGGCACAATGTTGGCTAACAATGTGCGGTATTACTCTTCTCTTACAAAGTTATCATCTATTAATTTCTTCACCTCAATGATGACTTGTTGTTCTATTTCGAGGCACATTCTTATGGGAGCTTATTTCACTTTGGTTATATCTTTGTCCACCTCAAGTTTATGGACTGCAACTTCTACTTACAGTTCTGGCATTTCATCATAGCTCCAAGCAAAGCAGTCTCTAAATCCTGAATATAACTTTATCAGCTCCGTGGATTTTTTCTGGTTGAGTTAGGAACTTATGAAGGTGAGTTGGGACTGCTTCTTAGATTTATACTGTCTCGAGGTTAATTTCTTTCAATTCACCCTGCTTCTTAGATTTATACAGTCTCGAGGTTAATTTCTTTCAATTCATCAACTGTTCACTTAATTTCTTCTTCAAATTTTGGCGGAGCATCTTCTATCAGCTGATTGGTTGAGTCATCCTCCACATTGAAGCAATCCTCTTCTGACTCATAAGAAATAACCATCCAAAAGTCTGAATCATTGACTGGTCCCACTGTACCAAATTCAAGACCTTCTTTCGAATTGGGAGTTCAACTATTAACATTCAATATTTTTTCAAAAAGTTGTATCTTATCTTGTGGAATTTATTTTGGTAAATATCCCCATTGAACTAACTTTTGTACACAAGGAGAGAAATAACCAAAAGGTAATTTCATTAATTCATAAGAATCCTCATCCAAATTTAAATGATTTTCAAGATTAGCAGAGATAAAAGAACAATAAAATTTGATCAGCTTTGAACCAACACTATGGACTTCCTTGACCTCTAAACTCTTGACCTTTTGAGAGTGAATCGAAGTAAGGGTCATGGCGTTCACATAGTGGTTTATCAGCATACATTATCTCGTACTTGCTTTTCTCTAAGTCTTCAAGTATATCTCGTCTTGTGGTTTCTTTTATTTTATCATCATCATTTCTTCCTCGGAACTTTCTTCATCAGAACTTTCTTCCATGTCAATGTTGAAGTTCAGCATAGTCCGTTCAATAATTGTGTTGGTTCTTCCTCATCCACGTCCCTAGACTTGATCTTGGGTGTATGGGCTAAAAGAACCTCTACCAGCTTGTTGTGAAGAAATGATAGTAGATTTTTGAAGTAGAGTTGAATGGTCTCTTCTTTGTGATTCTTCTGAATCTTTACTTTTCTTTGTAACAATTTCACGAAAGAAGACCCAATTCTTTAGAGGTTCGTAGTAAGTGGCATCTTTATGAATGCCAACTTTATGAACTGAAAATGGTTGCAAATCTCCCTTGATGCAATGCTCTTGTCATTCCTTGTAATACTTAATGCATTGTTATAGAAACGATGGATCCATGTTGTGTTCGTGAATCCACGATTGACCAAGTAGAGCATTCAAAGAGGTCTCAGCATCGATGATATGAAATTTTGCAGTTGTTACTAGTTCTCCAACTTTCATAAGTAACATAATTGATACAAGGGAACTATCTCCATTTTGAATAAATCCTCTTAACACTAATGTATGTAGGCTCATAAAGTGGAGTGATGCTTCAAAATCTACAAAAAATTTGGATAATATGAATCTACCAATGTTAACGAAAATATAGAGTGATCGATAGTGGTGAAAAGTACCAAGCAACAAGTCTTCATCTATAAAGATTACCCCAAGCTGTTCTTTTAAAGAGCAAACTTCATCCGAGGATGTGCTAGCCAACTGAGCTAATAAAATCTCTAAATCAAGAAAAGTTGTAACCAGAGACTCCCTCAACTCCTTTGACAGGATTAGAGCATCATGGATGCTTAGTTTGGCTGGTGGCTTCCCAAGATGAGCTAGCATGTTATAATCCACTTTATACAATCCTCTGATTTTCACTTGGTCATGTGGCTCTTCCACTGGCAGAAATGGAGGTAATGCTTCTTGAGTTACTATTCGCTTTTCTTTATCTATCGGAGCTGTTCTCAGGGGTAATACCTTTCTAGTTCTTAAGTTCACTTCTGTTAATTCTTCATCTTGAGAAGTTGTAGGCAAATGTTTCATTGCTTCTTCTTCATTAGAAAGATCCAAGTTAATAGCGAGTGGTGCATCGTGGCACTTAATGATTGATTCCTCACTCCCGGTGCTATCATAGTTGATATTGTCGATATCTTCTACAATTTGTTAACAGGTTCATCGAACTTAAGTACAATTTAAAGATTGACTTGGGAATCCAGATTGAAGTTAGATTGGGAAAAATCAGTTATGTCATCACTAAAAACAGTTAAAATGTAACATAACTCATAATCATTATATTCATAAGACCCCGGAGGGGCAAAAAGACAATCATATATGGTCAGGGGTTCGAGGATTTTCTTCCCCAAATCTTAGACAACTAGACTAGCATAAGCAACCCCTATCCTACCCCCCGTGCTATCAATCTTCACAACATCACTCATTTCTTTTGCTTCTGGTTGTCACAATTTCTTTGACAAATTTCTAACTTGGGCTGAACAGGTTGTAGACTCTGGATGATGGCCTACACTAAGCCAGTCTGAATCTGAGTTAGTATTTTATTGTACGACTTGTTCCAAATTGTACTCCATCCATTTTCCTCTAAATCTAGGTCTATCGGAGGGATTGGCTCGCCAAAATCGTATTTATAGAACTTTTTTCAGGTTCTAATTCTTTTGATATTTTTATATTCCCTTCTTTAAGGTTTTTCTCGAGACAATCCTTAAAGATAAACCAATCCTCTATAGTGTGTCCAAGCATCCTATGATACGAGCAATAATTAGGTTGATCTTTTTTGCTGACCTCTTCAGGTTTCTTTGGATCTGGTAATCTGAACTCGAACTTCTTCATTAGACTTCTGGACATCATGGGTACCGCTTCAAATTTAAAGGAATACACAACTTTCTTTAGTTCCGACATGGATGGACCCTTATTCTTTGTTCAGTACGATCCTCCCTGATGCGAATGCTGGCCAGACAAGCCATATTATTCTGTTCCTTGTTGATCATGTTGTGACGACGAGTAGGAATTTTGATAAGAATGATCTCCCTGTATCTTCATTGAGTGCTTTCTCTTATCAATCTTATCTACTATCTCAGACTTCTTCTCAAATTTTCTGGTTGTTCTGGTCTTTTCTGATTTCTCCTGAGAATCCATATGTTTAACTTCCTCATGCAGATGGCTAGCTTTGCTGAGTAGTTTCTCGAAGGACTTGATAGTGAGTCCCTTAAGCATGAAAGCTACTGTCCCATGGATGCTTTTGAGTAAGATCTCAAAAGCAATATATTCTTGTAACTGAGGTTCACATTTTATGCTAAGGTTTCTCCACCTCAAGATAAAATCTATTAAAGTCTCATTAGGCTTTCGCTTCTCTATTACAAGATCTCCAATAGAAACATGATGTTGTGCTCCATCAAATCTCTTTACAAACAACTGTTTTAACTTGGCAATTGTCTTGACCAATTCATTGGGTAGTTTGACATACCAATCAAAAGCAATTCCTGACAAGCTGTTGACAAACTGTCAGAAAAGTAAAGCTTTGTTACCTCCAATGTTACCACAACTAGCTCAAAAATTTGTTATATGATACCTGAGATTTTTGGTCCAGTCAAATATCTTAAAGTTCAGTGACATAAAACCTTTAGGGTAGAGTATGACATCAAACTCATCCGGGTAGGGTCTACCCTTCAAAATCAATGCACCATCCTTAGATTAGGCTCTGGTTTATTAACTTTTGGAGAAGCTAACTGTTGTGGTTGGGACTATCTTTGAGATGTAGCCATGGGGGCCATGGCAGTGGCCATCTTTTTCATTCTTTTCACCATCTGAATGATTTTCCCATCCCTTAGCAAAACAACCCTACATAGCTCATCTATAGCATTCCTTTTAACGAGAGGTTGGGCGTCGTGTGCAGATGCAGTGGTTCTAGTTTTGATGACATGATGCATCAAAATCTTCATTGAGTTAATGATTAAATTCAAAATCTCCATCATCATCATCAACATAAACTCCATGTTCTCAGGCTAACTCAGAGATTTCAAACCTGAGCTTTTCAACTTTCTCTTCAATTATTAACTCTTGTATCATCTTGAGACCTGGAGGACTCTACTAAACATCCTCCACTTGCTCATCCATCTCACTAGAAATTACTGCGACAATGTCGGCTACTCCAAAGCCTAGCTTCATTCCATGATCCTGCCCTACGGGCTCACTGAACCGTATCGGCACGATAACTTTTGGTACCCACACCTTTTTCTTTGATGGTGATTTGAGCTATGCTCCCCTTGGTGCAGACCAATTATAGTACTGAGCAACCTCTTCATCTTTTCCTTTCAAACTTAGGAACATCCTCATCACTGGTAATTAGTAGAACACTTTGACCCAGATGTTATTTAACCGGTCGACGATATGTGGGTTTTCGAGTAGCATCGGTAGAATCTATGAGGATGAATGTAGTGTCAATTATGGAACTTGAGCAACCTCTTCATTTTTTTCTTTTAGCTGCAGTTTCTCCTTTGTGACTAATTTAATGGGGCAGTTCTCGAACTCAATCCAAATTCAAATACAGAAGGTGGGACGAAAAATTCTTGACCTGTATCTTCAATAACCATGACCTCTTTACCCTTAGCAGAAATGAAAATGACAGACTTGGCAGATGTCGTGGTGGCAATAGTCTTCACCTTCTCGTAAAAAGGAAAATCACATGGACAGTTCAGGTTGAACTCAGCAGACGGTTCCCAAACATCCAAAGCGGTAACTTTCATTAAAACGAAGGGAGGCTTCTTGAGGATGACTTTGACATCTTTAAATTTGACTCCGAATTTGATGGTGGGAGTGACATTATGGGCATCGTGGCTCGTCGACAGGTTGCATGAGAAAGTGAGCATAGGGAACGCCATTTCAGCAGCATCAAAAAAAGATAGCTCTTGGGTTAGTTATTTGGCCAGTACTTGGTAATTTTAGTGCGAGCACCAAAAATTAATAGAGGTCAAGCTGTAGAGTGGGTAAGTCTTTATTTCAATTTTTGTTTGTGAAAAAAATTTGAATTTTAGTAAAAGTAATTTTGAAAATATGAGAAATTACATAACTATATAAAGAAGGTTAAAGAGCAAACATAACATGACACAATTCGATTTAATTTGGAAAATAAAACTAAAGTAGAAAGGGAAAATAAAGTTTAGGACCTAGTTTGGCACCGACTTTACAATGCACAATGCTGAGGCGGAACTCGTCCACCAACACACCTATTGGGGGTCCGATCCCACACGAAAGATAAAGTCCTAATGAACTCCTGAATCTCTCTATTCAAAAGTGATTGAACAAACGGTCCTGAAATCTGAAAGAGTTGATCATACTTACCCAGGACAGATGTGAGTGAAGTAAGTCAATGAAAGAATGATAATTTAGTCCATAAGGGACATGGATGCATTACTAATGTATGAAGATATTATTCTCTAATTTAAGTGGGGAGAGAATCTCAACCCCAGCGGAGTCGCCAGAAGCTGTCGGCCCTAAACAGTTGAGGAGTTATTGAGCCGTCGGCTGTTAGGATGGATATCCCAATACCAGTTTTAATTTAATTTAATTTAATATATATATATATATATATATATATATATATATATATAATTTGGATGATAATGTTTTAAATTTTGAAAATACAAGACTAAATCAATCTCATGTTCTCAGTATTTTAAATAAATTAGCAAAATATCACAAGCAATGTATCTATCCAAAAGGATAAGCACATTACTTACTGGTAAGACTCGATTAAATAAACTAATAATTATCTATCATTTGTGTGGTCTGTGAAAACCATTTGATTTATAAGCCGACAAGTTTCCCTATTTAATGTGAAAACTTAAACATGGTTTACATTAAGATGGGTTCAGAAAAGCTTCCTATAAGGGCTAGCCCCTATAGTCAATTACATCTTAGATAACTGGAGTCACATTAGAAAACTCTTAATAAAAATTAAGGGATATTATTTCAAGGAGTTCAAAGAAATAGGACTTTTCAATGATAGCGGACAAAGAGGTGTGAAAGGGGAATAACTCAAATTTGGAACATTTTTTTTGGAATAAAAAAGAAGGACTAGAGGATGTCACCGATCCTAAGGAGAACTTCAGTGACTTCCCAAATTATCCTATTATTTGGCTTCAATTTCATAAAGAAAATTATTTTGATGTTTCATCATGCCAGTTATATTAATTTAGGGTTTAAATTTGTGTGAAATGATCACACAAACAGCCTAGACGATGTGATCGTTTAGTTCGTGATGAATGACAACCTTGGGACCCTAAAATCAGGTTTAACTCATAAAAGATTTTGGTGCCCATAATTATAGTCAAGCTTGTAGTGTTTAAAAATGTTAATCAATAATCATATTATCTTCTAAATCCTATCAATTGAGTTTAGACATCAAGCCCAGGTCACTACCAAGCCCTTAACAATCATAATGGGGGAAATTAGTGATGTTTAAAGTTTTGGTTTAAGTGACATATTTTTTATTGAAAGATCACACTGTGATCAACTTTAGGCTTAAGATAAGTTAATTATTATCTTCCTAGCTTAAGCCCATCACTTAAGAATCATTTGATCTTACTTGACTTCCAGGTCATGATGATTAGAAAAATTATGATTTTGTTTCTATTATGAAAAGGTCACAAGTGAGTTTCTACCCTTTAATCTCATCATGTTTCAACCATCTAAAAATTTTTATTAGAACAAAAATTACCTATTTTCTTTTGGTTAATCCTAAATTTTGATTAAGGCACCAAAATCTAAAATTACTGCATTGCCCTCGAGACTTCCATTTCATATCTCATTAAACACAACTCAAATAACTTTGAAAATTTAAGGTGTCATGTCTATGGGGTAATTACAACATCAGAGGAAAATAATGTGGGTTTTCAAAATTTAATTTAATTTAAATAATTATTTAAATCCAGAAAAAAAATTTCCAAAATTGATTTATTTAATTATACAAAATAAAGTTTTTTATTCATAAGAAAATCATTAGTGGCCCCCTCACGTCACAGAAACACTTAGACAAAATTCCATGATTTTTTTGAGTTAAATTTTTATTTTGTATTATTTAATTAATAACAAATTTCAATGATTTAATTAAATGGAAAATAATGTTTTAATTACAAAAATTATTTTTATATTTTCTTAAACTTCTCTTAGTTTAAAAAACTTAGAGAATAAAATTTTGTATTTTGTCATTTTTAATTTATTTATTATGATTATTCTAAAAGGAAAAATAACGGAAATTCATTTGTAAGCTTTTAAAAAAATATTTTAACTTGGAAAAATTATGAAAAAAATATTTTAATGAGTCCGAAGAGATCAAGAGACTGGTAAATAGATTTTAAAATTTTTTTTTTATTTTTGGGAGTTTTAATTATTTTTTAATAATTTTAATTTCAAAATTAAGCTCAAAAATCAAGTATTTTCTCAAAAATAAATTTTTTTTTTCCTAAGTGCCCTTGATCACGAGGAACTCAAAAAACAACTTTTCATAATTTTCTCAAGTGTATTTAATTTATCATAATTATTTTTGTACAAAAATACAATGTTTATTAGAAAATCAACTTTAATGCTCAAACATAGTTAAATATTTTTCAAATTTTTACAGTGGATAAACATGATTTTTATTCACAATGTTAAATTGGTTTTGTAAATTTTTTATTAATATGTAATTTACAAAAATTAAAATAATATATATGCATTTAAAAAATAATTGAAATGTACAAGTGTTCATATCATCATGTGATTTTTCCTAAGCTCTCTGACCACTAAAAACTTCTAAGATTATCCTCTTAATTTTCCAAGTAATACTTTAACTTATATAACTAAAATAAGCCAAAATAGCCACCCTAGCTTGAAAATTAGTAAGGTATTCTCTGACCTTGGAAAAATAAGAGAACATCTCCTCTATCATAAGGAACAAACCCTAAAAATCTCAAGCCATGATGAGCATTGCTTGATCATAATGAATTAAAATATTCCAAAAAGTGTTTAATTCATTAAAAATTAGAGAGTCAACAAACAATTTTTATTTTCATTCTACATTATTCTCCTCTGTTTCCTAAGAAATTGGGTATTTTTCTTTTTTTTTTTATGATTTTTCTAGTTAAAGATATGGATTTTTGAAGTTCAAGCAATTAATTTAATTCTAATAATCCATATTTTTCAACTTAAACCTGCGACGCTAACTCATCCTACGGCGGCTTCAAACTCACAAGCGGCGCTTCGCCATTTGGCACCACAATCCACCATAGTTGCCATGCAGCACACCTTTTCACACTAAGTGTTCGTTCGGCTTAATCTCCTCGGTTCATCAAATAAATGCGCGATCGGACGACTCCCTGATATTGTCCTTAAATTAACTAACCGGGAACTGTTCACACAAAAACCTTAAGATCTTCATCTAGACTCAACCAATTTGCATGGGATTTCTTTCTAAACCTTCATATACTCAAGACGAACATATTTATATGGTTGATCAAGAACGAAATTAAGCCATTACGCATGGACAATCAAAAGAAGCTAGGCATAAGGTTGAGGTTCAATACCTTTGTCTGAGAGGGAAGGCCTCAATCAGATGGTTGTGGTAGCTTTGTTTGGGTCCAACGAACCTCTAGATGAAGTCCTAGGCCCTGGTGAATTGTCTATGTATGTTTCAATCAAGCTCAATTTCAAGTGTTGGTCTAGAGCTATCTTAGAAGATGTTTAGGATGGGGCTTTTGAGGGAAATCAACTCCTCTCACTGTGGGGATGGTGTGTACACAGTTAATTGGAGTTCGGTGGATTGTAAAGGCGTGAAGAAATCTTTCGTAGTTCTACGTCAAATTTTACTGAAGAAATTAGACTTATGGAGTGGCTGTGAGTGGTTGAGAGCAAGAATATTGACCTTAGGAAGGTTTGAAGAAGCTATGGTGAGATTTTGCCCGATGTCGATGCTTTTTTTGGTTGGGGGGAGTTGCCCATAAGAAGCTGTCGGTCATAAAAATCAAAATACCGTCTTCAGCTTTCAAAGGATGTTTTAATTTACATATATATTTAGTTTTAGAAAAATATCAAATCAAACTGACCCCTTATTTTTCATAGTTTATATGAAAGAGTGTTTTTCCTCAAATCATGTATCTATCTTGAAGGATAAACACATGACTTTAGGATGAGGCTAGATCAAATAAACTAAGGAATATATGATATTTGTTTGGTATGTGAAACCTTTTTATTTGCCGATAAGTTTCCTTATTTAATATAAAGAATTAAATAGGGTTTATATTAAGTTGAGTTCGTACATGCTTCTTATAAGGGCAAGCCCCTATAGTTAATTGCATTTTAATTGACCAAAGTCACCTAAGAAGACTCTCAATAAACATCAGGAAATATTATCTTCAAGGAGTTTCAAAGGGTAGGACTTTTCCATGAGATCAGACGTAGAGGTGTGAAAGGGGATTGGTTCAAATTTGGAACATTTGGTTGTAGAGTCCAAAGAAGGAAGAACTAGGAGATGTCGTGAATCCAAAGGAGAACCCTAGTGACTTCCCAAGCTATCTTAATGTTTGGCTTGATTTCTGAGGAGAAATATCTAGGTGTTTCATCCTGCCAATTTTCTTAGTTATGGCTTACATTCATGTGAAATCATCACACAAATAGCCTAGAAGATGTGAGGGTTTAGGTCGTAACAAACAACAACCTTGGAATCCTAAGACGAGTTAGGGCTTATAATGTATAGTAGGACTATACAATGGCCTAAAGATAAGGTGAGGATTTACGTTGCATAAGCAAACAACCTCAAAGTCCTATGGCTTTGTTGCTTATATCTAAGGAAGGAAGAATGGTTTAGCTGGGGAAGACAAGTTTTGTTGTTGAAGATGGTCGTGTTGCCCACCATGCTAGCTTCAAACTCCTTATCGCGACAAGTTTGAGTTTTCTAGTGTGTCAAGTTATGATGTCAAATCAGGGGGCCCTATGGTTGAAGTTCTTAAAATTTTATGGGGGCATGTTAAAGTTGATTAGAGCGACACTAGTTAGGATCCTACGGTTCCCTTGTTCTGAAACCACTATTTTCTATTGGATTCACTTAGTCCAAATGAACCTACTAAACTCAACATAATGAGTTTCATAATTTCATTTAGACCGTGAGAAGCATCGTTAGCAACCGTAGGTTACCTCCTCAGAGAAATTCTCGATCATCCGATAGAGACATCTTAATTTAGTTGAAGTTGTAGTTTTGTGTGATGTTTGTGATCTTTGAATTGTTTTATATTTTGAATGTTGTGGGGGTGAATTTTATCTTGGTTGATTTTAGTTTTAGTCGATCATCAAATAGAGACATCTTAATTAAGTTAAAGTTGTGGTTTTATATGATGTTTGTGATTAAATTTTGGTTTATATTTTGAATGTTGTGGTGCTGAATTTTGTCTTAGGTTTTGGTTTTGTGGCTATCGTGATAATTTTAGTTTTCATGCAGGGTGACATCATTGTTTAGCATGCAAGTTCGTGTAAGCATAAAAGTATAGCATAAAATTACAATAAAGATGATGCTAAAAACAATAAAAGCATACCTGACGAGTCTTCTCTTTTCACCACCTGAAACTCAAATGCATGTGAGGGCAATTTATATGAAGCAAGGAAGTAAAATTTTGACGACCTACCTAACCCTAGGTCATATCTTGGTGAGTCCTTTAGAGTTTAATTAAGGATGATTTTGTCAAGCAAAATATATTAATTTTAGTAGATCTCCAAGGTATCCAACAGATCTAGAAAAAGAAGCAGGTCCATGCTACTCTCTCGCTGCCTGATCAAAAATTCCGAGCCTTTTAAACTTATTATGTTGCTTAATAGTTCATCCTGTAGGCACCCTTAGTGCTCAGTGAGCATTGAAGTCTTAATTATCCCTAAAAATAGGGCAACTATCACTTGTAATTCAATTTAAAAATTATGTGGGTGAGGACCCTTAAAGAGGCAAGTTTAAGAGACTTAGCCAAAATTTGACTTGGGCTTGTAGTGTTTGAAAGATGTTTTAATTTTCAATGATGTTTACTTTTCTAATCCTTATTAATAAAACTTGATTTAGCCTAAGTCACTACTTAGCCCTTAAGATTTTGGTGAGTGTCATAGTAATTGCAAATAAAATTGACTTATAAGTGATGGTGATGATTCATGTTTTTCTGTTTTTTGTTCATCAAATAGGAGTATTAAATTAGTGAGTTTTTAACACCTAAAATTATACCCCTAAATCTAGGATCATTTAATTGGCTAGACTCCCAAATTTATGTAATTTAAGGAAATTGTAAATTTATTCTTTTTAATTAGAACAAGTGAGGTTGGTTTCTACTAGTTAACCCCTTGTGTTTCAAGCATCCAAATATGTTAATTAGAATTAAAGATTTCTCATTTCCCTTTTTGAAATTAGGCTTAAATGTTAATTAAGGCTACATTTCAAAAATTACACATTTGCCCCTAAGGCTCTATCACTTCATAATTCATCAAATTTAATGCAAATGACTTTGAAATTTTTATCCTACCTCACTCATGGGTAAATTGAGACATTAGAGGAGAAAGTGTGATTTTTCAAAATTAAATTTATCAATATAATTATTTTTAATGCAAAAATAGGATTTTTTAATGAAAATTCCTAACTTGACCAAGTTAAATCATAGTCCCTTGAAATTTTTATTGGATGTAGGTTTAGATCAGAGAAGCCTTTGGACTAAATTTCATGATTTTTTTAATTTTATTTAAATTTAAGTATTATTTTAAGTTTTGGGGTGTTTATTAATTATAAAATATTTCAAATATGGAAAATAAAGTTTTATGATTTTATTAAATCTCTCTGATGTAAAGGGACACGGAGAAAGAAATTTCAACTTTTTTAGATTTTTATTTGAAATATTGGAATTATTTTAGTGAAAATCCATTTTTAGCCTTTAAAAATTATTTTAAGCTCCAAAATTCAATATATTTATTTATAAAATCAGAAAAAATATTTCAATTGTTCATAAGTGCTTAAGAAGCAATTTAAAGCATTTCCATGAATTATATAATTATTGTGATTTCTATGGATTTTTAATTATTTAAATATTTAAAATAAGCTAAAAATGAAGTTTTTATTTTAAATACAATTTTTTTTAGAAAATACCCCTGATTACAGAGAACTCAAAAAATAAGTTTTTATAATTTTTTAAGTTATATTTTGATTTTTAAAAATCATTTAAGTGCCAAGAAAGATATTTAACTTGAAAATCAATTTAGGTCATTAAATGGACTCAAAATGCTTTGAAATTTTTATGATGAGTTCTTTGGATCCTAAAAAATATTGGAGATAAAAAATAAAGTCATTTTGATGTTTTTATTTTCCAAAAGTAATTATCTAAGTTATTTAGGGTTTGTGAAGATTAGGTGTATTTTAAATGACTTGACTCATGAATTTTTTCCAAAGGATCATCTGGCCACGGTGAACCTTCCAAAATTTTCTTGGAATTTTCTAATCAACATGCTAATTATCATAATTAATTTTTTGTAAATAATAGACATAAACTTGAAAAATATGGTTCTCTGTCTAGGGACCTCCTCTGACTTTAAGAAAATCAGAAGATATCCCCTAAGATAGAGGCAATAACATGCTAAAATTTCAATCCATGGTGATATGCCTATATGCATGGACAATCAAAACATTCAAATTAGTGTTTAATTGATTAAAAGTAAAATATGCATCACATGGAATTAAAATTATTTCCACATTATTCTCCTCTGTTCACTAAGGAACAGGGTATTCTTATTTTATTTTTTTAATTTTTCTACACCAAGATATGGATTTTTAAAGTAGGGGATCATTTTGTGGTTTTTTAAATTCCCAATTTATCTATTTAAACGTGCGGCGCTGACTGGATCATTGGCTTCTTTGAAGGCATGCATGGTGCGCTCTGGTTGGTTGCCACCATCCACATAGCCACTGACTCGGCCCGTGGTTCATATAAGGAAGAGTTGTCTGACTCGATCTCCTCCGTCCATACGATATATGCACGATCGAACAGCTCCCCGTCATCATCCCCGATAGAGTGATCACATGACCGTCCACACTAAAACCCTAAGATATTAGCCTAGGCTCAACTAAATCACTTCGAATTGGATCCTATGGACTCATCTAAGTGATACGAACATATTCATACGGTAATCATGCAATTAAATTAAGCGTAACCAAATGGGGAATCAAAATAGTCTCAGGAGGAAGAGAGGTTCAATACCTTGGCTCTGAGAAGGGAAGCTTCGATCAGAGATGCTTGGCACGTTTGTTAGGGTCCAAGGAGGCTAGGGATTAATCCTATGATTGTGGTGTAATGCCTAAGTAGGAATTCAACCAAGCCTGATTTTAGGTGTTGGTCTAGAGCTATGCTAAGGGCTCTGTGGAAGGAGAATTTGTTGAAGCTTTTCCTTCTCTCACTGTGGTGAAGGTGTGGGTAAGTTTAATTTGAGTTTGGTGGACTGTGGAGGTGTATTGAGCTCTATCCTGGTTTTGAGCAGAAGTTTGAGCTCAAAATTGAGCTTCCACAGTAGGAATCAATGGGAGAAGGTGGTTGCCATGACCTGAGGAGGTCTCAGAGAAGCTCTATGAGAAGTTTGGGGAGCTTCTATAAAAAATGGCTTAAGGCTTGCTATCATGGCCCATTGAGGGGTGAAATGTGCTGCCTAGGTGGAGGGTAGAGAGTCTCCAACATTTAATTTGGATGAGGTGGCCTCTAGGTTTGAATTGGGTTTAATCTCATGGGGATGGCTCTTGGTTTGGCCATTTTGTCAGGGAGGTCAGGGACCTCAAGGGAATATGTACAACAATTTAATGTGTTTAGACTTTGTTTTGGCAAAAACATCCTATGCTTAAGCAAATATGGAATGAAATCACTTAATTTAGTGGACCTTTGGTCCATTGCTTATTTTAGGTAGTTTTAAGAGGTTTAGGCTAGCCACAAAGGTCCAAAATGGTTGTGGAGTCATTAATTTCGTGACTTTGGGGTAGTTAGGCCATCTTTAGTGCATGGGTTCAATGTGGGTTAAATTGATCAAAGCTTGTGATTGGGCTAGGCTAGCCATGTCAATTGGCCCAATTGCTTGATCACCATTGTGTAGATGATTGTTATGAAGATTTTTGGTGAAGAATTGAAAGGATTTTGATTTCAATTGGAGGGTCAATTTGGAGGATTTTTAAAATTTGGTCAATTTGAGCATGTTGGCCTAGACTTGGGTCTAGGTTTGGTTAGCCTTGGGTTAATTCAAAATTCATTGTTGAAAATTGTCAATAAGAATGCCATGAAGAGTTTTCAACATGAATTGGGTGCCAATTTTGGGGTTAAGGAAATTAATTTTGTGTTAATTGGGGACGTAGTCAATTTGGGGCAAAATCAAAGAGACTCAGCAAATGACCGTCGGGAAAACTGTCGATTGAGGCGGGGACTCAATTCCAAATTTGGTGTTTAATTTTGATTTTAACATTGATAGTTTCAGAGATTAGGATTATGTGGGAGGACCAAATTGAGATTGAAAGCACAGAGGCTCACATCTGAATCAAAAGGTAATAAAGTGTAGAAGATGGCAACCATTAAGGATATTAATCCAGAAAGAAAGGACTATACCAATTCGAGTTACCACTACGGAGTTATATTTGAACTGACATGTGACAGAGAGAATTTATATGTCACGTTAGGAAGGAAAGCACTGGGACTCACGTTCAACCCAAGATGTGACGAAGAAAATATCTGCTACGTTGAGGAGGAAAGCTCTGGGACTCACATCTAACTCAAGAGGTAGCGGGGAAATATATCGATCACGATAAGAAGAAAAGCATTGGGACTCACATCCAACTCAAGCGGTGACAAAGAAAATATCTACTATATAGAGGAGGAAAGCGGTATGACTCACATCTAACTCAAGCGGTAGCGGGAAAACATATCGATCACGTTAGGGAGGAAAGCATTGTAACTCAAATCCAACCTAAGAAGTGACGAGGAAAATATCTGCTACATTGAGCAAATGGTAGCAAAAAAACATATTGATCACGTTAGGAAGGAAAGCGCTGTGACTCACATCCAACCCAAGAAGTGACGAGGAAAATATCTGCTACATTGAGGAGGAAAGTGTTGTGACTCACACCAAACTCAAGTGGTAGCGAGAAAATATATCGATCATGTTAGGAATGAAAGAACTGAAACTCACATCCAACCTAAAAGGTGATAAGGAAAATATCTTCTACATTGAGGAGGAAAGCACTGTGACTCACATCCAACTCAAGTGGTAGTGGGAAAATATATCGATCATGTTAGGAAGGAAAGCACTGGGACTCACATCTAACCTAAGAGGTGATGAGGAAAATATCTAATACATTGAAGAGGAAAGCTCTGGGAATTACATTCAATCTAAGTGGTAGCGGGAAAATATATCGATCACGTTAGGAAGGAAAGCACTGGGACTCACATCCAACCTAAGAGGTGATGTGGAAAATATCTGCTACATTGAGGAGGAAAGCACTGTGACTCACATCCAACTCAAGTGGTAGCAGGAAAATATATCTATCACGTTTGAAAGGAAAGCACTAAGACTCACATACAACATAAGCAGTGATAAGAGAATATATTTGCTACATTGAGGAGGAAAGCGCTGTGACGCACATCCAACTCAAGTGGTAGCGGGAAAATATATCGATCACATTAGGAAGGAAAGCACTGGGACTCACATCAAACCTAAGAGGTGATGAGGAAAATATTCTCTACATTGAGGAGGAAAGCTCTGGGACTTACATCCAACCCAAGTGGTAGTGGGAAAATATATCGATCACGTTAAGAAGGAAAGCATTGGGACTCACATCCAACCTAAGAGTTGATGAGGAAAATATTTGCTATATTGAGGAGGGAAGCGTTGTGACTCACATTCAACCCAAGTAGTAGCGGGAAAAAATATCAGTCATGTTAAGAAGGAAATCGCTGGGACTCACTTCCAACCCAAGAGGTGACAAGATATTATATGCTACAATGAAGAGGAAAGCTTTGGGGCTCACATCCAACCCAAGCGATAGCGGGAAAATATATCAATCACGTTAGGAAGGAAAGCACTGGGATGCACATCCAACCTAAGAGGTGACGAGGGTGCAGAGGGTGGAAACCATTAAGGACATTATGCCAGGAAGAAAGGGAAACTATACCAGTTCGAGCTACCACTAGGGACATTACGTCCAAACTGAATCTAGCCAAAAGGTGAAATGAGGTTTCATTGAGTGCTAAGAAGGGAACAGGGCTCCAAAGTCTCGCCCTAAATGCAAGGAGTGGTGAGGAGTGTCACACTCCATAGGGAATGTGAAGAATTTCAAGAGATTTTTTTAGAATGTGTAATCCCGTGGGGATTTGAAGAAAATTAATGTAGATAACGAAGGTTGTGTTGCGCACACAAAGAGTAAGAAACTTCGAAACCAATAGAATCCACTCAAATGATTATTTTTCTTTTTTTGTTATTTTTATCACATTTGATTTTTCAAAATATATCTTTAAAATTTTAATTTTAGTTGGTTGATTTTCAAAAGAAATTTGTTTTGTTGTTTGTTCATTTGTGATAATTTTTATTTGAGTTCTATTTTATAATTAAAGGTTCGTTGTTTCGTTCTTCGTTCATTGAAATTTCAAACCAACGTATGGTTCGTGGCTTCCATCCATTGCACAAAAAAAAGCAATTGACAGAAAGGCATATTTTTAGAGAAATCTTCATTAATCTACTCCAATCAAGATGTCACAAATCAAACATGGGCTAACGCCTCAACAAGGTACAATATATAGTCCATGTCAAAGTACATCCAAAACATCTCATGTCGAGTATGCATTGTAGGCTGAGTATGTTTGATACATATCATGTGCTGTAAAAAAAAAAGTGAACCCATTGAACATTTTTATTAGGTACGACGAGCTCCTGATCAAACTGACCTTCTAAGCTACGCTCTAAGATAAGAGTACCCTTCGCATGTACTTTGAGGTACAACCCTCTCATAGCTCGTACGATAGCAGCTCTTATAGTTCTGGGTCTGGCTGAAATTCTTATGGTACTTTGCTATCATCCATTCTACAGAAAGTTAAGGACATACTACGGTGTCACACCCTACGGATGCAGTGATTGGCAAAATCTGCATCGTTTCATTTCAGGACCAAAACTGAACCAACTGATCGGCAACTGTCACGAGCATTCCTCTATCTGTACATCACTAGGAACCCAAGCTGGTGTTGGCTCATCTGGAACATGTGATTCAGCATCTAAAGGGATGTACGACCTTTGAATCCATGGTATATACTTTTTTGTCCCCAGTGGGATGTATGGCTCATCCAGCAGAAAATCTGTGGTCTGAGACCTATCGGTGGTGGAGGTATACTCCTCCAATGTACTATAGCATTATAGATGTATTACATTGATGTTCGTACATTCTACAAATGCCCCTTTGGTTGATTTCCCTGCAGCTATCTCGACGTTGCAAGTCAAGCAACCTGTTCATAAGGCATCTAAGGCTGAAGGTGACTCTGGCTCTATGATGAAATCGGGTTCTTCATCTATGGCTGGTATGCTAGAAGAAGTCTCTTTCGTGTCAGAATCATAGATATTCCCCTCAGGAATAGGGTGAGTAAGTTGTTTGCATTCTTCTAACGTATGCGTTCTTCCCGTAGAAAAGCCCTCTATTTTTGGTGGCTGACATTTCTACACTGAGTCCTGTGAAGTGAAGTGTCTTGCAGTCTTTCATTGTTTGCGACTACTAGGCCTCTGGCTGGTTTAGCTATCATGGATGACATACGGCTGGGCCCCTCGCTTGGGTCTTGCCCTATCATCACGTTCTTTCCTTTATGTGATGTATTGTCTTTGGCGGCCACCCTCAGCAGTGAAGGCAATCCCCCTTTTTTGTTAAAATATGTTATGAAAGATATGATGTGGGAAATGGAATCTGAATTCTACAATAGAGTGAGGATCACATTTGATTTCATGGAGGAGAAATTTGTTCATGAAATTAAGCGCAAATAAATAGGGAAATAATCTTTGTTGGGTGTAAAATTGGAGAATATTTAGGGTGATAGACTAAAATCTCCAATTTGGTCTTACTATTTAAAAACTAAAGTGAGATTTAGCCTTCAGGTAAAGGGAAGTGGTAGCTGTGGAGTGGGAGCTAGTATCCTCCTAGCCTAACCATGGATTTTGGGACTAAAACTAAGATTAACCAATGTTTTTTTATGCATTGTATCAGGTTAGAAAATTGAAATTGCTTCTATTTGGCACTATCCATATTAAAAACATTTATCTCATCTCATTTCACCAGAATTTCTTTGTAGTGGGAATGATGCTTTTTCACATAAGAAATCTTCATTACCTAAACATATTTATTAGATTAGTTTTTAATATTTAAGAGTTGCATTTCCATTTTTGCTAATAGTTAAGTAATTTAGTTTGGTTAAAATCTCAATATTTGAAATTAGTGAGAGTGATTTTGTTTGATTTTTTTATAAATTTCCTATTAATATTTATCATTGCTAACTTACACTTTCGCGTATGATTGATATTTGGGACTTAAATAGAAATTTCATTATTACTTGATAATGATATGTATACTTGCGTCGAATTCCATTATTCATTGCATATAATTTATATATATTTTTACACAACTTTGTTTTCATACAAGGATCAAGTTTTTGGCGTTGTAGTGGTGTTAACTTCATAAATCCTTACATACAAAAAATTCAGGATTATCTGACCGGTAACTTCCTAAGATGAGCTAGCATGTTGTAATACACTTTATATGATCCTCCAATTTTCTCTTGGTTATGTGGTTCTTCCACTGTGGAGCTATTCTTGGAGGTAATAGTCTCCCACTCCTTAAGTTCACTTCTGTAACTTCTTCTTCTTGAGATATCATTTTTGAATCTTTGAGTGTTTCTTTTTTATCAGAAAGATCTAAGTTGATGGCAAGTGGTACTTCATGGAGCTCGAGGATTGGTTCCTCACTCCAGGCGCTGTCTTAAGAAGAATCGTCAATGTCTTACTTGGTCTTGTTAGCAAGTTCATCGGACTCAAGTACGATTTGAGGATCATTTTTGGAATCTACATTGAGGCTAGATTGGTCAAAATTAGTTACGTTATCACCAAAACAGTTAAAACATAGCCAGAATCATGATCATTATATTCATAAGACCCCAGAGGGGTAAAAAGCCAATCATACTAATTCAGGGGTTCGTGGATTTTCTTCACTGAATTTGAGACAACCAGTCTAATAAAGGCAGCCCCTATCCCACCCCTCGTGCTATCAATCTTTGTGGTAGTGTTCTTCTTCTTCTTTGTCTTTGACGACGATGAATCTCCTGGTGAAATCTTCATCTTGGGCTTGGCAGACTGAAGACTCTGAACGGAGGTTTATTTTGAAGCATTCTGAATTTGGTTCAAGACTCTCTTGAGCTTATTCCAAGTCGTACTCCATGCATCTTTTCCAGTATACGGGCCCATCGAAGAGATTGGCTCAGCCAAAATCATATTTATAGAACCTTTTTCAGGTTCTTTTAAATATTCCTTCGGGATCGTTATATTTCCTTCTTTAAGATTCTTCTTGAGCCAATCATTGAAGACAAAATATTCTTCTATAGTGTGTCCAAGTAATCGGTGATATGGGAAATAATTTGGTTCATCCTTCTTGTCGACCTCTTCGGGTTACTTTGGATCTGGTAGTCTAAACTCAGGTATTTTCAACAGACTTCTAAACATCTTGGATATTGCTTCATCTTTGAAGGAATACACCACTTTCTATCATTCTACCAAAATATTTTCTTATTATCTGTTCGACATGATCCTTTTTTAGGGAGTTGTGATGAAGATTGATGAGGATTTTCTGCATATATCTTTATTGATTGTTTACCTTTATCGACTGTCGCTATTGTTCTTGACTTCTTTTCAAATACTTTGGTTTCCTTGGATTTCTCGTGAGAATCCATATGTTTGATTTCTACCTGAAGATTGTTGGCTTTACTATGTAGTTTCTCATTGGATTTAATGGTGAGACTCTTAAGCATGAAAGATAATGGCCCATGAATGCTTTTAAGTAAAATCTCAATTGTGTGATGTTCCTGTAGCTGAGGTTCACACTTAATGGTAAAGTTTCTCCACCTCAAGATGTAATCCACCAAAGTCTTGTTGGGCTTTTGCTTGCGCTTAGGCAAATCTCTTCACATATAATTGTTTCAATTTGGCAAATGTCTTAACTGATCGGTTGGGCAAATCAGCATACCAATTGAAAGCAATCCCTGACAGGCTGCTGACAAACTATTGGAAGACTAAAGCCTTGTTATTTCTTGTGTTGTTACAACTGGCTCGAAAATGTGTTATCTTAGGGAAGGGTACGATATTGACTTCTTTCGGGTAAGGTCTACCCTTTAAAACCAATGCACCACCTTAGATTGGGTTAAGGCCTCCCGAACTTGCTCGATCATTACTTAAATTCCTTCTCTAGCATAGCACTTGATGGAGAATCCTTCTTTCGTTGCTCATCCCTGCTTGCTGAGGTAACTTCTCTTGTTTCATCTGTAATATGTATAATTTCTGGTTGATTGACCTCTAGAAAGGCTAAATATGGGGGTTGAGATTGTCCTTGAGTTGTGGCCATAACAGTCATGGATGTGGCCATCTCTTCTATCTTTTTCTCCAGTTGGATGACTTGCTCATCCCTTAATAGGATAGCCCTCCACAACTCATCTATGGTGTTCTCTTCAACGAAAGGTTGATCCTCGTGTGTAGATGTAGCTGCTTTAGTCTCGATAACATAAAAATCCATGAAATCTTCTTCGAGGAAATCATTATAGTCAAAATATTCATCATCGTCAATGGAGACTCCATGTTCTTGAGCCAACTGGAAAATCTTGACCCTGAGTTTTTTAACTTTTCCTTCAATTATTGATTCTTTGATTGCCTTAAGATCTAGAGGGCTATGCTGGACCTCCTCCTCTTGTTCGTCCATCTCACTAGCAATTGCTGTGACAATGTCTGATAATTCAGACACTGGCTTTAATCCATGCTCTTGCCCCACCAGATTGCCGGACCGTATCAGTACAGTAGCCTTGGGCACCCACACCTTTTTCTTTGACGGAGATGTCTTGAGACGAAGTTTCTCAACAGATACATCGGTATGTTGAAGAGAAGTATGTTCCCCATGGTGCAGAGTGACTACAGTATTAGGTAATTTCTTCATCTTTTCCTTTGAGAATTTAGGAATATATTTAAGGTGGGTGATTGTAGAGTTCTTGGACCCAGTCGTGACTTAACCGATTGATGACCTGTGGGTCTAGTAATGGTAGAGTCGGTAGTGACAATATCAGTATCAAGTCTGCTCCCCAAACGGAACCAAACGGAAATGCGAGCGGGCAGGTTTTCAGTTTACTTTTGAGATCGTTTGCCTGATCTGACGTCCTTTAGAATTTCTTTCTTCATGCAAAGGGATATTGCACGTCTCAGTTGTTTGAGTAACTCACCAACTGAACAACCTTCTTTAGCAACTAGTCTCTGAAAAATTGAACTGACTTGGGTGATAAGAGCAGGCTTCTTTCTCTCCCCACCATGTCCATGAAGTGATGATAAAGTAACAGCGATCTTCTGGAAACTCTCGTACTCGTTAGTGTTTATTAAGGGATGTAACCTACTCTTTTGCAGAAGTGGATATATCTAACAATGCTGACTCAGCCTGATGAGCATTTTCATCAACTCGTACTTCCTCAAAAATCTGGGCTTTAGTAGCCCTCCGAACCTTCTTGTTACAGTTTCTCCTTTGGGTTCGGGTTAACGGTGTAGCCCTTGAACTTGATCCAATTTCAAATATGGATGGTGGGACGACCAATCTTTCAATCGAGTCTTCAAAGATCATAACTCTTTTCCCTTAACAACAGTGGGAACAACAAGCTTGGTAGGTGTCGTGGTAGCAATAGTCTTGACCTTTTTGTAAAAATCCTAATGGGATTTCAAGTTAAACTCAGTAGACGGTTCTTGAACCTCTGGAGAGATGACTTTCATTATGATGAACGGGCCTTTCTCAAGAACGACATCGAGATCTTCAAATCTTACTCCAAACTTCATGGTGGCAGCAACATTACGAGCATCATGGCTCGTCGGTAGGTTGCTGGAAAAAGTGAGCATTGCGTATGTCATTGTAGCAGCTTTAAAAAGAGAAAGCTCTGGGGTTAGTTATTTGGCCAAAACATCCTGATCTTAGTGCAAGCAGTAAAAATTAATAAAGATCGATTTATAGACCAGGTAAGTTTTTTTTTAGTTTATGGTGATCTTTTTAAAAAAAATTAGTAAAAGTAGCTTAAAAGTAGAAACATTTAATTACAAGAAAATTTTAAAGTGCGCGCAGTACGACGTAATCTGATTCAACTTACAAAATAGCAAATAAAAAGTGAAAAGGAGATGTGAAGTGTTTAGGACCCAATGCGGGACCAAATTAACAACGCATAATGCCCAGGTGTAACTAGTCCACCAACTCAACTATTGGAGGTCTGACCCCACCCGAAGATTAAAAAGTCATTAATGGCCTCCTAAACATACGGTCTTGAATTCCAAAGAGTTGAGCGTACTTTCCCAAGACATAAATAGGTATGGTATGTCAATAGAAGAAGGGTAATTTGGTTCATGAGGGAGATGAACACATTACCAATATGTGAAAATAGCATTTCCTTTAAATGGGAAGAAAAGCTCATCTCTAGCGGATTTGCCAGAAGCTATCGACACTATTTTTGGTTAGAGAAGTTGCCCGTTAGAAGCTGTCGGCCACTGGAATGAAAATCTCATCGCCCGCTTCAGAAAGACTTTTTAATTTACATATATATATAAGTTTTAGAAAAATGTGAAATCAAAGTGACCCCATATATTTCATAGTTTAAATGAAAGAGCACTATACCTCACATCCTTTATCTATCCCAAAGGATAAACATAAGACTTGAGGATGGGGCTTGATCAAATAAACTAAGAAATATATGACATTCATTTGGTCTGTAAAACTATTTTATTTGCTGACAATTTCCCCTATTTAATACGAAGAATTAAATAGGGTTTATTTTAAACTGGGTTCGGACAAGCTTCCTATAAGAGCAAGCCCCTATAGTTAACTACATCTTAAATTACCAAAGTCACATAAGAAAACTCTCAATAAAAATCAGGGAATATTATCTTCAAAGAGGTCAGAAGAATAGGACTTTTCAACAAAATCGGACAAAGAGGTATGAAATGGGAATAACTCAAATTGGGAACATTTTATTATAGAATCCAAAGGAGGAAGAACTAGGGGATGTCATAGATCCGGAGGAGAACCTCGGTGACTTCCCAGTCTATCCTAATTTTTAGCTTTAGTTTTAAGGAGAAATATTTAAATATTTCATCCTACAAATTTTATTTGTTTAGGGCTTACATTTGTGTGAACGAATCACACAGAGCCTGGAAGATGTGAGGATTTAGGTCGTGATGAACAACAACCTCGGAATCCTAAGACGAGTTAGGGCTTATATTGTACAGCAAAGCTGTACAGAGGCCTAAAGACAAGGTGAGGATTTATGTTGCATAATCAAACTACCTCGAAGTCCTATTTATTCGTTGTTTAATCTAAGGAAGGAAATTGGTTTAGCTGTGGAAGACATGTTTTGATGTTGAAAATGGCAGTGTTGCCCACCATGCAAGCTCCAAGCTCCTCATCATAGCGAGTTTAAGTTTTTTAGTGTGTCAGGTTATGATGTCAAATCAGATGGCCCTATAGTTGTAGTACTTTGAATATTATGGGGCATGTTAATGTTGATTAGAGTGACTGATCTGATTTTTTTGTTGCGATAGATTGTGTAAAATTTAAATAAGTATAATCAATTCATATTTGGATTCTACATAAGTATATGCATCGTTATCAAGTAATAATGGAATTTCTATTTAAATCCCAAATATCGATCCTACGAGGAAGGTTAAAATTGGAAATGATAAATTGCTAGGAAATTCACAGAAAGTCAACTGAAATCACTATCACCAATTTCAATTGTTGAGATGTAATCAAAATTAAATTTCTAAACTATTATCAAATCAAAAAAAGCAAATTTTAAAATAGTAAATGCTAATCTATTAACTATGTTTATGTAACAAATATTTTTATGTGAAAAAACATCCTTCTCACTACAATGAAACAATGATAAAATGAGATGAGATAAATGTTCAAAATATGTATTGTGGCAAATAGGAGCAATTTTAATTTTCTACCTTGATATAGTGCATAGAAAATCATTGGCTAATCATAGTGTTTAGTCCCTAAATCCGTGGCTATGCTAGGAGGATACTGGCTCACACTTTAGAGCTCTTTCTTCCCTTCCCCTGAACGCTAGCTCTCACTTAAGTTTTTAAACAATAAGACCGAATTAAAGATTTTTGTCTGTCACCCTAAAGGTTCTCCAATTCTAAACCCAATAAAGAATATTTCCCTATTTATTTACACTTAATTCCATGAATGATGTTCTCCTTCATGTAATCAAATGTGATCATCACTTTGTTGTAGAACTCATACTCCATTTCCTAGATCATATGTTTCACAAAACATTTTAACAATTCAATTGGCCAGAGCGAAAAGTAAACTAAGTTCGGAGTTGAAAAATCATCACACTTTATTTTATATTTTAATATTAACACATTCATATTATCTCTTCATTTCAACATATCTCAAAGTAGGGAGAAAGATAAAGGGAACTACTCATACTTCATGAGAAAGAAATAACAAAACACAAATTTCATGCACAAAAAAAAGTTCATACAACACTGATAAACAAATAATACTTATCTGAAAACTCTTTTTCAAAGCAAATCCTTTGTAGTCTTTCCTTAGAAATGCAGGAAGAAGATATCTCTCACTTTTCTCCTTTTCCAACACTCTTACAGAAAGTTTCACACTAAATCTCACCACAAAAACTCTAAACTATGAAAGAAAAATAAAAAATTGACTCTAATATGCTAGTGGAATGGAATGATGTGGTGCGAAAAATGAACGTAAATGAGTGAAAAATGTAGAGGAGCACTTTTTCTGATGAAATTCTGCCCCAAATAGAGCCCAAGATCGGTTCTCCAAGAGGTGCCTCCAAAAACTCTTCAAGAAATCATCCAAATACATTGAACTTTATAGAAATAGGGTCTGCACCACCTTTGGCTTCATTGACACTGGTATAGTGTCATCGATGCTTAGTAAAAATCTCCAGCCTTAAGTTGTTCTGCGTCGTTGGCACTGCCGGTGCTGAGCATTTCTTGAAAAACTTAATTTTGACTCCAAATTTCATTCTTTTTGCTTTCTTTTTTCTTTAAGCCCTAAAAATCAACAACCTACAAGAAAAAATCAAATTACCTTCCATTAAAGTGCAATATCACCAAAAATGAGTTTAAAATATCGGTCTAAAAATGCATATATTTTTGGTGTATCAGCGACACCGGTTAGGATCCTACGGTTCCCTCGTTCAGGTACCACTATTTTCTATTGGATTCACTTAGTCCAAAAAATTTACTAAACTCAACTTAATGAGGTTCCATACTTTCATTTAGTCGTGGGAAGCCTCATTAGCAACTATAGGTTAGCTCCTCTGAGGGGTTCCCGATCATTCGATGGAGACATCTTAATTTAGTTGTAGTTATTGTTATTATGATGTTTCTGATTGAATTTCGAGTTGTCTTATATTCGAATGTTGTGGTGGTGATTTTTATCTTGGTTGATTTTAGTTTTGGTTTTGGTTTTGCGGCTATCCTAGCAGTTTTGGTTTGCAGGGTGACATCGTTGTTTAACATACAAGCTTTGTAAGCATAAAATACAATGTGGATAGTGTAGAAAGAAGACGGTACTGTAAACTGTAATACCGTACCTGACGAGTCTTTTCGTTCCACCACCTGAAACTAAAAATGCATGTTAGGGTATTTTATGTAAAGTGGAAAAATAAGGTTATGATGATTTACCAAATCCTAAATCATATCTTGGTGGACCCCTATTAATTCAATTAAGGATGATCTTATTAAGCGAGACATAATGAGTTTAGTAGACCTCCGACGTATCCAACAGTTCAGAAGAAAAAACAGGTCCATACTCCCCTTCACCGCTGGTAAAAAGTCTTGAGCTCATTTAAAATTATTATGTTGCTTAATAATTTATCCTATAAATTTCTATAGTGTTCAGTGAATATCGATGTTTCAATTATCCATAAGAGTAGGGTTACCATCATTTGTCATTTAATTTGAGAATTATGTGGGTGAACACCCTTAAAATGGTTAGGTTGATGCTATTAAGACACTTAGCCAATTTTAGCTTTTACTTGGCCTTGTAGTGTTCAATTTCTAGTTACATTCACTTTTCTAATCCTTATTTAACCAAATTTGATTTAGCTTAGTTCACTACTAAGCCCTTAAGACCTTGGTGGATGTCTTAGTCATTTTTAAAGAGATTAAATTTATAATGATAATAATTCATCATAAAAAAATTTGAATGTCACTTGAACATCAAATAGGCGTTTAAATTGATGAGTTATTAACACCCAAAAATCATACCTATAAGTATAGGATCATTTAATATACTAGAGTTCCAAATTTTAATAATTTAGGAAACTATAAATTTATCCTTTAATTAGGAATAAAATGAGATTGGTTTCTACCAATTAATCCCTTGTGTTTTAGTCATCCAAATATGCTAATTATGATCAAATGGTTGCCCATTTCCCTTTCTTGAATTAAACCTAAATTTTAATTAAGGCCAAATTCTCAAAGTTATAATTTTCCCGTAAGGCTCTATCACTTTATAATTTATCAAATTTAATTTGAATGACTTTAGAATTTTATTCCTACCTTAACCATGAGTCAATTAAGACATAAGAGGAGAAAATATGATTTTCCAAATTTTAATTTCATGTATATAATTATTGATATGCAAATATATTGTTTATAGAAAACTCCATATTTTGACCAAGGTAGAGTCTAATCCCTTGCAATTTTTACTGGGGGTGGAATTTGACTAGAAAACCATTGGGACCAAATTTCATTATTTTTTGAATTATATTTGAATTATTAGAATTATTTGAATATTTGGAGTGTTAATTAATTATAAAGTATTTTAAATGTGAGAAGTTAAATTTTACCTTTTTTATTAAATCTCTCTGAGGTCAAAGAACCCATAGAAACAAATTTCATATTTTTTTGACTTTTCTTTGAATTATCAAAATTATTTAAGTGAAAGATTAAGAAAATCATTTTTTTAGCCTTTAAAATATATTTTTAGCTTTAAAATTCAATATTTTCACTTAAAAAAAATTAGGAAAAATATTCCAATTACTTCTAAGTGCTTAGGAAACAATTGAGAACATTTTCATGAATTTTATCAATTTTGTGATTTTTATTATTTTTAAATTATTAAATTATTAAAATAGGCTTTAAAAATGAAGTTTTTATTTTAATTACAATTTTATTTTTAAAAACTTCTCCTGATCACAGAGAGCTCCTAAAACAAATTTTTATAAGTTTTTGAGCTATATTTTAATTATTAAGAATCATTTTAGTGTCAAAAATGCCATTCAACTTAAAAAATTAGATTAGGTTATCAAATGAACTTCAAATGTTTTGAAATTTTTATGGAGAGTTCTCTGAACTTTAAATCATAGTGAAGAATCAAAATCAAGTCATTTAGATGATTATTTTTCCCATATTAATTTTCTTTTTGTTTTAGGGTTTTGTGAGAGTTAAGTGTGTTCTTAATGACTTGGCCCATGACAAATTTTCTAAAGGGTTCTCTGATCACAATAAACCTTCCAAATTTTCTTCGGATGTTTCTAAGAAACATGCTAATTATTATGATTAATTTATGCAAATAATAGACATAAACTTGAAAAATATAGATCTCTGTCTGGAGGTCTTCTCTAAACTTGGAAAAATCAGAGAATATCCCTCTTGATAGAGGCAACAACCTGCCAAAATATCAAGCTATGTTGAAATGTCTACATGCATTAAGAGTTAAAAGACTCAAAATCATATTGAATTAATTAAAAATAAATTATTCATCAAATATAATTTAAAAAATTTTCACATTGTTCTCCTCTATTCATGGAGCACTGGGATATTTTTATTTTATTTTTTTTTTATTTTTTGACAGCAAGATATGAATTTTTTAAAGTCAGGCATTTAAATAAATCAGAAAATACCCTCTTTTTCTACTTAAACATGCGGCGCTGACTGGATCCTAGGTAGCTCTAAATGGCGAAGCGGTGCACTCCCATTCACTTTGGTTTCCACCCTGGCATGCCATGCGGCCCGCAGTTCACGCATCAAGAGTTCATCCGGCTAGATCTCATCCATTGACAAGATAAACGCGCGATCCGAAGGCTCCCTGTCATCATCCCTAAGTAGGCTAACTCGAGAACCGACCACACAAAAACCTTAAGATCTCCCTCTAGACTCAACCAAATCTCATAGGGTTTGTTCCTAAAGCTTCATCTACTCAAGACGAATCTATCTATATGGATTATACGGTATGAAATACACTAAATACATATGGAGGGTCGACATAAGCTTGATTTAGGTTTGGAGTTCAATACCTTTGTCTGACAGGGGAGGCCTCAATCAGATGGTTTTGGAAGCTCTGATTGGTCCCAACAAACCTCCAGATGAAGGCCCAAGCCTTGGTGAATGGTCTAGGTATGAATTCAATCAAGCTCGATTGCAGGTGTTGATAGAAGTCTATGCTAGAGGCTATTTGAGAGAGGGCTTTTGTGGGGGATCAACTCTTTTCACTGTAGGGATGGCGTGTGCACAATTAATTGATGTTTGGTTTAGTGTAGAGCTATGGGGAAATATGTCCTAGTTTTAACTGAAACTTTGAGCTCAAAATTGAACTCTCATAGAGGGAACCAGAGGGGGAAAATGGTGGGTTTGAACTGAGGAGGTCCTAGGGAGTCTCTGGAAGCAATTCGTCAGAGTTTCCTTAGAAAATTTTTAACTCTCCTCTATTGGCCATGGAGGTGAGCTCTAAATAAAATGGCCTAGGCTGGCTGGCGGGACCATTTGGGGGGTGGAATATATTTCTTATGTGGAGGGTAGAGAAGCCCTAAAGAGTAGTTGAGCTAATTTGGCATATAAGTTTGAATTAGGTTGAATTTATGGGTGTTGGATCAAGGTTTCACCATTTTCCAGCCACCAAGGTGGTTGGCCGACCAGGGAGTGGTCACCTCCTGGCTCAGAAAGGTCAGGGGTGGATAATGATGGTTAACTCCTTATGGTAATCAATGATGGAGGAGATTTTGTGGTTAAGGCCTAAAAAAGAGAATGAATCCCTTAATTTGGGGATCCATTGGTCCATAGCATGCTTTGGTAGATTTAGGGCAGTTTAGCCAAGTCTTTAGGAGGAGCTTCGTGGTTGTGGAGTCAAAAAGTTGGTGGCTTTAAGGTGGCTAGGCCAATTTTGGTGCATGGGTTCATGTGGTTCATGTGGGTCAAATTGGCTAGATGATGGGTTTAGGCTAGGCTAGTCATGTCAATTTGCACAAATAATTGATAAATTTGATGTAGATGATTGCAATGAATTTTTTTGGTGCAAGATTGAAATGTTTTTGAGTTCAATTGGGGGTTCAGTTTGAATGATTTTGGAATTTTGGTTACTTTGGGGATGTTGGGGTAGACTTGGGTCTAGATTGGGCTAACCTTCAGATAAATCTAAATTGATTGTTGAAAATGGTCATTAGGAACATCATGAAGAGTTTTCGAAATAAATTGGGTGTCATATTTGGAGTTAGGGCATTCAATTTGGTGAAAAATGGAGATATGGCCAATTTGAGGAATATTTGGAGATTTTGGACTTAGGTCCAAATTAAAGGAAAATGAAGCCTAACCAAGGATAATTGAAGGTCAAGCTTGATGTGTAGGAATGTTATGTAGAGTATTGAACATATATTATGTCAAATTAAGTAGGATATGAGTTTCAATTTAATGAGATTAAGTCATGTAGCCAAAATTGGGTTGATTTAGATCCAAATTAGGCTCAAATCATGGGCCAAGTGAGCTTGGATTTGGTTTAAATTGATCATATGGAAGGTTAATTTGTGTTTATGATTGAAATTGGGGGAACTTGGGCTCAAATTGATGGACATTTGAGGTAAATTTGAGAAAATTAGGCCTTTAAAGGCAATTTGGGGTACTATGGTCAAAATGATCAAATTGGTCAAATTGGGTCCAATTGACGGGTCTAAATTGGTTTTGGAGACATTTGGAGTGATTTTGGATCTTTTGGTAAAGTTTTGGTGCCAAGGTTATTTTTGCAATTTTGGCAATTTTGGGAGTATTTTGGTACATTTAGAATTTTCGGGTAGTTTTGGGTAACTTGGATATTTTCAAAAGGTTTGAAATGATTTTTGAACAATTTTGGATTTTTTTTGGTGAATTTGAGAATTTTGACCAAATTTGGGATTTGGAGGTGTTTAGGTTTTTTGGGTAGGTTTGGGGGTCAAAGGTCAAATTGTGTATTTTGGTAGGGTTTGGGTATTAACCACCCTACATGAGATATGGAACAATGGAATCACCATTTGGGTTCTCTATGTACTGGACTTAACTAAACCCTAGCCAAGGGCTAGTGGGTTTAGGGGACCATCTACATGAGTCTCTCAAAGGATCAAGGGATCAAAGTCAACAAATATTGGGTTTAGGTTGTGAGGGATTGTGAGTGAGAGTGATTGAAAGTGAGTGCCTTAGCTCTAGCACCGAGGGTCAACCCTAAGGGCAAGCCGTCCTATGGGAACTCACCTTGAGCTCCCCTATATTGACCCCACATACTAAGTGCTAGAGGTTATGATCAATATTTGCAACTTCAAGTTCAACAAGGAGGAGTGTAGAATTTCTAATGGTGAGGGTTCCTTTTTTAATTTTATAAGAATAGTCAACAGGAAAGTCCTATGGCTAGGCCCTAGGAAACTAAAGAAGAAAAACTAAATCTCAACCAAAAGTGAGGACAACACCCTTATTAGTAGCAAAACTTTGATATAGAATAAGAAGAAGAGGAAGAGGATGAGTGAAGATGTCTGCTTAGTAATAGTTCTGATCTCTTATTTAGTTTAGTGTTTTTGGCATTTTGTTGTTATTGTTATTGTTTAGTTTGTTAAATGTGAAACTTTTATTTGTATTGAATGTTGTGTTTTGAACTATAATCTGTAGAGATGTTGTTGAATTGAAATTTATTTTAGTATTGTTATTTGTTTTTAATACTTTGTTGCATTTATTTTTTGTTAACACTTTCTCAGCATTTGTCTGAAAAGTGAGGAGAACATTCACCACCTATTTTTCAAATGTTAATTTGCACAAGGGGTGTGGAAAGAGCTCCTTTATGGGATGAAGAAGGACCTTTTGGACAAGGACTGGACCAGTCTTTATGCTGGTTGGTATAGCTGGAGAAGTACACAGGAGGAGTCTATCCCCTTCATTGTGGCTTGGTTCTTGTGGATGCGGAGGAACAACAACAAACATGATGATAAGAGTATCCAACACAATAAGGTAACCAGAAACTGTGTTGCTTATCTCAACAAAATTACTCAGCTTAAGAACTTCCCTAGCTTAAATATGGCCCAAACTAGTAACACTATCAATCATAACAGAATTGAGACTATCATTTGGAACCCTCTTGATACTCTAACCATGAAAAAAAACACTGATGGCAGCTTCCCTAAATGGGGTGCGGGGGTGGGTGGGGTTTTCAAAAACTCCACCAGTAACTGTCTACTTTTATTCCATGGCCCCACTATGGCTATTGATGCCCTTGAAGCTGAGCTTATTGCTACCTACTGGGCCCTTAATTTTGCAAAAAAGGCATCTTGGCAGAAAGTCTGGATTGAGGTTGACTCTTCACAGCTCCTCTCTTTTTTGAGCTCTGATAAGCCCTCCTCATGGCATCATATGCATTGGAAGAAAAAAATTGGCAGTCTCTACAAAAGTCTCACAATCCATATGCCCTTTATCTACAGAGAAGGAAACTAACCTGCCAATTGGCTGGCCAGACAAGGAACCTTTGCCAACTCTATTTCTGCTGATACCATGCCTCCTACCTCTTGCCCTCGTACTTCATGGTGACAAGCTGAAGATCCCCCACCTCAGAGTCAAACCAAGGTCACTTAAAGAGATTTAGTGCATTTTGTTTGCTACTTTTGTCTTTTTCTTTTATTTTGTAACTTTTTGGAAATTGTTGAGGATTGGGCTCCCTCCCTTTGTCTGGGAACCCCTCCTTTTAGTAATCTTTGTAACACTTTTGATATTTAACATGTAGGGAGCAGTATAATGCTCCTTCTATAAATCGAAAAGTAATTCATTTTTAAAACAAAGAAACTTAATTTGTTTGTGCTCAATGAGCTATATTTTAATTTTTTTGATTTAACATGACCTGTGGTAGCATAACCTAACTTTGGATAACTATATTTTTGTTTCTAAATATCTAGTTAGCTTAAGTAAAAATTTTCAATAGTAAAGGTTAACTCTAGAGATTAATGTATTTGGTATGAGAGAATAAGACTGTGTTTTTCCATTTTAAGTAAATTAATTTATATTTTTGAAGTATTAAGAACCTTAGAGTTTCATGTAAGAATAAAAGAATGAAACTTTAAGAGAAATCTTTATAGCTAAGATGAATTTATTAAATGAAGGAATGTGAAAAGTTTTTAAATTTAAAAAGAGAATAGTGAAGTTAAAAATCATTAAAGCTTATCCAGATATAGTAATCTTCGCATAAAAAAATTGAGAAAGGATTGAAAATTATCCTAAAAGAAAAAAAATAAAAAAAAGAAAAGAAAACAATAATATGTGAGGAGAAGCTTGAGGAGATGCCTAATTAAGAATTGGCTTCACTCAAATCAACTTAAGGAAGAAGGCTTGCTATAATCTCTAAACTTGTATTTAAGTATTAGTATATTTAATAATAATGTTTTCATGTTATTTTTTTTCTTATAGATATTCTAAGTGGCTTTAATATAACAATTTACAATTTTTCCTAAAAAGAATAGAGAATCAGAAATCTTAGACTTGACTGCTACATATTCTTATACCTTTAGTATTAACTTGATTTATTTTAAATTTTTCTTAACTTATGCTTAGATATTTAGTAAACCAAAATATGGAAATCTAGAAGTTCAATTCTTTACTATGAGTCATATTTTTATGTAGTAAAGGAGTTACTTGAGAATAAGTAACATTTAAGTTTGGGAAATTTTGATGCACCAAAAATATATGCATTTTTAGAACTATATTTTATACTCATTTTTGGTGATATTATGCTTTAAAGGAAGATATTTTTCATGTTTTATTACAAGTTGATAATTTTGATAATTTAAGCATTCCATTGTGTGTATTGTTTAGTGTGGTGAGTTTAAGTGTGATTTCTCCTAAGAGTTATTAGAGAGGGAGAGAAGTGAGAGGTTTCTTCTTCCTTACATCTTTGAAGAGAGAAACAAGAGTCTTGTAAAGAGAGATAGAGTCCAAGAGAGGCTCTAAGGGATTTGCTTTGAGGAAAACTTTAAGATAAGTTGTGTTTGTTTATTATTATTGTATAAAACTTCTTTTATTTATGAAATTTGTGTTTTGTTATATCTTCCTCATGAGTTCTGAGTAGTTTTCCTTGTCTTTCTCCATACTCTGAGATATGGTGAAATGAAGAGATTATCTGGATGTGCCAATTTTAAAATATAAAATAAATTGTGATGATTTTTCACTCAATTCTTAATTTACTTTTCGATTTGGTCAATTGAAATGTTAACATCTGTTATGAAACAAACTATTTTGGAAATGGATTTAACATGAAATTGGAACATGAAACTAACTATGAAGGAGTGTTTCTTTCATGAAATTGGGTGCAAATAAATTGGGAAATATATATTATTGGGCAAAGAATTGGAGATTCTAGGGTGACAGACTAAAATCCCCAATTTGGTCTTAGTAATTAAGAACGAAAGTGAGGGTTAGCCTTCAGAGGAAGGGAAGTGGGAGCTCTGGAGTGAGAGCCAATATCCTCGTAGCCTAACCACAAATTTAGAGACAAGACCTTAAATTAGCCAACGATCTCTATAACACTTGAATAAGGGTAGAGAATTAAAATTGCTCATATTTGGCACAATACAAATTTGAATTATTCATCTCTCTCATTTAACCGAAAACTCATTGTAGTGAGAAGGATGTTTTCTCATATTAGATAACTTCATCACAAAAACATAGTTTGGTAGTTATTGTTTAGTTTTGCTTTACAGTTTTATTAGTAGTTAATAATTTAGTTCTGATAGCACCTTAAATATTTGAAATTAGTGCAGTAGATTTTCTTTATTGTTGTGGCAATCCTAATTTAAATATCCATTTCAAATTTAAATCTTCCTTGTGGGATTGATATTTGGGGCTTAATCAAAAAGTCCTCCATTACTTGATAACTATATGTATACCTGTGTAGAATCCCAACATAAATTACTTCAATTTCTTATTTGTAAAATAACGAGCCAAGTTTTTGGCATCGCTGTAAAGTGGAGTCAATTTTATTAATTTTACACAACTATAATTTCGGGGATTTATCCCTTAGGATTTTGGCTTGCCTTATGATTTGTCCATGGGAGACGGGTTTAAATAAAATGGCTTAGGGTGGCAATCAGGGCCAATTAGTGGGTGCAAAACAATGCTTATGTGGAGGGTTTAATAGTGACAATGCCAATTGGAACTTTCAAGTTGAGATGGGAGATTTTGGGTTTGGATGGAGGCATGGGGCACTCAATTTTGGTGTTTTTCGGCGACTAGGGTGGCTGGCCAGAGCAGGGGAGGTGGTCAGAGAGCTAGGTGAGCCAAGGGGAGGTTTAATAGGCTTAACTCCTAATAGTATGCAATGATGGCAAGTATTTCTTGGTTTAGCCCCAAAAAAGGAAAAAATCCCCTAAATCAAGAGACCATTGTTCCATGGCTCCCATAGGGGGGTGCTAAGTAGGTCTAACCTGGTCACTAGGATCCATTTGGTGTCTTAAGTGTCATTACTTTGGTTACTTTGGCATGGCTTAGTCAATTTTAGTGCATGGGTTCAATTTGAGTTAAATTGTCTTGAAATTGGGTTTGGGTTAGGTTATTGATACACCTAAAATATATAGTATTTTTTCAAGAACAAGTAAAAAGAAAAAAAATTGCTAAAAAGAGTGAAAAATGATCAAATTTGGAGTAAAAACGTGAAAATGGTGCATAAGAGTTTTGGCACCTAAGCGCGAGATACGAAGCTTAAGCGTCGGTGAAATAGAGAAGGCCGCGCCAAAGCACCGGAGGCCCCGCGCTTAAGCGTCAGAGGTGGTTATTTGACGGTTTAATTCATTTTGTCGAGATTCAAACAGACATTTGTGGCACCTATTGGCTAGAGAGGGTGGTTATGACCACTAGAAATGATAATATGATTAAAAGACTTGTGAAAGGAGGCATCCTTTGGAGAATACATCAAATTAGGAAACATTTTGAAGGGTTACCAAGGCACCTCTTGGAGATTTATAAAAGAAGAAAGTTAAAACTTTTTGAAGGGTCATGAAAACTGCTAAAATGGGGGAGTTTTGAGAGGGACATTTTGAGAGATTTTTCAAGCACTGCAAATTTACATTATCCTTTTTGTTTTTAGTTTTTTTTATGAAAGTCAAGAGTGTTGTAAATGAGAAGAGATTCAATGGAACTTCAAGAGTTTGGTGGAGGATTTGAGATAAGTTTTTATCTTTGTTTTTAAAACTACTTATGGTTTTAATCGAGACTACTTAATGGTTTGACAATGATTTATACTTTTAAACTAAAGTGTGGTTTTGTTTTCTCCATGAATTTTGAGTAGTTTTCTTTATCTTTCTCTTTAAAATGATAGGTAATTAAAGTGTTGGATGGATGTTGTGGAGAGTATTAATCTTTAATGTTGGAACAAGTTGTGATGATTTAATTCCATGCACTTCATTTACTTCTTGAGCCGGCCCATCTAGATGTTAGAATTTGTTGTGAGAACATGTAAGAACCGGGCTGGTATTGTCTAAGTCAACAATTAGAAAGAATCACATAAGGTTGTATGAATGAGAATGTAATTCATATGATTGAGTGCAAATAAATAGGAGAATAATCTTTGAAGGGTGTAGAGTAAGAGGACTTTAAAGTGATAGGTTAAATCCCCCAACTTGGTTTATTGTTTTAATT